>JANJGN010000444.1:0-493758 GCA_026770705.1 Isurus oxyrinchus | reverse complement strand
GAGATTGTTGTTGTTTTTCAATGTTGAGGTTGTTGTTGAATTTGTTGGTGTTTTTTAAATGTTGAGGTTGTTGTTGAATTTGTTGGTGTTTTGCAATGTTGAGGTGTTGTTGTTTTTTCAATGGTTGAGGTTGTTGTTGAATTTGTTGGTGTTTTTCAATGTTTAGGTTTTTGTTGTTTTTCAATGTTGAGGTTGTTGTTGTATTTGTTGGTGTTTTTCAATTTCGAGGTTGTTGTTGAATTTGTTGGTGTTTTTCAATGTTGAAGTTGTTGTTGAATTTGTCGGTGTTTATCAATGTTGAGGTTGTTGTTGTTTTTCAATGTTGAGGTTGTTGTTGAATTTGTTGGTGTTTTTCCATGTTGAGGTTGTTGTTGTTTTTCAATGCTGAGGTTGTTGTTGAATTTGTTGGTGTTTTTCAATGTTGAGGTTGCTGTTGAATTTGTTGGTGTTTTTCAATGTTGAGGTTGTTGTTGTTTTTCAATGTTGAGGTTGTTGTTGAATTTGTTGGTGTTTTTCAATGTTGAGGTTGTTGATGTTTTCCAATGTTGAGGTTGTTGTTGAATTTGTTAGTGTTTTTCAATGTTGAGGTTGTTGTTGAATTTGTTGGTGTTTTTCAATTTTGAGGTTGTTGTTATTTTTCAATGTTGAGGTTGTTGTTGAGTTTGTTGGTGTTTTTCAATGTTGAGGTTGTTGTTGAATTTGTTGGTGTTTTTCAATGTTGAGGTTGTTGTTGAATTTGTTGGTGTTTTTCAATGTTGAGGTTGTTGTTGTTTTTCAATGTTGAGGTTGTTGTTGAATTTGTTGGTGCTTTTCAATGTTGAAGTTGTTGTTGGATTTGTTGGTGTTTTTCAATGTTGAAGTTGTTGTTGTTTTTCAATGCTGAGGTTGTTGTTGAATTTGTTGGTGTTTTTCAATGTTGAGGTTGTTGTTGAATTTGTTGGTGTTTTTCAATGTTGAGGTTGTTGTTGTTTTTCAATGTTGAGGTTGTTGTTGAATTTGTTGGTGTTTTTCAATGTTGAGGTTGTTGTTCTTTTTCAATGTTGAGGTTGTTGTTGAATTTGTTGGAGTTTTTCAATGTTGAGTTTGTTGTTGTTTTTCAATGTTGAGGTTGTTGTTGAATTTGTTGGTGTTTTTAAATGTTGAGGTTGTTGTTGAATTTGTTGGTGTTTTGCAATGTTGAGGTTGTTGTTGTTTTTCAATGTTGAGGTTGTTGTTGAATTTCTTGGTGTTTTTCAATGTTGAGGTTGTTGATGTTTTCCAATGTTGAGGTTGTTGTTGAATTTGTTGGTGTTTTTCAATGTTGAGGTTGTTGTTGAATTTGTTGGTGTTTTTCAATGTTGAGGTTGTTGTTATTTTTCAATGTTGAGGTTGTTGTTGTTTTTCAATGTTGAGGTTGTTGTTGAATTTGTTGGTGTTTTTCAACGTTGAGGTTGTTGTTGAATTTGTTGGTGTTTTTCAATGTTGAGGTTGTTGTTGTTTTTCAATGTTGAGGTTGTTGTTGAATTTGTTGGTGTTTTTCAATGTTGAGGTTGTTGTTGAATTTGTTGGTGTTTTTCAATGTTGAGATTGTTGTTGTTTTTCAATGTTGAGGTTGTTGTTGAATTAGTTGGTGTTTTTAAATGTTGAGGTTGTTGTTGAATTTGTTGGTGTTTTGCAATGTTGAGGTTGTTGTTGTTTTTCAATGTTGAGGTTGTTGTTGAATTTGTTGGTGTTTTTCAATGTTGAGGTTTTTGTTGTTTTTCAATGTTGAGGTTGTTGTTGTATTTGTTGGTGTTTTTCAATTTCGAGGTTGTTGTTGAATTTGTTGGTGTTTTTCAATGTTGAAGTTGTTGTTGAATTTGTCGGTGTTTTTCAATGTTGAGGTTGTTGTTGTTTTTCAATGTTGAGGTTGTTGTTGAATTTGTTGTTGTTTTTCAATGTTGAGGTTGTTGTTGTTTTTCAATGCTGAGATTGTTGTTGAATTTGTTGGTGTTTTTCAATGTTGAGGTTGTTGTTGAATTTGTTGGTGTTTTTCAATGTTGAGGTTGTTGTTGTTTTTCAATGTTGAGGTTGTTGTTGAATTTGTTGGTGTTTTTCAATGTTGAGGTTGTTGATGTTTTCCAATGTTGAGGTTGTTGTTGAATTTGTTAGTGTTTTTCAATGTTGAGGTTGTTGTTGAATTTGTTGGTGTTTTTCAATGTTGAGGTTGTTGTTATTTTTCAATGTTGAGGTTGTTGTTGAGTTTGTTGGTGTTTTTCAATTTTGAGGTTGTTGTTGAATTTGTTGGTGTTTTTCAATGTTGAGGTTGTTGTTGAATTTGTTGGTGTTTTTCAATGTTGAGGTTGTTGTTGTTTTTCAATGTTGAGGTTGTTGTTGAATTTGTTGGTGTTTTTCAACGTTGAGGTTGTTGTTGAATTTGTTGGTGTTTTTCAATGTTGAGGTTGTTGTTTTTCAATGTTGAGGTTGTTGTTGAATTTGTTGGTGTTTTTCAATGTTTAGGTTGTTGTTGAATTTGTTGGTGTTTTTCAATTTCGAGGTTGTTGTTGAATTTGTTGCTGTTTTTCAATGTTGAGGTTGTTGTTGAATTTGTTGGTGTTTTTCAATGTTGAGGTTGTTGTTGTTTTTCAATGTTGAGGTTGTTGTTGAATTTGTTGGTGTTTTTCAATGTTGAGGTTGTTGTTGTTTTTCAATGTTGAGGTTGTTGTTGAATTTGTTGGAGTTTTTCAATGTTGAGTTTGTTGTTGTTTTTCAATGTTGAGGTTGTTGTTGAATTTGTTGGTGTTTTTAAATGTTGAGGTTGTTGTTGAATTTGTTGGTGTTTTGCAATGTTGAGGTTGTTGTTGTTTTTCAATGTTGAGGTTGTTGTTGAATTTGTTGGTGTTTTTCAATGTTGAGGTTGTTGATGTTTTCCAATGTTGAGGTTGTTGTTGAATTTGTTGGTGTTTTTCAATGTTGAGGTTGTTGTTGAATTTGTTGGTGTTTTTCAATGTTGAGGTTGTTGTTATTTTTCAATGTTGAGGTTGTTGTTGTTTTTCAATGTTGAGGTTGTTGTTGAATTTGTTGGTGTTTTTCAACGTTGAGGTTGTTGTTGAATTTGTTGGTGTTTTTCAATGTTGAGGTTGTTGTTTTTTCTCAATGTTGAGGTTGTTGTTGAATTTGTTGGTGTTTTTCAATGTTGAGGTTGTTGTTGAATTTGTTGGTGTTTTTCAATGTTGAGATTGTTGTTGTTTTTCAATGTTGAGGTTGTTGTTGAATTTGTTGGTGTTTTTAAATGTTGAGGTTGTTGTTGAATTTGTTGATGTTTTGCAATGTTGAGGTTGTTGTTGTTTTTCAATGTTGAGGTTGTTGTTGAATTTGTTGGTGTTTTTCAATGTTTAGGTTTTTGTTGTTTTTCAATGTTGAGGTTGTTGTTGTATTTGTTGGTGTTTTTCAATTTCGAGGTTGTTGTTGAATTTGTTGGTGTTTTTCAATGTTGAAGTTGTTGTTGAATTTGTCGGTGTTTATCAATGTTGAGGTTGTTGTTGTTTTTCAATGTTGAGGTTGTTGTTGAATTTGTTGGTGTTTTTCCATGTTGAGGTTGTTGTTGTTTTTCAATGCTGAGGTTGTTGTTGAATTTGTTGGTGTTTTTCAATGTTGAGGTTGCTGTTGAATTTGTTGGTGTTTTTCAATGTTGAGGTTGTTGTTGTTTTTCAATGTTGAGGTTGTTGTTGAATTTGTTGGTGTTTTTCAATGTTGAGGTTGTTGATGTTTTCCAATGTTGAGGTTGTTGTTGAATTTGTTAGTGTTTTTCAATGTTGAGGTTGTTGTTGAATTTGTTGGTGTTTTTCAATTTTGAGGTTGTTGTTATTTTTCAATGTTGAGGTTGTTGTTGAGTTTGTTGGTGTTTTTCAATGTTGAGGTTGTTGTTGAATTTGTTGGTGTTTTTCAATGTTGAGGTTGTTGTTGAATTTGTTGGTGTTTTTCAATGTTGAGGTTGTTGTTGTTTTTCAATGTTGAGGTTGTTGTTGAATTTGTTGGTGCTTTTCAATGTTGAAGTTGTTGTTGGATTTGTTGGTGTTTTTCAATGTTGAAGTTGTTGTTGTTTTTCAATGCTGAGGTTGTTGTTGAATTTGTTGGTGTTTTTCAATGTTGAGGTTGTTGTTGAATTTGTTGGTGTTTTTCAATGTTGAGGTTGTTGTTGTTTTTCAATGTTGAGGTTGTTGTTGAATTTGTTGGTGTTTTTCAATGTTGAGGTTGTTGTTCTTTTTCAATGTTGAGGTTGTTGTTGAATTTGTTGGAGTTTTTCAATGTTGAGTTTGTTGTTGTTTTTCAATGTTGAGGTTGTTGTTGAATTTGTTGGTGTTTTTAAATGTTGAGGTTGTTGTTGAATTTGTTGGTGTTTTGCAATGTTGAGGTTGTTGTTGTTTTTCAATGTTGAGGTTGTTGTTGAATTTCTTGGTGTTTTTCAATGTTGAGGTTGTTGATGTTTTCCAATGTTGAGGTTGTTGTTGAATTTGTTGGTGTTTTTCAATGTTGAGGTTGTTGTTGAATTTGTTGGTGTTTTTCAATGTTGAGGTTGTTGTTATTTTTCAATGTTGAGGTTGTTGTTGTTTTTCAATGTTGAGGTTGTTGTTGAATTTGTTGGTGTTTTTCAACGTTGAGGTTGTTGTTGAATTTGTTGGTGTTTTTCAATGTTGAGGTTGTTGTTGTTTTTCAATGTTGAGGTTGTTGTTGAATTTGTTGGTGTTTTTCAATGTTGAGGTTGTTGTTGAATTTGTTGGTGTTTTTCAATGTTGAGATTGTTGTTGTTTTTCAATGTTGAGGTTGTTGTTGAATTAGTTGGTGTTTTTAAATGTTGAGGTTGTTGTTGAATTTGTTGGTGTTTTGCAATGTTGAGGTTGTTGTTGTTTTTCAATGTTGAGGTTGTTGTTGAATTTGTTGGTGTTTTTCAATGTTGAGGTTTTTGTTGTTTTTCAATGTTGAGGTTGTTGTTGTATTTGTTGGTGTTTTTCAATTTCGAGGTTGTTGTTGAATTTGTTGGTGTTTTTAAATGTTGAAGTTGTTGTTGAATTTGTCGGTGTTTTTCAATGTTGAGGTTGTTGTTGTTTTTCAATGTTGAGGTTGTTGTTGAATTTGTTGTTGTTTTTCAATGTTGAGGTTGTTGTTGTTTTTCAATGCTGAGATTGTTGTTGAATTTGTTGGTGTTTTTCAATGTTGAGGTTGTTGTTGAATTTGTTGGTGTTTTTCAATGTTGAGGTTGTTGTTGTTTTTCAATGTTGAGGTTGTTGTTGAATTTGTTGGTGTTTTTCAATGTTGAGGTTGTTGATGTTTTCCAATGTTGAGGTTGTTGTTGAATTTGTTAGTGTTTTTCAATGTTGAGGTTGTTGTTGAATTTGTTGGTGTTTTTCAATGTTGAGGTTGTTGTTATTTTTCAATGTTGAGGTTGTTGTTGAATTTGTTGGTGTTTTTCAACGTTGAGGTTGTTGTTGAATTTGTTGGTGTTTTTCAATGTTGAGGTTGTTGTTTTTTCTCAATGTTGAGGTTGTTGTTGAATTTGTTGGTGTTTTTCAATGTTGAGGTTGTTGTTGAATTTGTTGGTGTTTTTCAATGTTGAGATTGTTGTTGTTTTTCAATGTTGAGGTTGTTGTTGAATTTGTTGGTGTTTTTAAATGTTGAGGTTGTTGTTGAATTTGTTGGTGTTTTGCAATGTTGAGGTTGTTGTTGTTTTTCAATGTTGAGGTTGTTGTTGAATTTGTTGATGTTTTTCAATGTTTAGGTTTTTGTTGTTTTTCAATGTTGAGGTTGTTGTTGTATTTGTTGGTGTTTTTCAATTTCGAGGTTGTTGTTGAATTTGTTGGTGTTTTTCAATGTTGAAGTTGTTGTTGAATTTGTCGGTGTTTATCAATGTTGAGGTTGTTGTTGTTTTTCAATGTTGAGGTTGTTGTTGAATTTGTTGGTGTTTTTCCATGTTGAGGTTGTTGTTGTTTTTCAATGCTGAGGTTGTTGTTGAATTTGTTGGTGTTTTTCAATGTTGAGGTTGCTGTTGAATTTGTTGGTGTTTTTCAATGTTGAGGTTGTTGTTGTTTTTCAATGTTGAGGTTGTTGTTGAATTTGTTGGTGTTTTTCAATGTTGAGGTTGTTGATGTTTTCCAATGTTGAGGTTGTTGTTGAATTTGTTAGTGTTTTTCAATGTTGAGGTTGTTGTTGAATTTGTTGGTGTTTTTCAATTTTGAGGTTGTTGTTATTTTTCAATGTTGAGGTTGTTGTTGAGTTTGTTGGTGTTTTTCAATGTTGAGGTTGTTGTTGAATTTGTTGGTGTTTTTCAATGTTGAGGTTGTTGTTGAATTTGTTGGTGTTTTTCAATGTTGAGGTTGTTGTTGTTTTTCAATGTTGAGGTTGTTGTTGAATTTGTTGGTGCTTTTCAATGTTGAAGTTGTTGTTGGATTTGTTGGTGTTTTTCAATGTTGAAGTTGTTGTTGTTTTTCAATGCTGAGGTTGTTGTTGAATTTGTTGGTGTTTTTCAATGTTGAGGTTGTTGTTGAATTTGTTGGTGTTTTTCAATGTTGAGGTTGTTGTTGTTTTTCAATGTTGAGGTTGTTGTTGAATTTGTTGGTGTTTTTCAATGTTGAGGTTGTTGTTCTTTTTCAATGTTGAGGTTGTTGTTGAATTTGTTGGAGTTTTTCAATGTTGAGTTTGTTGTTGTTTTTCAATGTTGAGGTTGTTGTTGAATTTGTTGGTGTTTTTAAATGTTGAGGTTGTTGTTGAATTTGTTGGTGTTTTGCAATGTTGAGGTTGTTGTTGTTTTTCAATGTTGAGGTTGTTGTTGAATTTCTTGGTGTTTTTCAATGTTGAGGTTGTTGATGTTTTCCAATGTTGAGGTTGTTGTTGAATTTGTTGGTGTTTTTCAATGTTGAGGTTGTTGTTGAATTTGTTGGTGTTTTTCAATGTTGAGGTTGTTGTTATTTTTCAATGTTGAGGTTGTTGTTGTTTTTCAATGTTGAGGTTGTTGTTGAATTTGTTGGTGTTTTTCAACGTTGAGGTTGTTGTTGAATTTGTTGGTGTTTTTCAATGTTGAGGTTGTTGTTGTTTTTCAATGTTGAGGTTGTTGTTGAATTTGTTGGTGTTTTTCAATGTTGAGGTTGTTGTTGAATTTGTTGGTGTTTTTCAATGTTGAGATTGTTGTTGTTTTTCAATGTTGAGGTTGTTGTTGAATTAGTTGGTGTTTTTAAATGTTGAGGTTGTTGTTGAATTTGTTGGTGTTTTGCAATGTTGAGGTTGTTGTTGTTTTTCAATGTTGAGGTTGTTGTTGAATTTGTTGGTGTTTTTCAATGTTGAGGTTTTTGTTGTTTTTCAATGTTGAGGTTGTTGTTGTATTTGTTGGTGTTTTTCAATTTCGAGGTTGTTGTTGAATTTGTTGGTGTTTTTCAATGTTGAAGTTGTTGTTGAATTTGTCGGTGTTTTTCAATGTTGAGGTTGTTGTTGTTTTTCAATGTTGAGGTTGTTGTTGAATTTGTTGTTGTTTTTCAATGTTGAGGTTGTTGTTGTTTTTCAATGCTGAGATTGTTGTTGAATTTGTTGGTGTTTTTCAATGTTGAGGTTGTTGTTGAATTTGTTGGTGTTTTTCAATGTTGAGGTTGTTGTTGTTTTTCAATGTTGAGGTTGTTGTTGAATTTGTTGGTGTTTTTCAATGTTGAGGTTGTTGATGTTTTCCAATGTTGAGGTTGTTGTTGAATTTGTTAGTGTTTTTCAATGTTGAGGTTGTTGTTGAATTTGTTGGTGTTTTTCAATGTTGAGGTTGTTGTTATTTTTCAATGTTGAGGTTGTTGTTGAGTTTGTTGGTGTTTTTCAATTTTGAGGTTGTTGTTGAATTTGTTGGTGTTTTTCAATGTTGAGGTTGTTGTTGAATTTGTTGGTGTTTTTCAATGTTGAGGTTGTTGTTGTTTTTCAATGTTGAGGTTGTTGTTGAATTTGTTGGTGTTTTTCAACGTTGAGGTTGTTGTTGAATTTGTTGGTGTTTTTCAATGTTGAGGTTGTTGTTTTTCAATGTTGAGGTTGTTGTTGAATTTGTTGGTGTTTTTCAATGTTTAGGTTGTTGTTGAATTTGTTGGTGTTTTTCAATTTCGAGGTTGTTGTTGAATTTGTTGCTGTTTTTCAATGTTGAGGTTGTTGTTGAATTTGTTGGTGTTTTTCAATGTTGAGGTTGTTGTTGTTTTTCAATGTTGAGGTTGTTGTTGAATTTGTTGGTGTTTTTCAATGTTGAGGTTGTTGTTGTTTTTCAATGTTGAGGTTGTTGTTGAATTTGTTGGAGTTTTTCAATGTTGAGTTTGTTGTTGTTTTTCAATGTTGAGGTTGTTGTTGAATTTGTTGGTGTTTTTAAATGTTGAGGTTGTTGTTGAATTTGTTGGTGTTTTGCAATGTTGAGGTTGTTGTTGTTTTTCAATGTTGAGGTTGTTGTTGAATTTGTTGGTGTTTTTCAATGTTGAGGTTGTTGATGTTTTCCAATGTTGAGGTTGTTGTTGAATTTGTTGGTGTTTTTCAATGTTGAGGTTGTTGTTGAATTTGTTGGTGTTTTTCAATGTTGAGGTTGTTGTTATTTTTCAATGTTGAGGTTGTTGTTGTTTTTCAATGTTGAGGTTGTTGTTGAATTTGATGGTGTTTTTCAACGTTGAGGTTGTTGTTGAATTTGTTGGTGTTTTTCAATGTTGAGGTTGTTGTTGTTTTTCAATGTTGAGGTTGTTGTTGAATTTGTTGGTGTTTTTCAATGTTGAGGTTGTTGTTGAATTTGTTGGTGTTTTTCAATGTTGAGATTGTTGTTGTTTTTCAATGTTGAGGTTGTTGTTGAATTTGTTGGTGTTTTTAAATGTTGAGGTTGTTGTTGAATTTGTTGGTGTTTTGCAATGTTGAGGTTGTTGTTGTTTTTCAATGTTGAGGTTGTTGTTGAATTTGTTGGTGTTTTTCAATGTTTAGGTTTTTGTTGTTTTTCAATGTTGAGGTTGTTGTTGTATTTGTTGGTGTTTTTCAATTTCGAGGTTGTTGTTGAATTTGTTGGTGTTTTTCAATGCTGAAGTTGTTGTTGAATTTGTCGGTGTTTTTCAATGTTGAGGTTGTTGTTGTTTTTCAATGTTGAGGTTGTTGTTGAATTTGTTGGTGTTTTTCAATGTTGAGGTTGTTGTTGTTTTTCAATGCTGAGGTTGTTGTTGAATTTGTTGGTGTTTTTCAATGTTGAGGTTGCTGTTGAATTTGTTGGTGTTTTTCAATGTTGAGGTTGTTGTTGTTTTTCAATGTTGAGGTTGTTGTTGAATTTGTTGGTGTTTTTCAATGTTGAGGTTGTTGATGTTTTCCAATGTTGAGGTTGTTGTTGAATTTGTTAGTGTTTTTCAATGTTGAGGTTGTTGTTGAATTTGTTGGTGTTTTTCAATGTTGAGGTTGTTGTTATTTTTCAATGTTGAGGTTGTTGTTGAGTTCGTTGGTGTTTTTCAATGTTGAGGTTGTTGTTGAATTTGTTGGTGTTTTTCAATGTTGAGGTTGTTGTTGAATTTGTTGGTGTTTTTCAATGTTGAGGTTCTTGTTGTTTTTCAATGCTGAGGTTGTTGTTGAATTTGTTGGTGTTTTTCAATGTTGAGGTTGTTGTTGAATTTGTTGGTGTTTTTCAATGTTGAGTTTGTTGTTGTTTTTCAATGTTGAGGTTGTTGTTGAATTTGTTGGTGTTTTTCAATGTTGAGGTTGTTGTTCTTTTTCAATGTTGAGGTTGTTGCTGAATTTGTTGGAGTTTTTCAATGTTGAGTTTGTTGTTGTTTTTCAATGTTGAGGTTGTTGTTGAATTTGTTGGTGTTTTTAAATGTTGAGGTTGTTGTTGAATTTGTTGGTGTTTTGCAATGTTGAGGTTGTTGTTGTTTTTCAATGTTGAGGTTGTTGTTGAATTTGTTGGTGTTTTTCAATGTTGAGGTTGTTGATGTTTTCCAATGTTGAGGTTGTTGAATTTGTTGGTGTTTTTCAATGTTGAGGTTGTTGTTGAATTTGTTGGTGTTTTTCAATGTTCAGGTTGTTGTTATTTTTCAATGTTGAGGTTGTTGTTGTTTTTCAATGTTGAGGTTGTTGTTGTATTTGTTGGTGTTTTTCAATTTCGAGGTTGTTGTTGAATTTGTTGGTGTTTTTCAATGTTGAAGTTGTTGTTGAATTTGTCGGTGTTTTTCAATGTTGAGGTTGTTGTTGTTTTTCAATGTTGAGGTTGTTGTTGAATTTGTTGTTGTTTTTCAATGTTGAGGTTGTTGTTGTTTTTCAATGCTGAGATTGTTGTTGAATTTGTTGGTCTTTTTCAATGTTGAGGTTGTTGTTGAATTTGTTGGTGTTTTTCAATGTTGAGGTTGTTGTTGTTTTTCAATGTTGAGGTTGTTGTTGAATTTGTTGGTGTTTTTCAATGTTGAGGTTGTTGATGTTTTCCAATGTTGAGGTTGTTGTTGAATTTGTTAGTGTTTTTCAATGTTGAGGTTGTTGTTGAATTTGTTGGTGTTTTTCAATGTTGAGGTTGTTGTTGAATTTGTTGGAGTTTTTCAATGTTGAGTTTGTTGTTGTTTTTCAATGTTGAGGTTGTTGTTGAATTTGTTGGTGTTTTTAAATGTTGAGGTTGTTGTTGAATTTGTTGGTGTTTTGCAATGTTGAGGTTGTTGTTGTTTTTCAATGTTGAGGTTGTTGTTGAATTTGTTGGTGTTTTTCAATGTTGAGGTTGTTGATGTTTTCCAATGTTGAGGTTGTTGTTGAATTTGTTGGTGTTTTTCAATGTTGAGGTTGTTGTTGAATTTGTTGGTGTTTTTCAATGTTGAGGTTGTTGTTATTTTTCAATGTTGAGGTTGTTGATTTTTTTCAATGTTGAGGTTGTTGTTGAATTTGTTGGTGTTTTTCAACGTTGAGGTTGTTGTTGAATTTGTTGGTGTTTTTCAATGTTGAGGTTGTTGTTGTTATTCAATGTTGAGGTTGTTGTTGAATTTGTTGGTGTTTTTCAATGTTGAGGTTGTTGTTGAATTTGTTGGTGTTTTTCAATGTTGAGATTGTTGTTGTTTTTCAATGTTGAGGTTGTTGTTGAATTTGTTGGTGTTTTTAAATGTTGAGGTTGTTGTTGAATTTGTTGGTGTTTTGCAATGTTGAGGTTGTTATTGTTTTTCAATGTTGAGGTTGTTGTTGAATTTGTTGGTGTTTTTCAATGTTGAGGTTTTTGTTGTTTTTCAATGTTGAGGTTGTTGTTGTATTTGTTGGTGTTTTTCAATTTCGAGGTTGTTGTTGAATTTGTTGGTGTTTTTCAATGTTGAAGTTGTTGTTGAATTTGTCGGTGTTTTGCAATGTTGAGGTTGTTGTTGTTTTTCAATGTTGAGGTTGTTGTTGAATTTGTTGTTGTTTTTCAATGTTGAGGTTGTTGTTGTTTTTCAATGCTGAGATTGTTGTTGAATGTGTTGGTGTTTTTCAATGTTGAGGTTGTTGTTGAATTTGTTGGTGTTTTTCAATGTTGAGGTTGTTGTTGTTTTTCAATGTTGAGGTTGTTGTTGAATTTGTTGGTGTTTTTCAATGTTGAGGTTGTTGATGTTTTCCAATGTTGAGGTTGTTGTTGAATTTGTTAGTGTTTTTCAATGTTGAGGTTGTTGTTGAATTTGTTGGTGTTTTTCAATGTTGAGGTTGTTGTTATTTTTCAATGTTGAGGTTGTTGTTGAGTTTGTTGGTGTTTTTCAATTTTGAGGTTGTTGTTGAATTTGTTGGTGTTTTTCAATGTTGAGGTTGTTGTTGAATTTGTTGGTGTTTTTCAATGTTGAGGTTGTTGTTGTTTTTCAATGTTGAGGTTGTTGTTGAATTTGTTGGTGTTTTTCAACGTTGAAGTTGTTGTTGAATTTGTTGGTGTTTTTCAATGTTGAGGTTGTTGTTTTTCAATGTTGAGGTTGTTGTTGAATTTGTTGGTGTTTTTCAATGTTTAGGTTGTTGTTGAATTTGTTGGTGTTTTTCAATTTCGAGGTTGTTCTTGAATTTGTTGGTGTTTTTCAATGTTGAGGTTGTTGTTGAATTTGTTGGTGTTTTTCAATGTTGAGGTTGTTGTTGTTTTTCCATGTTGAGGTTGTTGTTGAATTTGTTGGAGTTTTTCAATGTTGAGTTTGTTGTTGTTTTTCAATGTTGAGGTTGTTGTTGAATTTGTTGGTGTTTTTAAATGTTGAGGTTGTTGTTGAATTTGTTGGTGTTTTGCAATGTTGAGGTTGTTGTTGTTTTTCAATGTTGAGGTTGTTGTTGAATTTGTTGGTGTTTTTCAATGTTGAGGTTGTTGATGTTTTCCAATGTTGAGGTTGTTGTTGAATTTGTTGGTGTTTTTCAATGTTGAGGTTGTTGTTGAATTTGTTGGTGTTTTTCAATGTTGAGGTTGTGGTTATTTTTCAATGTTGAGGTTGTTGTTGTTTTTCAATGTTGAGGTTGTTGTTGTATTTGTTGGTGTTTTTCAATTTCGAGGTTGTTGTTGAATTTGTTGGTGTTTTTCAATGTTGAAGTTGTTGTTGAATTTGTCGGTGTTTTTCAATGTTGAGGTTGTTGTTGTTTTTCAATGTTGAGGTTGTTGTTGAATTTGTTGTTGTTTTTCAATGTTGAGGTTGTTGTTGTTTTTCAATGCTGAGATTGTTGTTGAATTTGTTGGTCTTTTTCAATGTTGAGGTTGTTGTTGAATTTGTTGGTGTTTTTCAATGTTGAGGTTGTTGTTGTTTTTCAATGTTGAGGTTGTTGTTGAATTTGTTGGTGTTTTTCAATGTTGAGGTTGTTGATGTTTTCCAATGTTGAGGTTGTTGTTGAATTTGTTAGTGTTTTTCAATGTTGAGGTTGTTGTTGAATTTGTTGGTGTTTTTCAATGTTGAGGTTGTTGTTGAATTTGTTGGAGTTTTTCAATGTTGAGTTTGTTGTTGTTTTTCAAAGTTGAGGTTGTTATTGAATTTGTTGGTGTTTTTAAATGTTGAGGTTGTTGTTGAATTTGTTGGTGTTTTGCAATGTTGAGGTTGTTGTTGTTTTTCAATGTTGAGGTTGTTGTTGAATTTGTTGGTGTTTTTCAATGTTGAGGTTGTTGATGTTTTCCAATGTTGAGGTTGTTGTTGAATTTGTTGGTGTTTTTCAATGTTGAGGTTGTTGTTGAATTTGTTGGTGTTTTTCAATGTTGAATTTGTTGTTGTTTTTCAATGTTGAGGTTGTTGTTGTTTTTCAATGCTGAGATTGTTGTTGAATTTGTTGGTCTTTTTCAATGTTGAGGTTGTTGTTGAATTTGTTGGTGTTTTTCAATGTTGAGGTTGTTGTTGTTTTTCAATGTTGAGGTTGTTGTTGAATTTGTTGGTGTTTTTCAATGTTGAGGTTGTTGATGTTTTCCAATGTTGAGGTTGTTGTTGAATTTGTTAGTGTTTTTCAATGTTGAGGTTGTTGTTGAATTTGTTGGTGTTTTTCAATGTTGAGGTTGTTGTTGAATTTGTTGGAGTTTTTCAATGTTGAGTTTGTTGTTGTTTTTCAAAGTTGAGGTTGTTATTGAATTTGTTGGTGTTTTTAAATGTTGAGGTTGTTGTTGAATTTGTTGGTGTTTTGCAATGTTGAGGTTGTTGTTGTTTTTCAATGTTGAGGTTGTTGTTGAATTTGTTGGTGTTTTTCAATGTTGAGGTTGTTGATGTTTTCCAATGTTGAGGTTGTTGTTGAATTTGTTGGTGTTTTTCAATGTTGAGGTTGTTGTTGAATTTGTTGGTGTTTTTCAATGTTGAGGTTGTTGTTATTTTTCAATGTTGAGGTTGTTGTTGTTTTTCAATGTTGAGGTTGTTGTTGAATTTGTTGGTGTTTTTCAACGTTGAGGTTGTTGTTGAATTTGTTGGTGTTTTTCAATGTTGAGGTTGTTGATGTTTTCCAATGTTGAGGTTGTTGAATTTGTTGGTGTTTTTCAATGTTGAGGTTGTTGTTGAATTTGTTGGTGTTTTTCAATGTTCAGGTTGTTGTTATTTTTCAATGTTGAGGTTGTTGTTGTTTTTCAATGTTGAGGTTGTTGTTGTATTTGTTGGTGTTTTTCAATTTCGAGGTTGTTGTTGAATTTGTTGGTGTTTTTCAATGTTGAAGTTGTTGTTGAATTTGTCGGTGTTTTTCAATGTTGAGGTTGTTGTTGTTTTTCAATGTTGAGGTTGTTGTTGAATTTGTTGTTGTTTTTCAATGTTGAGGTTGTTGTTGTTTTTCAATGCTGAGATTGTTGTTGAATTTGTTGGTCTTTTTCAATGTTGAGGTTGTTGTTGAATTTGTTGGTGTTTTTCAATGTTGAGGTTGTTGTTGTTTTTCAATGTTGAGGTTGTTGTTGAATTTGTTGGTGTTTTTCAATGTTGAGGTTGTTGATGTTTTCCAATGTTGAGGTTGTTGTTGAATTTGTTAGTGTTTTTCAATGTTGAGGTTGTTGTTGAATTTGTTGGTGTTTTTCAATGTTGAGGTTGTTGTTGAATTTGTTGGAGTTTTTCAATGTTGAGTTTGTTGTTGTTTTTCAATGTTGAGGTTGTTGTTGAATTTGTTGGTGTTTTTAAATGTTGAGGTTGTTGTTGAATTTGTTGGTGTTTTGCAATGTTGAGGTTGTTGTTGTTTTTCAATGTTGAGGTTGTTGTTGAATTTGTTGGTGTTTTTCAATGTTGAGGTTGTTGATGTTTTCCAATGTTGAGGTTGTTGTTGAATTTGTTGGTGTTTTTCAATGTTGAGGTTGTTGTTGAATTTGTTGGTGTTTTTCAATGTTGAGGTTGTTGTTATTTTTCAATGTTGAGGTTGTTGATTTTTTTCAATGTTGAGGTTGTTGTTGAATTTGTTGGTGTTTTTCAACGTTGAGGTTGTTGTTGAATTTGTTGGTGTTTTTCAATGTTGAGGTTGTTGTTGTTATTCAATGTTGAGGTTGTTGTTGAATTTGTTGGTGTTTTTCAATGTTGAGGTTGTTGTTGAATTTGTTGGTGTTTTTCAATGTTGAGATTGTTGTTGTTTTTCAATGTTGAGGTTGTTGTTGAATTTGTTGGTGTTTTTAAATGTTGAGGTTGTTGTTGAATTTGTTGGTGTTTTGCAATGTTGAGGTTGTTATTGTTTTTCAATGTTGAGGTTGTTGTTGAATTTGTTGGTGTTTTTCAATGTTGAGGTTTTTGTTGTTTTTCAATGTTGAGGTTGTTGTTGTATTTGTTGGTGTTTTTCAATTTCGAGGTTGTTGTTGAATTTGTTGGTGTTTTTCAATGTTGAAGTTGTTGTTGAATTTGTCGGTGTTTTGCAATGTTGAGGTTGTTGTTGTTTTTCAATGTTGAGGTTGTTGTTGAATTTGTTGTTGTTTTTCAATGTTGAGGTTGTTGTTGTTTTTCAATGCTGAGATTGTTGTTGAATGTGTTGGTGTTTTTCAATGTTGAGGTTGTTGTTGAATTTGTTGGTGTTTTTCAATGTTGAGGTTGTTGTTGTTTTTCAATGTTGAGGTTGTTGTTGAATTTGTTGGTGTTTTTCAATGTTGAGGTTGTTGATGTTTTCCAATGTTGAGGTTGTTGTTGAATTTGTTAGTGTTTTTCAATGTTGAGGTTGTTGTTGAATTTGTTGGTGTTTTTCAATGTTGAGGTTGTTGTTATTTTTCAATGTTGAGGTTGTTGTTGAGTTTGTTGGTGTTTTTCAATTTTGAGGTTGTTGTTGAATTTGTTGGTGTTTTTCAATGTTGAGGTTGTTGTTGAATTTGTTGGTGTTTTTCAATGTTGAGGTTGTTGTTGTTTTTCAATGTTGAGGTTGTTGTTGAATTTGTTGGTGTTTTTCAACGTTGAAGTTGTTGTTGAATTTGTTGGTGTTTTTCAATGTTGAGGTTGTTGTTTTTCAATGTTGAGGTTGTTGTTGAATTTGTTGGTGTTTTTCAATGTTTAGGTTGTTGTTGAATTTGTTGGTGTTTTTCAATTTCGAGGTTGTTCTTGAATTTGTTGGTGTTTTTCAATGTTGAGGTTGTTGTTGAATTTGTTGGTGTTTTTCAATGTTGAGGTTGTTGTTGTTTTTCCATGTTGAGGTTGTTGTTGAATTTGTTGGAGTTTTTCAATGTTGAGTTTGTTGTTGTTTTTCAATGTTGAGGTTGTTGTTGAATTTGTTGGTGTTTTTAAATGTTGAGGTTGTTGTTGAATTTGTTGGTGTTTTGCAATGTTGAGGTTGTTGTTGTTTTTCAATGTTGAGGTTGTTGTTGAATTTGTTGGTGTTTTTCAATGTTGAGGTTGTTGATGTTTTCCAATGTTGAGGTTGTTGTTGAATTTGTTGGTGTTTTTCAATGTTGAGGTTGTTGTTGAATTTGTTGGTGTTTTTCAATGTTGAGGTTGTGGTTATTTTTCAATGTTGAGGTTGTTGTTGTTTTTCAATGTTGAGGTTGTTGTTGTATTTGTTGGTGTTTTTCAATTTCGAGGTTGTTGTTGAATTTGTTGGTGTTTTTCAATGTTGAAGTTGTTGTTGAATTTGTCGGTGTTTTTCAATGTTGAGGTTGTTGTTGTTTTTCAATGTTGAGGTTGTTGTTGAATTTGTTGTTGTTTTTCAATGTTGAGGTTGTTGTTGTTTTTCAATGCTGAGATTGTTGTTGAATTTGTTGGTCTTTTTCAATGTTGAGGTTGTTGTTGAATTTGTTGGTGTTTTTCAATGTTGAGGTTGTTGTTGTTTTTCAATGTTGAGGTTGTTGTTGAATTTGTTGGTGTTTTTCAATGTTGAGGTTGTTGATGTTTTCCAATGTTGAGGTTGTTGTTGAATTTGTTAGTGTTTTTCAATGTTGAGGTTGTTGTTGAATTTGTTGGTGTTTTTCAATGTTGAGGTTGTTGTTGAATTTGTTGGAGTTTTTCAATGTTGAGTTTGTTGTTGTTTTTCAAAGTTGAGGTTGTTATTGAATTTGTTGGTGTTTTTAAATGTTGAGGTTGTTGTTGAATTTGTTGGTGTTTTGCAATGTTGAGGTTGTTGTTGTTTTTCAATGTTGAGGTTGTTGTTGAATTTGTTGGTGTTTTTCAATGTTGAGGTTGTTGATGTTTTCCAATGTTGAGGTTGTTGTTGAATTTGTTGGTGTTTTTCAATGTTGAGGTTGTTGTTGAATTTGTTGGTGTTTTTCAATGTTGAGGTTGTTGTTATTTTTCAATGTTGAGGTTGTTGTTGTTTTTCAATGTTGAGGTTGTTGTTGAATTTGTTGGTGTTTTTCAACGTTGAGGTTGTTGTTGAATTTGTTGGTGTTTTTCAATGTTGAGGTTGTTGTTGTTTTTCAATGTTGAGGTTGTTGTTGAATTTGTTGGTGTTTTTCAATGTTGAGGTTGTTGTTGAATTTGTTGGTGTTTTTCAATGTTGAGATTGTTGTTGTTTTTCAATGTTGAGGTTGTTGTTGAATTTGTTGGTGTTTTTAAATGTTGAGGTTGTTGTTGAATTTGTTGGTGTTTTGCAATGTTGAGGTTGTTGTTGTTTTTCAATGTTGAGGTTGTTGTTGAATTTGTTGGTGTTTTTCAATGTTGAGGTTTTTGTTGTTTTTCAATGTTGAGGTTGTTGTTGTATTTGTTGGTGTTTTTCAATTTCGAGGTTGTTGTTGAATTTGTTGGTGTTTTTCAATGTTGAAGTTGTTGTTGAATTTGTCGGTGTTTTTCAATGTTGAGGTTGTTGTTGTTTTTCAATGTTGAGGTTGTTGTTGAATTTGTTGTTGTTTTTCAATGTTGAGGTTGTTGTTGTTTTTCAATGCTGAGATTGTTGTTGAATTTGTTGGTGTTTTTCAATGTTGAGGTTGTTGTTGAATTTGTTGGTGTTTTTCAATGTTGAGGTTGTTGTTGTTTTTCAATGTTGAGGTTGTTGTTGAATTTGTTGGTGTTTTTCAATGTTGAGGTTGTTGATGTTTTCCAATGTTGAGGTTGTTGTTGAATTTGTTAGTGTTTTTCAATGTTGAGGTTGTTGTTGAATTTGTTGGTGTTTTTCAATGTTGAGGTTGTTGTTATTTTTCAATGTTGAGGTTGTTGTTGAGTTTGTTGGTGCTTTTCAATTTTGAGGTTGTTGTTGAATTTGTTGGTGTTTTTCAATGTTGAGGTTGTTGTTGAATTTGTTGGTGTTTTTCAATGTTGAGGTTGTTGTTGTTTTTCAATGTTGAGGTTGTTGTTGAATTTGTTGGTGTTTTTCAACGTTGAGGTTGTTGTTGAATTTGTTGGTGTTTTTCAATGTTGAGGTTGTTGTTTTTCAATGTTGAGGTTGTTGTTGAATTTGTTGGTGTTTTTCAATGTTTAGGTTGTTGTTGAATTTGTTGGTGTTTTTCAATTTCGAGGTTGTTGTTGAATTTGTTGGTGTTTTTCAATGTTGAGGTTGTTGTTGTTTTTCAACGTTGAGGTTGTTGTTGAATTTGTTGGTGTTTTTCAATGTTGAGGTTGTTGATGTTTTCCAATGTTGAGGTTGTTGTTGAATTTGTTAGTGTTTTTCAATGTTGAGGTTGTTGTTGAATTTGTTGGTGTTTTTCAATGTTGAGGTTGTTGTTATTTTTCAATGTTGAGGTTGTTGTTGAGTTTGTTGGTGCTTTTCAATTTTGAGGTTGTTGTTGAATTTGTTGGTGTTTTTCAATGTTGAGGTTGTTGTTGAATTTGTTGGTGTTTTTCAATGTTGAGGTTGTTGTTGTTTTTCAATGTTGAGGTTGTTGTTGAATTTGTTGGTGTTTTTCAACGTTGAGGTTGTTGTTGAATTTGTTGGTGTTTTTCAATGTTGAGGTTGTTGTTTTTCAATGTTGAGGTTGTTGTTGAATTTGTTGGTGTTTTTCAATGTTTAGGTTGTTGTTGAATTTGTTGGTGTTTTTCAATTTCGAGGTTGTTGTTGAATTTGTTGGTGTTTTTCAATGTTGAGGTTGTTGTTGTTTTTCAACGTTGAGGTTGTTGTTGAATTTGTTGGTGTTTTTCAATGTTGAGGTTGTTGTTGTTTTTCAATGTTGAGGTTGTTGTTGAATTTGTTGGTGTTTTTCAATGTTGAGTTTGTTGTTGTTTTTCAATGTTGAGGTTGTTGTTGAATTTGTTGGTGTTTTTAAATGTTGAGGTTGTTGTTGAATTTGTTGGTGTTTTGCAATGTTGAGGTTGTTGTTGTTTTTCAATGTTGAGGTTGTTGTTGAATTTGTTGGTGTTTTTCAATGTTGAGGTTGTTGATGTTTTCCAATGTTGAGGTTGTTGTTGAATTTGTTGGTGTTTTTCAATGTTGAGGTTGTTGTTGAATTTGTTGGTGTTTTTCAATGTTGAGGTTGTTGTTATTTTTCAATGTTGAGGTTGTTGTTGTTTTTCAATGTTGAGGTTGTTGTTGAATTTGTTGGTGTTTTTCAATGTTGAGGTTGTTGATGTTTTCCAATGTTGAGGTTGTTGTTGAATTTGATGGTGTTTTTCAACGTTGAGGTTGTTGTTGAATTTGTTGGTGTTTTTCAATGTTGAGGTTGTTGTTGTTTTTCAATGTTGAGGTTGTTGTTGAATTTGTTGGTGTTTTTCAATGTTGAGGTTGTTGTTGAATTTGTTGGTGTTTTTCAATGTTGAGATTGTTGTTGTTTTTCAATGTTGAGGTTGTTGTTGAATTTGTTGGTGTTTTTAAATGTTGAGGTTGTTGTTGAATTTGTTGGTGTTTTGCAATGTTGAGGTTGTTGTTGTTTTTCAATGTTGAGGTTGTTGTTGAATTTGTTGGTGTTTTTCAATGTTTAGGTTTTTGTTGTTTTTCAATGTTGAGGTTGTTGTTGTATTTGTTGGTGTTTTTCAATTTCGAGGTTGTTGTTGAATTTGTTGGTGTTTTTCAATGTTGAAGTTGTTGTTGAATTTGTCGGTGTTTTTCAATGTTGAGGTTGTTGTTGTTTTTCAATGTTGAGGTTGTTGTTGAATTTGTTGGTGTTTTTCAATGTTGAGGTTGTTGTTGTTTTTCAATGCTGAGGTTGTTGTTGTATTTGTTGGTGTTTTTCAATGTTGAGGTTGCTGTTGAATTTGTTGGTGTTTTTCAATGTTGAGGTTGTTGTTGTTTTTCAATGTTGAGGTTGTTGTTGAATTTGTTGGTGTTTTTCAATGTTGAGGTTGTTGATGTTTTCCAATGTTGAGGTTGTTGTTGAATTTGTTAGTGTTTTTCAATGTTGAGGTTGTTGTTGAATTTGTTGGTGTTTTTCAATGTTGAGGTTGTTGTTATTTTTCAATGTTGAGGTTGTTGTTGAGTTCGTTGGTGTTTTTCAATGTTGAGGTTGTTGTTGAATTTGTTGGTGTTTTTCAATGTTGAGGTTGTTTTTGAATTTGTTGGTGTTTTTCAATGTTGAGGTTGTTGTTGTTTTTCAATGTTGAGGTTGTTGTTGAATTTGTTGGTGCTTTTCAATGTTGAAGTTGTTGTTGAATTTGTTGGTGTTTTTCAATGTTGAGGTTCTTGTTGTTTTTCAATGCTGAGGTTGTTGTTGAATTTGTTGGTGTTTTTCAATGTTGAGGTTGTTGTTGAATTTGTTGGTGTTTTTCAATGTTGAGTTTGTTGTTGTTTTTCAATGTTGAGGTTGTTGTTGAATTTGTTGGTGTTTTTCAATGTTGAGGTTGTTGTTCTTTTTCAATGTTGAGGTTGTTGTTGAATTTGTTGGAGTTTTTCAATGTTGAGTTTGTTGTTGTTTTTCAATGTTGAGGTTGTTGTTGAATTTGTTGGTGTTTTTAAATGTTGAGGTTGTTGTTGAATTTGTTGGTGTTTTGCAATGTTGAGGTTGTTGTTGTTTTTCAATGTTGAGGTTGTTGTTGAATTTGTTGGTGTTTTTCAATGTTGAGGTTGTTGATGTTTTCCAATGTTGAGGTTGTTGTTGAATTTGTTGGTGTTTTTCAATGTTGAGGTTGTTGTTGAATTTGTTGGTGTTTTTCAATGTTGAGGTTGTTGTTATTTTTCAATGTTGAGGTTGTTGTTGTTTTTCAATGTTGAGGTTGTTGTTGAATTTGTTGGTGTTTTTCAATGTTGAGGTTTTTGTTGTTTTTCAATGTTGAGGTTGTTGTTGTATTTGTTGGTGTTTTTCAATTTCGAGGTTGTTGTTGAATTTGTTGGTGTTTTTCAATGTTGAAGTTGTTGTTGAATTTGTCGGTGTTTTTCAATGTTGAGGTTGTTGTTGTTTTTCAATGTTGAGGTTGTTGTTGAATTTGTTGTTGTTTTTCAATGTTGAGGTTGTTGTTGTTTTTCAATGCTGAGATTGTTGTTGAATTTGGTGGTCTTTTTCAATGTTGAGGTTGTTGTTGAATTTGTTGGTGTTTTTCAATGTTGAGGTTGTTGTTGTTTTTCAATGTTGAGGTTGTTGTTGAATTTGTTGGTGTTTTTCAATGTTGAGGTTGCTGATATTTTCCAATGTGGAGGTTGTTGTTGAATTTGTTAGTGTTTTTCAATGTTGAGGTTGTTGTTGAATTTGTTGGTGTTTTTCAATGTTGAGGTTGTTGTTATTTTTCAATGTTGAGGTTGTTGTTGAGTTTGTTGGTGTTTTTCAATGTTGAGGTTGTTGTTGAATTTGTTGGTGTTTTTCAATGTTGAGGTTGTTGTTGAATTTGTTGGTGTTTTTCAATGTTGAGGTTGTTGTTGTTTTTCAATGTTGAGGTTGTTGTTGAATTTGTTGGTGTTTTTCAACGTTGAGGTTGTTGTTGAATTTGTTGGTGTTTTTCAATGTTGAGGTTGTTGTTTTTCAATGTTGAGGTTGTTGTTGAATTTGTTGGTGTTTTTCAATGTTTAGGTTGTTGTTGAATTTGTTGGTGTTTTTCAATTTCGAGGTTGTTGTTGAATTTGTTGGTGTTTTTCAATGTTGAGGTTGTTGTTGAATTTGTTGGTGTTTTTCAATGTTGAGGTTGTTGTTGTTTTTCAATGTTGAGGTTGTTGTTGAATTTGTTGGTGTTTTTCAATGTTGAGGTTGTTGTTGTTTTTCAATGTTGAGGTTGTTGTTGAATTTGTTGGTGTTTTTCAATGTTGAGGTTGTTGTTGTTTTTCAATGTTGAGGTTGTTGTTGAATTTGTTGGTGTTTTTCAATGTTGAGGTTGTTGTTGAATTTGTTGGTGTTTTTCAATGTTGAGATTGTTGTTGTTTTTCAATGTTGAGGTTGTTGTTGAATTTGTTGGTGTTTTTAAATGTTGAGGTTGTTGTTGAATTTGTTGGTGTTTTGCAATGTTGAGGTTGTTGTTGTTTTTCAATGTTGAGGTTGTTGTTGAATTTGTTGGTGTTTTTCAATGTTGAGGTTTTTGTTGTTTTTCAATGTTGAGGTTGTTGTTGTATTTGTTGGTGTTTTTCAATTTCGAGGTTGTTGTTGAATTTGTTGGTGTTTTTCAATGTTGAAGATGTTGTTGAATTTGTCGGTGTTTTTCAATGTTGAGGTTGTTGTTGTTTTTCAATGTTGAGGTTGTTGTTGAATTTGTTGTTGTTTTTCAATGTTGAGGTTGTTGTTGTTTTTCAATGCTGAGATTGTTGTTGAATTTGTTGGTGTTTTTCAATGTTGAGGTTGTTGTTGAATTTGTTGGTGTTTTTCAATGTTGAGGTTGTTGTTGTTTTTCAATGTTGAGGTTGTTGTTGAATTTGTTGGTGTTTTTCAATGTTGAGGTTGTTGATGTTATCCAATGTTGAGGTTGTTGTTGAATTTGTTAGTGTTTTTCAATGTTGAGGTTGTTGTTGAATTTGTTGGTGTTTTTCAATGTTGAGGTTGTTGTTGTTTTTCAATGTTGAGGTTGTTGTTGAATTTGTTGGTGTTTTTCAATGTTGAGGTTGTTGTTGTTTTTCAATGTTGAGGTTGTTGTTGAATTTGTTGGTGTTTTTCAATGTTCAGGTTGTTGTTGTTTTTCAATGTTGAGGTTGTTGTTGAATTTGTTGGTGTTTTTCAATGTTGAGGTTGTTGTTGAATTTGTTGGTGTTTTTCAATGTTGAGATTGTTGTTGTTTTTCAATTTCGAGGTTGTTGTTGAATTTGTTGGTGTTTTTCAATGTTGAAGTTGTTGTTGAATTTGTCGGTGTTTTTCAATGTTGAGGTTGTTGTTGTTTTTCAATGTTGAGGTTGTTGTTGAATTTGTTGTTGTTTTTCAATGTTGAGGTTGTTGTTGTTTTTCAATGCTGAGATTGTTGATGAATTTGTTGGTGTTTTTCAATGTTGAGGTTGTTGTTGAATTTGTTGGTGTTTTTCAATGTTGAGGTTGTTGTTGTTTTTCAATGTTCAGGTTGTTGTTGAATTTGTTGGTGTTTTTCAATGTTGAGGTTGTTGATGTTTTCCAATGTTGAGGTTGTTGTTGAATTTGTTAGTGTTTTTCAATGTTGAGGTTGTTGTTGAATTTGTTGGTGTTTTTCAATGTTGAGGTTGTTGTTATTTTTCAATGTTGAGGTTGTTGTTGAGTTTGTTGGTGTTTTTCAATGTTGAGGTTGTTGTTGAATTTGTTGGTGTTTTTCAATGTTGAGGTTGTTGTTGAATTTGCTGGTGTTTTTCAATGTTGAGGTTGTTGTTGTTTTTCAATGTTGAGGTTGTTGTTGAATTTGTTGGTGTTTTTCAACGTTGAGGTTGTTGTTGAATTTGTTGGTGTTTTTCAATGTTGAGGTTGTTGTTTTTCAATGTTGAGGTTGTTGTTGAATTTGTTGGTGTTTTTCAATGTTTAGGTTGTTGTTGAATTTGTTGGTGTTTTTCAATTTCGAGGTTGTTGTTGAATTTGTTGGTGTTTTTCAATGTTGAGGTTGTTGTTGAATTTGTTGGTGTTTTTCAATGTTGAGGTTGTTGTTGTTTTTCAATGTTGAGGTTGTTGTTGAATTTGTTGGTGTTTTTCAATGTTGAGGTTGTTGTTGTTTTTCAATGTTGAGGTTGTTGTTGAATTTGTTGGAGTTTTTCAATGTTGAGTTTGTTGTTGTTTTTCAATGTTGAGGTTGTTGTTGAATTTGTTGGTGTTTTTAAATGTTGAGGTTGTTGTTGAATTTGTTGGTGTTTTGCAATGTTGAGGTTGTTGTTGTTTTTCAGTGTTGAGGTTGTTGTTGAATTTGTTGGTGTTTTTCAATGTTGAGGTTGTTGATGTTTTCCAATGTTGAGGTTGTTGTTGAATTTGTTGGTGTTTTTCAATGTTGAGGTTGTTGTTGAATTTGTTGGTGTTTTTCAATGTTGAGGTTGTTGTTATTTTTCAATGTTGAGGTTGTTGTTGTTTTTCAATGTTGAGGTTGTTGTTGAATTTGTTGGTGTTTTTCAACGTTGAGGTTGTTGTTGAATTTGTTGGTGTTTTTCAATGTTGAGGTTGTTGTTGTTTTTCAATGTTGAGGTTGTTGTTGAATTTGTTGGTGTTTTTCAATGTTGAGGTTGTTGTTGAATTTGTTGGTGTTTTTCAATGTTGAGATTGTTGTTGTTTTTCAATGTTGAGGTTGTTGTTGAATTTGTTGGTGTTTTTAAATGTTGAGGTTGTTGTTGAATTTGTTGGTGTTTTGCAATGTTGAGGTTGTTGTTGTTTTTCAATGTTGAGGTTGTTGTTGAATTTGTTGGTGTTTTTCAATGTTTAGGTTTTTGTTGTTTTTCAATGTTGAGGTTGTTGTTGTATTTGTTGGTGTTTTTCAATTTCGAGGTTGTTGTTGAATTTGTTGGTGTTTTTCAATGTTGAAGTTGTTGTTGAATTTGTCGGTGTTTTTCAATGTTGAGGTTGTTGTTGTTTTTCAATGTTGAGGTTGTTGTTGAATTTGTTGGTGTTTTTCAATGTTGAGGTTGTTGTTGTTTTTCAATGCTGAGGTTGTTGTTGAATTTGTTGGTGTTTTTCAATGTTGAGGTTGCTGTTGAATTTGTTGGTGTTTTTCAATGTTGAGGTTGTTGTTGTTTTTCAATGTTGAGGTTGTTGTTGAATTTGTTGGTGTTTTTCAATGTTGAGGTTGTTGATGTTTTCCAATGTTGAGGTTGTTGTTGAATTTGTTAGTGTTTTTCAATGTTGAGGTTGTTGTTGAATTTGTTGGTGTTTTTCAAAGTTGAGGTTGTTGTTATTTTTCAATGTTGAGGTTGTTGTTGAGTTTGTTGGTGTTTTTCAATGTTGAGGTTGTTGTTGAATTTGTTGGTGTTTTTCAATGTTGAGGTTGTTGTTGAATTTGTTGGTGTTTTTCAATGTTGAGGTTGTTGTTGTTTTTAAATGTTGAGGTTGTTGTTGAATTTGTTGGTGCTTTTCAATGTTGAAGTTGTTGTTGAATTTGTTGGTGTTTTTCAATGTTGAGGTTGTTGTTGTTTTTCAATGCTGAGGTTGTTGTTGAATTTGTTGGTGTTTTTCAATGTTGAGGTTGTTGTTGAATTTGTTGGTGTTTTTCAATGTTGAGGTTGTTGTTGTTTTTCAATGTTGAGGTTGTTGTTGAATTTGTTGGTGTTTTTCAATGTTGAGGTTGTTGTTCTTTTTCAATGTTGAGGTTGTTGTTGAATTTGTTGGAGTTTTTCAATGTTGAGTTTGTTGTTGTTTTTCAATGTTGAGGTTGTTGTTGAATTTGTTGGTGTTTTTAAATGTTGAGGTTGTTGTTGAATTTGTTGGTGTTTTGCAATGTTGAGGTTGTTGTTGTTTTTCAATGTTGAGGTTGTTGTTGAATTTGTTGGTGTTTTTCAATGTTGAGGTTGTTGATGTTTTCCAATGTTGAGGTTGTTGTTGAATTTGTTGGTGTTTTTCAATGTTGAGGTTGTTGTTGAATTTGTTGGTGTTTTTCAATGTTGAGGTTGTTGTTATTTTTCAATGTTGAGGTTGTTGTTGTTTTTCAATGTTGAGGTTGTTGTTGAATTTGTTGGTGTTTTTCAACGTTGAGGTTGTTGTTGAATTTGTTGGTGTTTTTCAATGTTGAGGTTGTTGGTGTTTTTCAATGTTGAGGTTGTTGTTGAATTTGTTGGTGTTTTTCAATGTTGAGGTTGTTGTTATTTTTCAATGTTGAGGTTGTTGTTGAGTTTGTTGGTGTTTTTCAATGTTGAGGTTGTTGTTGAATTTGTTGGCGTTTTTCAATGTTGAGGTTGTTGTTGAATTTGTTGGTGTTTTTCAATTTTGAGGTTGTTGTTGTTTTTAAATGTTGAGGTTGTTGTTGAATTTGCTGGTGTTTTTTCAATTTTGAGGTTGTTGGTGTTGTTCAATGTTGAGGTTGATTTTTAATTTGAGGGTGTTTTTCAATGTCGAGGTTGTTGTTGAATTTGTTGGTGTTTTTCAATGTTGAGGTTGTTGTTGTTTTTCAATGTTGAGGTTGTTGTTGAATTTGTTGGTGTTTTTCAATGTTGAGATTGTTGTTGCTTTTCAATGTTGAGGTTGTTGTTGAATTTGTTGGTGTTTTTAAATGTTGAGGTTGTTGTTGAATTTGTTGGTGTTTTGCAATGTTGAGGTTGTTGTTGTTTTTCAATGTTGAGGTTGTTGTTGAATTTGTTGCTGTTTTTCAATGTTGAGGTTTCTGTTGTTTTTCAATGTTGAGGTTGTTGTTGTATTTGTTGGTTTTTTTCAATTTCGAGGTTGTTGTTGAATTTGTTGGTGTTTTTCAATGTTGAAGATGTTGTTGAATTTGTCGGTGTTTTTCAATGTTGAGGTTGTTGTTGTTTTTCAATGTTGAGGTTGTTGTTGAATTTGTTGGTGTTTTTCAATGTTGAGGTTGTTGTTGTTTTTCAATGCTGAGGTTGTTGTTGAATTTGTTGGTGTTTTTCAATGTTGAGGTTGTTGTTGAATTTGTTGGTGTTTTTCAATGTTGAGGTTGTTGTTGAATTTGTTGGTGTTTTTCAATGTTGAGGTTGTTGTTGTTTTTCAATGTTCAGGTTGTTGTTGAATTTGTTGGTGTTTTTCAATGTTGAGGTTGTTGATGTTTTCCAATGTTGAGGTTGTTGTTGAATTTGTTAGTGTTTTTCAATGTTGAGGTTGTTGTTGAATTTGTTGGTGTTTTTCAATGTTGAGGTTGTTGTTATTTTTCAATGTTGAGGTTGTTGTTGAGTTTGTTGGTGTTTTTCAATGTTGAGGTTGTTGTTGAATTTGTTGGTGTTTTTCAATGTTGAGGTTGTTGTTGAATTTGCTGGTGTTTTTCAATGTTGAGGTTGTTGTTGTTTTTCAATGTTGAGGTTGTTGTTGAATTTGTTGGTGTTTTTCAACGTTGAGGTTGTTGTTGAATTTGTTGGTGTTTTTCAATGTTGAGGTTGTTGTTTTTCAATGTTGAGGTTGTTGTTGAATTTGTTGGTGTTTTTCAATGTTTAGGTTGTTGTTGAATTTGTTGGTGTTTTTCAATTTCGAGGTTGTTGTTGAATTTGTTGGTGTTTTTCAATGTTGAGGTTGTTGTTGAATTTGTTGGTGTTTTTCAATGTTGAGGTTGTTGTTGTTTTTCAATGTTGAGGTTGTTGTTGAATTTGTTGGTGTTTTTCAATGTTGAGGTTGTTGTTGTTTTTCAATGTTGAGGTTGTTGTTGAATTTGTTGGAGTTTTTCAATGTTGAGTTTGTTGTTGTTTTTCAATGTTGAGGTTGTTGTTGAATTTGTTGGTGTTTTTAAATGTTGAGGTTGTTGTTGAATTTGTTGGTGTTTTGCAATGTTGAGGTTGTTGTTGTTTTTCAGTGTTGAGGTTGTTGTTGAATTTGTTGGTGTTTTTCAATGTTGAGGTTGTTGATGTTTTCCAATGTTGAGGTTGTTGTTGAATTTGTTGGTGTTTTTCAATGTTGAGGTTGTTGTTGAATTTGTTGGTGTTTTTCAATGTTGAGGTTGTTGTTATTTTTCAATGTTGAGGTTGTTGTTGTTTTTCAATGTTGAGGTTGTTGTTGAATTTGTTGGTGTTTTTCAACGTTGAGGTTGTTGTTGAATTTGTTGGTGTTTTTCAATGTTGAGGTTGTTGTTGTTTTTCAATGTTGAGGTTGTTGTTGAATTTGTTGGTGTTTTTCAATGTTGAGGTTGTTGTTGAATTTGTTGGTGTTTTTCAATGTTGAGATTGTTGTTGTTTTTCAATGTTGAGGTTGTTGTTGAATTTGTTGGTGTTTTTAAATGTTGAGGTTGTTGTTGAATTTGTTGGTGTTTTGCAATGTTGAGGTTGTTGTTGTTTTTCAATGTTGAGGTTGTTGTTGAATTTGTTGGTGTTTTTCAATGTTTAGGTTTTTGTTGTTTTTCAATGTTGAGGTTGTTGTTGTATTTGTTGGTGTTTTTCAATTTCGAGGTTGTTGTTGAATTTGTTGGTGTTTTTCAATGTTGAAGTTGTTGTTGAATTTGTCGGTGTTTTTCAATGTTGAGGTTGTTGTTGTTTTTCAATGTTGAGGTTGTTGTTGAATTTGTTGGTGTTTTTCAATGTTGAGGTTGTTGTTGTTTTTCAATGCTGAGGTTGTTGTTGAATTTGTTGGTGTTTTTCAATGTTGAGGTTGCTGTTGAATTTGTTGGTGTTTTTCAATGTTGAGGTTGTTGTTGTTTTTCAATGTTGAGGTTGTTGTTGAATTTGTTGGTGTTTTTCAATGTTGAGGTTGTTGATGTTTTCCAATGTTGAGGTTGTTGTTGAATTTGTTAGTGTTTTTCAATGTTGAGGTTGTTGTTGAATTTGTTGGTGTTTTTCAAAGTTGAGGTTGTTGTTATTTTTCAATGTTGAGGTTGTTGTTGAGTTTGTTGGTGTTTTTCAATGTTGAGGTTGTTGTTGAATTTGTTGGTGTTTTTCAATGTTGAGGTTGTTGTTGAATTTGTTGGTGTTTTTCAATGTTGAGGTTGTTGTTGTTTTTAAATGTTGAGGTTGTTGTTGAATTTGTTGGTGCTTTTCAATGTTGAAGTTGTTGTTGAATTTGTTGGTGTTTTTCAATGTTGAGGTTGTTGTTGTTTTTCAATGCTGAGGTTGTTGTTGAATTTGTTGGTGTTTTTCAATGTTGAGGTTGTTGTTGAATTTGTTGGTGTTTTTCAATGTTGAGGTTGTTGTTGTTTTTCAATGTTGAGGTTGTTGTTGAATTTGTTGGTGTTTTTCAATGTTGAGGTTGTTGTTCTTTTTCAATGTTGAGGTTGTTGTTGAATTTGTTGGAGTTTTTCAATGTTGAGTTTGTTGTTGTTTTTCAATGTTGAGGTTGTTGTTGAATTTGTTGGTGTTTTTCAATGTTGAGGTTGTTGTTGAATTTGTTGGTGTTTTGCAATGTTGAGGTTGTTGTTGTTTTTCAATGTTGAGGTTGTTGTTGAATTTGTTGGTGTTTTTCAATGTTGAGGTTGTTGATGTTTTCCAATGTTGAGGTTGTTGTTGAATTTGTTGGTGTTTTTCAATGTTGAGGTTGTTGTTGAATTTGTTGGTGTTTTTCAATGTTGAGGTTGTTGTTATTTTTCAATGTTGAGGTTGTTGTTGTTTTTCAATGTTGAGGTTGTTGTTGAATTTGTTGGTGTTTTTCAACGTTGAGGTTGTTGTTGAATTTGTTGGTGTTTTTCAATGTTGAGGTTGTTGGTGTTTTTCAATGTTGAGGTTGTTGTTGAATTTGTTGGTGTTTTTCAATGTTGAGGTTGTTGTTATTTTTCAATGTTGAGGTTGTTGTTGAGTTTGTTGGTGTTTTTCAATGTTGAGGTTGTTGTTGAATTTGTTGGCGTTTTTCAATGTTGAGGTTGTTGTTGAATTTGTTGGTGTTTTTCAATTTTGAGGTTGTTGTTGTTTTTAAATGTTGAGGTTGTTGTTGAATTTGCTGGTGTTTTTTCAATTTTGAGGTTGTTGGTGTTGTTCAATGTTGAGGTTGATTTTTAATTTGAGGGTGTTTTTCAATGTCGAGGTTGTTGTTGAATTTGTTGGTGTTTTTCAATGTTGAGGTTGTTGTTGTTTTTCAATGTTGAGGTTGTTGTTGAATTTGTTGGTGTTTTTCAATGTTGAGATTGTTGTTGCTTTTCAATGTTGAGGTTGTTGTTGAATTTGTTGGTGTTTTTAAATGTTGAGGTTGTTGTTGAATTTGTTGGTGTTTTGCAATGTTGAGGTTGTTGTTGTTTTTCAATGTTGAGGTTGTTGTTGAATTTGTTGCTGTTTTTCAATGTTGAGGTTTCTGTTGTTTTTCAATGTTGAGGTTGTTGTTGTATTTGTTGGTTTTTTTCAATTTCGAGGTTGTTGTTGAATTTGTTGGTGTTTTTCAATGTTGAAGATGTTGTTGAATTTGTCGGTGTTTTTCAATGTTGAGGTTGTTGTTGTTTTTCAATGTTGAGGTTGTTGTTGAATTTGTTGGTGTTTTTCAATGTTGAGGTTGTTGTTGTTTTTCAATGCTGAGGTTGTTGTTGAATTTGTTGGTGTTTTTCAATGTTGAGGTTGTTGTTGAATTTGTTGGTGTTTTTCAATGTTGAGGTTGTTGTTGTTTTTCAATGTTGAGGTTGTTGATGAATTTGTTGGTGTTTTTCAATGTTGAGGTTGTTGATGTTTTCCAATGTTGAGGTTGTTGTTGAATTTGTTGGTGTTTTTCAATGTTGAGGTTGTTGTTGAATTTGTTGGTGTTTTTCAAGGTTGAGGTTGTTGTTATTTTTCAATGTTGAGGTTGTTGTTGAGTTTGTTGGTGTTTTTCAATGTTGAGGTTGTTGTTGAATTTGTTGGTGTTTTTCAATGTTGAGGTTGTTGTTGAATTTGTTGGTGTTTTTCAATGTTGAGATTGTTGTTGTTTTTCAATGTTGAGGTTGTTGTTGAATTTGTTGGTGTTTTTCAACGTTGAGGTTGTTGTTGAATTTGTTGGTGTTTTTCAATGTTGAGGTTGTTGTTGTTTTTCAATGTTAAGGTTGTTGTTGAATTTGTTGGTGTTTTTCAATGTTGAGGTTGTTGTTGTTTTTCAATGTTGAGGTTGTTGTTGAATTTGTTGGTGTTTTTCAATGTTTAGGTTGTTGTTGAATTTGTTGGTGTTTTTCAATTTCGAGGTTGTTGTTGAATTTGTTGGTGTTTTTCAATGTTGAAGTTGTTGTTGAATTTGTTGGTGTTTTTCAATGTTGAGGTTGTTGTTGTTTTTCAATGCTGAGGTTGTTGTTGAATTTGTTGGTGTTTTTCAATGTTGAGGTTGTTGTTGAATTTGTTGGTGTTTTTCAATGTTGAGGTTGTTGTTGTTTTTCAATGTTGAGGTTGTTGTTGAATTTGTTGGTGTTTTTCAATGTTGAGGTTGTTGTTGTTTTTCAATGTTGAGGTTGTTGAATTTGTTGGAGTTTTTCAATGTTGAGTTTGTTGTTGTTTTTCAATGTTGAGGTTGTTGTTGAATTTGTTGGTGTTTTTCAATGTTGAGGTTGTTATTGTTTTTCAATGTTGAGGTTGTTGTTGAATTTGTTGGTGTTTTTCAATGTTGAGGTTGTTGTTGTTTTTCAATCTTGAGGTTGTTGTTGAATTTGTTGGTGTTTTTCAATGTTGAGGTTGTTGTTGAATTTGTTGGTGTTTTTCAATGATGAGGTTGTTGTTGTTTTTCAATGTTGAGGTTGTTGAATTTGTGGGTGTTTTTCAATCTTGAGTTTGTTCTTGAATTTGTTGGTGTTTTTCAATGTTGAGGTTGCTGTTGAATTTGTTGGTGTTTTTCAATGTTGAGGTTGTTGTTATTTTTCAATGTTGAGGATGTTGTTGAGTTTGTTGGTTTTTTTCAATGTTGAGGTTGTTGTTGAATTTGTTGGTGTTTTTCAATGTTGAGGTTGTTGTTGTTTTTCAATGTTGAGGTTGTTGTTGAATTTGTTGGTGTTTTTCAATGTTGAGATTGTTGTTGTTTTTCAATGTTGAGGTTGTTGTTGAATTTGTTGGTGTTTTTAAATGTTGAGGTTGTTGTTGAATTTGTTGGTGTTTTGCAATGTTGAGGTTGTTGTTGTTTTTCAATGTTGAGGTTGTTGTTGAATTTGTTGCTGTTTTTCAATGTTGAGGTTTCTGTTGTTTTTCAATGTTGAGGTTGTTGTTGTATTTGTTGGTTTGTTTCAATTTCGAGGTTGTTGTTGAATTTGTTGGTGTTTTTCAATGTTGAAGTTGTTGTTGAATTTGTCGGTGTTTTTCAATGTTGAGGTTGTTGTTGTTTTTCAATGTTGAGGTTGTTGTTGAATTTGTTGGTGTTTTTCAATGTTGAGGTTGTTGTTGTTTTTCAATGCTGAGGTTGTTGTTGAATTTGTTGGTGTTTTTCAATGTTGAGGTTGTTGTTGAATTTGTTGGTGTTTTTCAATGTTGAGGTTGTTGTTGTTTTTCAATGTTGAGGTTGTTGATGAATTTGTTGGTGTTTTTCAATGTTGAGGTTGTTGATGTTTTCCAATGTTGAGGTTGTTGTTGAATTTGTTGGTGTTTTTCAATGTTGAGGTTGTTGTTGAATTTGTTGGTGTTTTTCAAGGTTGAGGTTGTTGTTATTTTTCAATGTTGAGGTTGTTGTTGAGTTTGTTGGTGTTTTTCAATGTTGAGGTTGTTGTTGAATTTGTTGGTGTTTTTCAATGTTGAGGTTGTTGTTGAATTTGTTGGTGTTTTTCAATGTTGAGGTTGTTGTTGTTTTTCAATGTTGAGGTTGTTGTTGAATTTGTTGGTGTTTTTCAATGTTGAGGTTGTTGATGTTTTCCAATGTTGAGGTTGTTGTTGAATTTGTTGGTGTTTTTCAATGTTGAGGTTGTTGTTGAATTTGTTGGTGTTTTTCAATGTTGAGGTTGTTGTTATTTTTCAATGTTGAGGTTGTTGTTGTTTTTCAATGTTGAGGTTGTTGTTGAATTTGTTGGTGTTTTTCAACGTTGAGGTTGTTGTTGAATTTGTTGGTGTTTTTCAATGTTGAGGTTGTTGTTGTTTTTCAATGTTGAGGTTGTTGTTGAATTTGTTGGTGTTTTTCAATGTTGAGGTTGTTGTTGAATTTGTTGGTGTTTTTCAATGTTGAGATTGTTGTTGTTTTTCAATGTTGAGGTTGTTGTTGAATTTGTTGGTGTTTTTAAATGTTGAGGTTGTTGTTGAATTTGTTGGTGTTTTGCAATGTTGAGGTTGTTGTTGTTTTTCAATGTTGAGGTTGTTGTTGAATTTGTTGGTGTTTTTCAAAGTTTAGGTTTTTGTTGTTTTTCAATGTTGAGGTTGTTGTTGTATTTGTTGGTGTTTTTCAATTTCGAGGTTGTTGTTGAATTTGTTGGTGTTTTTCAATGTTGAAGTTGTTGTTGAATTTGTCGGTGTTTTTCAATGTTGAGGTTGTTGTTGTTTTTCAATGTTGAGGTTGTTTTGAATTTGTTGGTGTTTTTCAATGTTGAGGTTGTTGTTGTTTTTCAATGCTGAGGTTGTTGTTGAATTTGTTGGTGTTTTTCAATGTTGAGGTTGCTGTTGAATTTGTTGGTGTTTTTCAATGTTGAGGTTGTTGTTGTTTTTCAATGTTGAGGTTGTTGTTGAATTTGTTGGTGTTTTTCAATGTTGAGGTTGTTGATGTTTTCCAATGTTGAGGTTGTTGTTGAATTTGTTAGTGTTTTTCAATGTTGAGGTTGTTGTTGAATTTGTTGGTGTTTTTCAAAGTTGAGGTTGTTGTTATTTTTCAATGTTGAGGTTGTTGTTGAATTTGTTGGTGTTTTTCAATGTTGAGGTTGTTGTTGAATTTGTTGGTGTTTTTCAATGTTGAGGTTGTTGTTGTTTTTCAATGTTGAGGTTGTTGTTGAATTTGTTGGTGCTTTTCAATGTTGAAGTTGTTGTTGAATTTGTTGGTGTTTTTCAATGTTGAGGTTGTTGTTGTTTTTCAATGCTGAGGTTGTTGTTGAATTTGTTGGTGTTTTTCAATGTTGAGGTTGTTGTTGAATTTGTTGGTGTTTTTCAATGTTGAGGTTGTTGTTGTTTTTCAATGTTGAGGTTGTTGTTGAATTTGTTGGTGTTTTTCAATGTTGAGGTTGTTGTTCTTTTTCAATGTTGAGGTTGTTGTTGAATTTGTTGGAGTTTTTCAATGTTGAGTTTGTTGTTGTTTTTCAATGTTGAGGTTGTTGTTGAATTTGTTGGTGTTTTTAAATGTTGAGGTTGTTGTTGAATTTGTTGGTGTTTTGCAATGTTGAGGTTGTTGTTGTTTTTCAATGTTGAGGTTGTTGTTGAATTTGTTGGTGTTTTTCAATGTTGAGGTTGTTGATGTTTTCCAATGTTGAGGTTGTTGTTGAATTTGTTGGTGTTTTTCAATGTTGAGGTTGTTGTTGAATTTGTTGGTGTTTTTCAATGTTGAGGTTGTTGTTATTTTTCAATGTTGAGGTTGTTGTTGTTTTTCAATGTTGAGGTTGTTGTTGAATTTGTTGGTGTTTTTCAACGTTGAGGTTGTTGTTGAATTTGTTGGTGTTTTTCAATGTTGAGGTTGTTGGTGTTTTTCAATGTTGAGGTTGTTGTTGAATTTGTTGGTGTTTTTCAATGTTGAGGTTGTTGTTGTTTTTCAATGTTGAGGTTGTTGTTGAATTTGTTGGTGTTTTTCAATGTTGAGGTTGTTGTTGTTTTTCAATGTTGAGGTTGTTGAATTTGTTGGAGTTTTTCAATGTTGAGTTTGTTGTTGTTTTTCAATGTTGAGGTTGTTGTTGAATTTGTTGGTGTTTTTCAATGTTGAGGTTGTTATTGTTTTTCAATGTTGAGGTTGTTGTTGAATTTGTTGGTGTTTTTCAATGTTGAGGTTGTTGTTGTTTTTCAATCTTGAGGTTGTTGTTGAATTTGTTGGTGTTTTTCAATGTTGAGGTTGTTGTTGAATTTGTTGGTGTTTTTCAATGATGAGGTTGTTGTTGTTTTTCAATGTTGTGGTTGTTGAATTTGTGGGTGTTTTTCAATCTTGAGTTTGTTCTTGAATTTGTTGGTGTTTTTCAATGTTGAGGTTGCTGTTGAATTTGTTGGTGTTTTTCAATGTTGAGGTTGTTGTTATTTTTCAATGTTGAGGATGTTGTTGAGTTTGTTGGTTTTTTTCAATGTTGAGGTTGTTGTTGAATTTGTTGGTGTTTTTCAATGTTGAGGTTGTTGTTGTTTTTCAATGTTGAGGTTGTTGTTGAATTTGTTGGTGTTTTTCAATGTTGAGATTGTTGTTGTTTTTCAATGTTGAGGTTGTTGTTGAATTTGTTGGTGTTTTTAAATGTTGAGGTTGTTGTTGAATTTGTTGGTGTTTTGCAATGTTGAGGTTGTTGTTGTTTTTCAATGTTGAGGTTGTTGTTGAATTTGTTGCTGTTTTTCAATGTTGAGGTTTCTGTTGTTTTTCAATGTTGAGGTTGTTGTTGTATTTGTTGGTTTGTTTCAATTTCGAGGTTGTTGTTGAATTTGTTGGTGTTTTTCAATGTTGAAGTTGTTGTTGAATTTGTCGGTGTTTTTCAATGTTGAGTTTGTTGTTGTTTTTCAATGTTGAGGTTGTTGTTGAATTTGTTGGTGTTTTTCAATGTTGAGGTTGTTGTTGTTTTTCAATGCTGAGGTTGTTGTTGAATTTGTTGGTGTTTTTCAATGTTGAGGTTGTTGTTGAATTTGTTGGTGTTTTTCAATGTTGAGGTTGTTGTTGTTTTTCAATGTTGAGGTTGTTGATGAATTTGTTGGTGTTTTTCAATGTTGAGGTTGTTGATGTTTTCCAATGTTGAGGTTGTTGTTGAATTTGTTGGTGTTTTTCAATGTTGAGGTTGTTGTTGAATTTGTTGGTGTTTTTCAAGGTTGAGGTTGTTGTTATTTTTCAATGTTGAGGTTGTTGTTGAGTTTGTTGGTGTTTTTCAATGTTGAGGTTGTTGTTGAATTTGTTGGTGTTTTTCAATGTTGAGGTTGTTGTTGAATTTGTTGGTGTTTTTCAATGTTGAGGTTGTTGTTGTTTTTCAATGTTGAGGTTGTTGTTGAATTTGTTGGTGTTTTTCAATGTTGAGGTTGTTGATGTTTTCCAATGTTGAGGTTGTTGTTGAATTTGTTGGTGTTTTTCAATGTTGAGGTTGTTGTTGAATTTGTTGGTGTTTTTCAATGTTGAGGTTGTTGTTATTTTTCAATGTTGAGGTTGTTGTTGTTTTTCAATGTTGAGGTTGTTGTTGAATTTGTTGGTGTTTTTCAACGTTGAGGTTGTTGTTGAATTTGTTGGTGTTTTTCAATGTTGAGGTTGTTGTTGTTTTTCAATGTTGAGGTTGTTGTTGAATTTGTTGGTGTTTTTCAATGTTGAGGTTGTTGTTGAATTTGTTGGTGTTTTTCAATGTTGAGATTGTTGTTGTTTTTCAATGTTGAGGTTGTTGTTGAATTTGTTGGTGTTTTTAAATGTTGAGGTTGTTGTTGAATTTGTTGGTGTTTTGCAATGTTGAGGTTGTTGTTGTTTTTCAATGTTGAGGTTGTTGTTGAATTTGTTGGTGTTTTTCAATGTTTAGGTTTTTGTTGTTTTTCAATGTTGAGGTTGTTGTTGTATTTGTTGGTGTTTTTCAATTTCGAGGTTGTTGTTGAATTTGTTGGTGTTTTTCAATGTTGAAGTTGTTGTTGAATTTGTCGGTGTTTTTCAATGTTGAGGTTGTTGTTGTTTTTCAATGTTGAGGTTGTTGTTGAATTTGTTGGTGTTTTTCAATGTTGAGGTTGTTGTTGTTTTTCAATGCTGAGGTTGTTGTTGAATTTGTTGGTGTTTTTCAATGTTGAGGTTGCTGTTGAATTTGTTGGTGTTTTTCAATGTTGAGGTTGTTGTTGTTTTTCAATGTTGAGGTTGTTGTTGAATTTGTTGGTGTTTTTCAATGTTGAGGTTGTTGATGTTTTCCAATGTTGAGGTTGTTGTTGAATTTGTTAGTGTTTTTCAATGTTGAGGTTGTTGTTGAATTTGTTGGTGTTTTTCAAAGTTGAGGTTGTTGTTATTTTTCAATGTTGAGGTTGTTGTTGAGTTTGTTGGTGTTTTTCAATGTTGAGGTTGTTGTTGAATTTGTTGGTGTTTTTCAATGTTGAGGTTGTTGTTGAATTTGTTGGTGTTTTTCAATGTTGAGGTTGTTGTTGTTTTTCAATGTTGAGGTTGTTGTTGAATTTGTTGGTGCTTTTCAATGTTGAAGTTGTTGTTGAATTTGTTGGTGTTTTTCAATGTTGAGGTTGTTGTTGTTTTTCAATGCTGAGGTTGTTGTTGAATTTGTTGGTGTTTTTCAATGTTGAGGTTGTTGTTGAATTTGTTGGTGTTTTTCAATGTTGAGGTTGTTGTTGTTTTTCAATGTTGAGGTTGTTGTTGAATTTGTTGGTGTTTTTCAATGTTGAGGTTGTTGTTCTTTTTCAATGTTGAGGTTGTTGTTGAATTTGTTGGAGTTTTTCAATGTTGAGTTTGTTGTTGTTTTTCAATGTTGAGGTTGTTGTTGAATTTGTTGGTGTTTTTAAATGTTGAGGTTGTTGTTGAATTTGTTGGTGTTTTGCAATGTTGAGGTTGTTGTTGTTTTTCAATGTTGAGGTTGTTGTTGAATTTGTTGGTGTTTTTCAATGTTGAGGTTGTTGATGTTTTCCAATGTTGAGGTTGTTGTTGAATTTGTTGGTGTTTTTCAATGTTGAGGTTGTTGTTGAATTTGTTGGTGTTTTTCAATGTTGAGGTTGTTGTTATTTTTCAATGTTGAGGTTGTTGTTGTTTTTCAATGTTGAGGTTGTTGTTGAATTTGTTGGTGTTTTTCAACGTTGAGGTTGTTGTTGAATTTGTTGGTGTTTTTCAATGTTGAGGTTGTTGGTGTTTTTCAATGTTGAGGTTGTTGTTGAATTTGTTGGTGTTTTTCAATGTTGAGGTTGTTGTTATTTTTCAATGTTGAGGTTGTTGTTGAGTTTGTTGGTGTTTTTCAATTTCGAGGTTGTTGTTGAATTTGTTGGTGTTTTTCAATGTTGAGGTTGTTGTTGAATTTGTTGGTGTTTTTCAATTTTGAGGTTGTTGTTGTTTTTAAATGTTGAGGTTGTTGTTGAATTTGCTGGTGTTTTTTCAATTTTGAGGTTGTTGGTGTTGTTCAATGTTGAGGTTGATTTTTAATTTGAGGGTGTTTTTCAATGTCGAGGTTGTTGTTGAATTTGTTGGTGTTTTTCAATGTTGAGGTTGTTGTTGTTTTTCAATGTTGAGGTTGTTGTTGAATTTGTTGGTGTTTTTCAATGTTGAGATTGTTGTTGTTTTTCAATGTTGAGGTTGTTGTTGAATTTGTTGGTGTTTTTAAATGTTGAGGTTGTTGTTGAATTTGTTGGTGTTTTTCAATGTTGAGGTTGTTGTTGTTTTTCAATGTTGAGGTTGTTGTTGAATTTGTTGCTGTTTTTCAATGTTGAGGTTTCTGTTGTTTTTCAATGTTGAGGTTGTTGTTGTATTTGTTGGTTTTTTTCAATTTCGAGGTTGTTGTTGAATTTGTTGGTGTTTTTCAATGTTGAAGTTGTTGTTGAATTTGTCGGTGTTTTTCAATGTTGAGGTTGTTGTTGTTTTTCAATGTTGAGGTTGTTGTTGAATTTGTTGGTGTTTTTCAATGTTGAGGTTGTTGTTGTTTTTCAATGCTGAGGTTGTTGTTGAATTTGTTGGTGTTTTTCAAAGTTGAGGTTGTTGTTGAATTTGTTGGTGTTTTTCAATGTTGAGGTTGTTGTTGCTTTTCAATGTTGAGGTTGTTGTTGAATTTGTTGGTGTTTTTCAATGTTGAGGTTGTTGATGTTTTCCAATGTTGAGGTTGTTGTTGAATTTGTTGGTGTTTTTCAATGTTGAGGTTGTTGTTGAATTTGTTGGTGTTTTTCAAGGTTGAGGTTGTTGTTATTTTTCAATGTTGAGGTTGTTGTTGAGTTTGTTGGTGTTTTTCAATGTTGAGGTTGTTGTTGAATTTGTTGGTGTTTTTCAATGTTGAGGTTGTTGTTGAATTTGTTGGTGTTTTTCAATGTTGAGATTGTTGTTGTTTTTCAATGTTGAGGTTGTTGTTGAATTTGTTGGTGTTTTTCAACGTTGAGGTTGTTGTTGAATTTGTTGGTGTTTTTCAATGTTGAGGTTGTTGTTGTTTTTCAATGTTAAGGTTGTTGTTGAATTTGTTGGTGTTTTTCAATGTTTAGGTTGTTGTTGAATTTGTTGGTGTTTTTCAATTTCGAGGTTGTTGTTGAATTTGTTGGTGTTTTTCAATGTTGAAGTTGTTGTTGAATTTGTTGGTGTTTTTCAATGTTGAGGTTATTGTTGTTTTTCAATGCTGAGGTTGTTGTTGAATTTGTTGGTGTTTTTCAATGTTGAGGTTGTTGTTGAATTTGTTGGTGTTTTTCAATGTTGAGGTTGTTGTTGTTTTTCAATGTTGAGGTTGTTGTTGAATTTGTTGGTGTTTTTCAATGTTGAGGTTGTTGTTGTTTTTCAATCTTGAGGTTGTTGTTGAATTTGTTGGTGTTTTTCAATGTTGAGTTTGTTGTTGAATTTGTTGGTGTTTTTCAATGATGATGTTGTTGTTGTTTTTCAATGTTGAGGTTGTTGAATTTGTGGTTGTTTTTCAATCTTGAGTTTGTTGTTGAATTTGTTGGTGTTTTTCAATGTTGAGGTTGTTGTTGAATTTGTTGGTGTTTTTCAATGTTGAGGTTGTTGTTATTTTTCAATGTTGATGTTGTTGTTGAATTTGTTGGTGTTTTTCAATGTTGAGGTTGTTGTTGAATTTGTTGGTGTTTTTCAATGTTGAGGTTGTTGTTGAATTTGTTGGTGTTTTTCAATGTTGAGGTTGGTGTTGTTTTTAAATGTTGAGGTTGTTGTTGAATTTGCTGGTGTATTTTCAATTTGAGGTTGTTGGTGTTGTTCAATGTTGAGGTTGATTTTTAATTTGAGGGTGTCTTTCAATGTCGAGGTTGTTGTTGAATTTGTTGGTGTTTTTCAATGTTGAGGTTGTTGTTGTTTTTCAATGTTGAGGTTGTTGTTGAATTTGTTGGTGTTTTTCAATGTTGAGATTGTTGTTGTTTTTCAATGTTGAGGTTGTTGTTGAATTTGTTGGTGTTTTTAAATGTTGAGGTTGTTGTTGAATTTGTTGGTGTTTTGCAATGTTGAGGTTGTTGTTGTTTTTCAATGTTGAGGTTGTTGTTGAATTTGTTGGTGTTTTTTCAATGTTGAGGATTCTGTTTGTTTTTCAATGTTGAGGTTGTTGTTGTATTTGTTGGTGTTTTTCAATTTCGAGGTTGTTGTTGAATTTGTTGGTGTTTTTCAATGTTGAAGTTGTTGTTGAATTTGTCGGTGTTTTTCAATGTTGAGGTTGTTGTTGTTTTTCAATGTTGAGGTTGTTGTTGAATTTGTTGGTGTTTTTCAATGTTGAGGTTGTTGTTGTTTTTCAATGCTGAGGTTGTTGTTGAATTTGTTGGTGTTTTTCAATGTTGAGGTTGTTGTTGAATTTGTTGGTGTTTTTCAATGTTGAGGTTGTTGTTGTTTTTCAATGTTGAGGTTGTTTTTGAATTTGTTGGTCTTTTTCAATGTTGAGGTTGTTGATGTTTTCCAATGTTGAGGTTGTTGTTGAATTTGTTAGTGTTTTTCAATGTTGAGGTTGTTGTGAATTTGTTGGTGTTTTCAATGTTGAGGTTGTTGTTATTTTTCAATGTTGAGGTTGTTGTTGAGTTTGTTGAAGTTTTTCAATGTTGAGGTTGTTGTTGAATTTGTTGGTGTTTTTCAATGTTGAGGTTGTTGTTGAATTTGTTGGTGTTTTTCAATGTTGAGGTTGTTGTTGTTTTTCAATGTTGAGGTTGTTGTTGAATTGTTGGTGTTTTTCAAGATTGAGGTTGTTGTTGAATTTGTTGGTGTTTTTCAATGTTGAGGTTGTTGTTGTTTTTCAATGTTGAGGTTGTTGTTGAATTTGTTGGTGTTTTTCAATGTTTAGGTTGTTGTTGAATTTGTTGGTGTTTTTCAATTTCCAGGTTGTTGTTGAATTTGTTGGTGTTTTTCAATGTTGAAGTTGTTGTTGAATTTGTTGGTGTTTTTCAATGTTGAGGTTGTTGTTGTTTTTCAATGCTGAGGTTGTTGTTGAATTTGTTGGTGTTTTTCAATGTTGAGGTTGTTGTTGAATTTGTTGGTGTTTTTCAATGTTGAGGTTGTTGTTGTTTTTCAATGTTGAGGTTGTTGTTGAATTTGTTGGTGTTTTTCAATGTTGAGGTGTTGTTGTTTTTCAATGTTGAGGTTGTTGAATTTGTTGGAGTTTTTCAATGTTGAGTTTGTTGTTGTTTTTCAATGTTGAGGTTGTTGTTGAATTTGTTGGTGTTTTTCAATGTTGAGGTTGTTATTGTTTTTCAATGTTGAGGTTGTTGTTGAATTTGTTGGTGTTTTTCAATGTTGAGGTTGTTGTTGTTTTTCAATCTTGAGGTTGTTGTTGAATTTGTTGGTGTTTTTCAATGTTGAGGTTGTTGTTGAATTTGTTGGTGTTTTTCAATGATGAGGTTGTTGTTGTTTTTCAATGTTGAGGTTGTTGAATTTGTGGGTGTTTTTCAATCTTGAGTTTGTTCTTGAATTTGTTGTTGTTTTTCAATGTTGAGGTTGTTGTTGAATTTGTTGGTGTTTTTCAACGTTGAGGTTGTTGTTGAATTTGTTGGTGTTTTTCAATGTTGATGTTGTTGTTGTTTTTCAATGTTGAGGTTGTTGTTGAATTTGTTGGTGTTTTTCAATGTTTAGGTTGTTGTTGAATTTGTTGGTGTTTTTCAATTTCGAGGTTGTTGTTGAATTTGTTGGTGTTTTTCAATGTTGAAGTTGTTGAATTTGTTGGTGTTTTTCAATGTTGAGGTTGTTGTTGTTTTTCAATGCTGAGGTTGTTGTTGAATTTGTTGGTGTTTTTCAATGTTGAGGTTGTTGTTATTTTTCAATGTTGAGGTTGTTGTTGAATTTGTTGGTGTTTTTCAATGTTGAGGTTGTTGTTGAATTTGTTGGTGTTTTTCAATGTTGAGGTTGTTGTTGAATTTGTTGGTGTTTTTCAATGTTGAGGTTGTTGTTGTTTTTCAATGTTGAGGTTGTTGTTGAATTTGTTGGTGTTTTTCAACGTTGAGGTTGTTGTTGAATTTGTTGGTGTTTTTCAATGTTGAGGTTGTTGTTGTTTTTCAATGTTGAGGTTGTTGTTGAATTTGTTGGTGTTTTTCAATGTTTAGGTTGTTGTTGAATTTGTTGGTGTTTTTCAATGTCGAGGTTGTTGTTGAATTTGTTGGTGTTTTTCAATGTTGAAGTTGTTGTTGAATTTGTTGGTGTTTTTCAATGTTGAGGTTGTTGTTGTTTTTCAATGCTGAGGTTGTTGTTGAATTTGTTGGTGTTTTTCAATGTTGAGGTTGTTGTTGAATTTGTTGGTGTTTTTCAATGTTGGGGTTGTTGTTGTTTTTCAATGTTGAGGTTGTTGTTGAATTTGTTGGTGTTTTTCAATGTGGAGGTTGTTGTTGTTTTTCAATGTTGAGGTTGTTGTTGAATTTGTTGGAGTTTTTCAATGTTGAGTTTGTTGTTGTTTTTCAATGTTGAGGTTGTTGTTGAATTTGTTGGTGTTTTTCAATGTTGAGGTTGTTATTGTTTTTCAATGTTGAGGTTGTTGTTGAATTTGTTGGTGTTTTTCAATGTTGAGGTTGTTGTTGTTTTTCAATCTTGAGGTTGTTGTTGAATTTGTTGGTGTTTTTCAATGTTGAGGTTGTTGTTGAATTTGTTGGTGTTTTTCAATGATGAGGTTGTTGTTGTTTTTCAATGTTGAGGTTGTTGAATTTGTGGGTGTTTTTCAATCTTGAGTTTGTTCTTGAATTTGTTGGTGTTTTTCAATGTTGAGGTTGTTGTTGAATTTGTTGGTGTTTTTCAATGTTGAGGTTGTTGTTATTTTTCAATGTTGAGGTTGTTGTTGAGTTTGTTGGTTTTTTTCAATGTTGAGGTTGTTGTTGAATTTGTTGGTGTTTTTCAATGTTGAGGTTGTTGTTGAATTTGTTGGTGTTTTTCAATATTGAGGTTGTTGTTGTTTTTCAATGTTGAGGTTGTTGATGAATTTGTTGGTGTTTTTCAATGTTGAGGTTGTTGATGTTTTCCAATGTTGAGGTTGTTGTTGAATTTGTTGGTGTTTTTCAATGTTGAGGTTGTTGTTGAATTTGTTGGTGTTTTTCAAGGTTGAGGTTGTTGTTATTTTTCAATGTTGAGGTTGTTGTTGAGTTTGTTGGTGTTTTTCAATGTTGAGGTTGTTGTTGAATTTGTTGGTGTTTTTCAATGTTGAGGTTGTTGTTGAATTTGTTGGTGTTTTTCAATGTTGAGATTGTTGTTGTTTTTCAATGTTGAGGTTGTTGTTGAATTTGTTGGTGTTTTTCAACGTTGAGGTTGTTGTTGAATTTGTTGGTGTTTTTCAATGTTGAGGTTGTTGTTGTTTTTCAATGTTAAGGTTGTTGTTGAATTTGTTGGTGTTTTTCAATGTTTAGGTTGTTGTTGAATTTGTTGGTGTTTTTCAATTTCGAGGTTGTTGTTGAATTTGTTGGTGTTTTTCAATGTTGAAGTTGTTGTTGAATTTGTTGGTGTTTTTCAATGTTGAGGTTATTGTTGTTTTTCAATGCTGAGGTTGCTGTTGAATTTGTTGGTGTTTTTCAATGTTGAGGTTGTTGTTGAATTTGTCGGTGTTTTTCAATGTTGAGGTTGTTGTTGTTTTTCAATGTTGAGGTTGTTGTTGAATTTGTTGGTGTTTTTCAATGTTGAGGTTGTTGTTGTTTTTCAATCTTGAGGTTGTTGTTGAATTTGTTGGTGTTTTTCAATGTTGAGTTTGTTGTTGAATTTGTTGGTGTTTTTCAATGATGATGTTGTTGTTGTTTTTCAATGTTGAGGTTGTTGAATTTGTGGGTGTTTTTCAATCTTGAGTTTGTTGTTGAATTTGTTGGTGTTTTTCAATGTTGAGGTTGTTGTTGAATTTGTTGGTGTTTTTCAATGTTGAGGTTGTTGTTATTTTTCAATGTTGAGGTTGTTGTTGAATTTGTTGGTGTTTTTCAATGTTGAGGTTGTTGTTGAATTTGTTGGTGTTTTTCAATGTTGAGGTTGTTGTTGAATTTGTTGGTGTTTTTCAATGTTGAGGTTGGTGTTGTTTTTAAATGTTGAGGTTGTTGTTGAATTTGCTGGTGTATTTTCAATTTTGAGGTTGTTGGTGTTGTTTAATGTTGAGGTTGATTTTTAATTTGAGGGTGTCTTTCAATGTCGAGGTTGTTGTTGAATTTGTTGGTGTTTTTCAATGTTGAGGTTGTTGTTGTTTTTCAATGTTGAGGTTGTTGTTGAATTTGTTGGTGTTTTTCAATGTTGAGATTGTTGTTGTTTTTCAATGTTGAGGTTGTTGTTGAATTTGTTGGTGTTTTTAAATGTTGAGGTTGTTGTTGAATTTGTTGGTGTTTTGCAATGTTGAGGTTGTTGTTGTTTTTCAATGTTGAGGTTGTTGTTGAATTTGTTGGTGTTTTTCAATGTTGAGGATTCTGTTGTTTTTCAATGTTGAGGTTGTTGTTGTATTTGTTGGTGTTTTTCAATTTCGAGGTTGTTGTTGAATTTGTTGGTGTTTTTCAATGTTGAAGTTGTTGTTGAATTTGTCGGTGTTTTTCAATGTTGAGGTTGTTGTTGTTTTTCAATGTTGAGGTTGTTGTTGAATTTGTTGGTGTTTTTCAATGCTGAGGTTGTTGTTGAATTTGTTGGTGTTTTTCAATGTTGAGGTTGTTGTTGAATTTGTTGGTGTTTTTCAATGTTGAGGTTGTTGTTGTTTTTCAATGTTGAGGTTGTTGTTGAATTTGTTGGTCTTTTTCAATGTTGAGGTTGTTGATGTTTTCCAATGTTGAGGTTGTTGTTGAATTTGTTAGTGTTTTTCAATGTTGAGGTTGTTGTTGAATTTGTTGGTGTTTTTCAATGTTGAGGTTGTTGTTATTTTTCAATGTTGAGGTTGTTGTTGAGTTTGTTGAAGTTTTTCAATGTTGAGGTTGTTGTTGAATTTGTTGGTGTTTTTCAATGTTGAGGTTGTTGTTGAATTTGTTGGTGTTTTTCAATGTTGAGGTTGTTGTTGTTTTTCAATGTTGAGGTTGTTGTTGAATTTGTTGGTGTTTTTCAAGATTGAGGTTGTTGTTGAATTTGTTGGTGTTTTTCAATGTTGAGGTTGTTGTTGTTTTTCAATGTTGAGGTTGTTGTTGAATTTGTTGGTGTTTTTCAATGTTTAGGTTGTTGTTGAATTTGTTGGTGTTTTTCAATTTCGAGGTTGTTGTTGAATTTGTTGGTGTTTTTCAATGTTGAAGTTGTTGTTGAATTTGTTGGTGTTTTTCAATGTTGAGGTTGTTGTTGTTTTTCAATGCTGAGGTTGTTGTTGAATTTGTTGGTGTTTTTCAATGTTGAGGTTGTTGTTGAATTTGTTGGTGTTTTTCAATGTTGAGGTTGTTGTTGTTTTTCAATGTTGAGGTTGTTGTTGAATTTGTTGGTGTTTTTCAATGTTGAGGTTGTTGTTGTTTTTCAATGTTGAGGTTGTTGAATTTGTTGGAGTTTTTCAATGTTGAGTTTGTTGTTGTTTTTCAATGTTGAGGTTGTTGTTGAATTTGTTGGTGTTTTTCAATGTTGAGGTTGTTATTGTTTTTCAATGTTGAGGTTGTTGTTGAATTTGTTGGTGTTTTTCAATGTTGAGGTTGTTGTTGTTTTTCAATCTTGAGGTTGTTGTTGAATTTGTTGGTGTTTTTCAATGTTGAGGTTGTTGTTGAATTTGTTGGTGTTTTTCAATGATGAGGTTGTTGTTGTTTTTCAATGTTGAGGTTGTTGAATTTGTGGGTGTTTTTCAATCTTGAGTTTGTTCTTGAATTTGTTGGTGTTTTTCAATGTTGAGGTTGTTGTTGAATTTGTTGGTGTTTTTCAATGTTGAGGTTGTTGTTATTTTTCAATGTTGAGGATGTTGTTGAGTTTGTTGGTTTTTTTCAATGTTGAGGTTGTTGTTGAATTTGTTGGTGTTTTTCAATGTTGAGGTTGTTGTTGAATTTGTTGGTGTTTTTCAATTTTGAGGTTGTTGTTGTTTTTAAATGTTGAGGTTGTTGTTGAATTTGCTGGTGTTTTTTCAATTTTGAGGTGGTTGGTGTTGTTCAATGTTGAGGTTAATTTTTAATTTGAGGGTGTTTTTCAATGTCGAGGTTGTTGTTGAATTTGTTGGTGTTTTTCAATGTTGAGGTTGTTGTTGTTTTTCAATGTTGAGGTTGTTGTTGAATTTGTTGGTGTTTTTCAATGTTGATATTGTTGTTGTTTTTCAATGTTGAGGTTGTTGTTGAATTTGTTGGTGTTTTTAAATGTTGAGGTTGTTGATGAATTTGTTGGTGTTTTGCAATGTTGAGGTTGTTGTTGTTTTTCAATGTTGAGGTTGTTGTTGAATTTGTTGGTGTTTTTCAATGTTGAGGTTTTTGTTTTTTTTCAATGTTGAGGTTGTTGTTGTATTTGTTGGTGTTTTTCAATTTCGAGGTTGTTGTTAAATTTGTTGTTGTTTTTCAATGTTGAAGTTGTTGTTGAATTTGTCGGTGTTTTTCAATGTTGAGGTTGTTGTTGTTTTTCAATGTTGAGGTTGTTGTTGAATTTGTTGGTGTTTTTCAATGTTGAGGTTGTTGTTGTTTTTCAATGCTGAGGTTGTTGTTGAATTTGTTGCTGTTTTTCAATGTTGAGGTTGTTGTTGAATTTGTTGGTGTTTTTCAATGTTGAGGTTGTTGTTGTTTTTCAATGTTGAGATTGTTGTTGAATTTGTTGGTGTTTTTCAATGTTGAGGTTGTTGATGTTTTCCAATGTTGAGGTTGTTGTTGAATTTGTTGGTGTTTTTCAATGTTGAGGTTGTTGTTGAATTTGTTGGTGTTTTTCAATGTTGAGGTTGTTGTTATTTTTCAATGTTGAGGTTGTTGTTGAGTTTGTTGGTGTTTTTCAATGTTGAGGTTGTTGTTGAATTTGTTAGTGTTTTTCAATGTTGAGGTTGTTGTTGAATTTGTTGGTGTTTTTCAATGTTGAGGTTGTTGTTGTTTTTCAATGTTGAGGTTGTTGTTGAATTTGTTGGTGTTTTTCAACGTTGAGGTTGTTGTTGAATTTGTTGGTGTTTTTCAATGTTTAGGTTGTTGTTGAATTTGTTGGTGTTTTTCAATTTCGAGGTTGTTGTTGAATTTGTTGGTGTTTTTCAATGTTGAAGTTGTTGAATTTGTTGGTGTTTTTCAATGTTGAGGTTGTTGTTGTTTTTCAATGCTGAGGTTGTTGTTGAATTTGTTGGTGTTTTTCAATGTTGAGGTTGTTGTTATTTTTCAATGTTGAGGTTGTTGTTGAGTTTGTTGGTGTTTTTCAATGTTGAGGTTGTTGTTGAATTTGTTGGTGTTTTTCAATGTTGAGGTTGTTGTTGAATTTGTTGGTGTTTTTCAATGTTGAGGTTGTTGTTGTTTTTCAATGTTGAGGTTGTTGTTGAATTTGTTGGTGTTTTTCAACGTTGAGGTTGTTGTTGAATTTGTTGGTGTTTTTCAATGTTGAGGTTGTTGTTGTTTTTCAATGTTGAGGTTGTTGTTGAATTTGTTGGTGTTTTTCAATGTTTAGGTTGTTGTTGAATTTGTTGGTGTTTTTCAATTTCGAGGTTGTTGTTGAATTTGTTGGTGTTTTTCAATGTTGAAGTTGTTGTTGAATTTGTTGGTGTTTTTCAATGTTGAGGTTGTTGTTGTTTTTCAATGCTGAGGTTGTTGTTGAATTTGTTGGTGTTTTTCAATGTTGAGGTTGTTGTTGAATTTGTTGGTGTTTTTCAATGTTGGGGTTGTTGTTGTTTTTCAATGTTGAGGTTGTTGTTGAATTTGTTGGTGTTTTTCAATGTGGAGGTTGTTGTTGTTTTTCAATGTTGAGGTTGTTGTTGAATTTGTTGGAGTTTTTTCAATGTTGAGTTTGTTGTTGTTTTTCAATGTTGAGGTTGTTGTTGAATTTGTTGGTGTTTTTCAATGTTGAGGTTGTTATTGTTTTTCAATGTTGAGGTTGTTGTTGAATTTGTTGGTGTTTTTCAATGTTGAGGTTGTTGTTGTTTTTCAATCTTGAGGTTGTTGTTGAATTTGTTGGTGTTTTTCAATGTTGAGGTTGTTGTTGAATTTGTTGGTGTTTTTCAATGATGAGGTTGTTGTTGTTTTTCAATGTTGAGGTTGTTGAATTTGTGGGTGTTTTTCAATCTTGAGTTTGTTCTTGAATTTGTTGGTGTTTTTCAATGTTGAGGTTGTTGTTGTTTTTTCAATGTTGAGGTTGTTGTTGAATTTGTTGGTGTTTTTCAATGTTTAGGTTGTTGTTGAATTTGTTGGTGTTTTTCAATTTCGAGGTTGTTGTTGAATTTGTTGGTGTTTTTCAATGTTGAAGTTGTTGTTGAATTTGTTGGTGTTTTTCAATGTTGAGGTTGTTGTTGTTTTTCAATGCTGAGGTTGTTGTTGAATTTGTTGGTGTTTTTCAATGTTGAGGTTGTTGTTGAATTTGTTGGTGTTTTTCAATGTTGGGGTTGTTGTTGTTTTTCAATGTTGAGGTTGTTGTTGAATTTGTTGGTGTTTTTCAATGTGGAGGTTGTTGTTGTTTTTCAATGTTGAGGTTGTTGTTGAATTTGTTGGAGTTTTTCAATGTTGAGTTTGTTGTTGTTTTTCAATGTTGAGGTTGTTGTTGAATTTGTTGGTGTTTTTCAATGTTGAGGTTGTTATTGTTTTTCAATGTTGAGGTTGTTGTTGAATTTGTTGGTGTTTTTCAATGTTGAGGTTGTTGTTGTTTTTCAATCTTGAGGTTGTTGTTGAATTTGTTGGTGTTTTTCAATGTTGAGGTTGTTGTTGAATTTGTTGGTGTTTTTCAATGATGAGGTTGTTGTTGTTTTTCAATGTTGAGGTTGTTGAATTTGTGGGTGTTTTTCAATCTTGAGTTTGTTCTTGAATTTGTTGGTGTTTTTCAATGTTGAGGTTGTTGTTGAATTTGTTGGTGTTTTTCAATGTTGAGGTTGTTGTTATTTTTCAATGTTGAGGTTGTTGTTGAGTTTGTTGGTTTTTTTCAATGTTGAGGTTGTTGTTGAATTTGTTGGTGTTTTTCAATGTTGAGGTTGTTGTTGAATTTGTTGTTGTTTTTCAATATTGAGGTTGTTGTTGTTTTTAAATGTTGAGGTTGTTGTTGAATTTGCTGGTGTTTTTTCAATTTTGAGGTTGTTGGTGTTGTTCAATGTTGAGGTTGATTTTTAATTTGAGGGTGTTTTTCAATGTCGAGGTTGTTGTTGAATTTGTTGGTGTTTTTCAATGTTGAGGTTGTTGTTGTTTTTCAATGTTGAGGTTGTTGTTGAAATTTGTTGGTGTTTTTCAATGTTGATATTGTTGTTGTTTTTCAATGTTGAGGTTGTTGTTGAATTTGTTGGTGTTTTTTAAATGTTGAGGTTGTTGTTGAATTTGTTGGTGTTTTGCAATGTTGAGGTTGTTGTTGTTTTTCAATGTTGAGGTTGTTGTTGAATTTGTTGGTGTTTTTCAATTTCGAGGTTTTTGTTTTTTTTCAATGTTGAGGTTGTTGTTGTATTTGTTGGTGTTTTTCAATTTCGAGGTTGTTGTTAAATTTGTTGGTGTTTTTCAATGTTGAAGTTGTTGTTGAATTTGTCGGTGTTTTTCAATGTTGAGGTTGTTGTTGTTTTTCAATGTTGAGGTTGTTGTTGAATTTGTTGGTGTTTTTCAATGTTGAGGTTGTTGTTGTTTTTCAATGCTGAGGTTGTTGTTGAATTTGTTGGTGTTTTTCAATGTTGAGGTTGTTGTTGAATTTGTTGGTGTTTTTCAATGTTGAGGTTGTTGTTGTTTTTCAATGTTGAGGTTGTTGTTGAGTTTGTTGGTGTTTTTCAATGTTGAGGTTGTTGTTGAATTTGTTGGTGTTTTTCAATGTTGAGGTTGTTGTTGAATTTGTTGGTGTTTTTCAATGTTGAGGTTGTTGTTGTTTTTCAATGTTGAGGTTGTTGTTGAATTTGTTGGTGTTTTTCAATGTTTAGGTTGTTGTTGAATTTGTTGGTGTTTTTCAATTTCGAGGTTGTTGTTGAATTTGTTGGTGTTTTTCAATGTTGAAGTTGTTGTTGAATTTGTTGGTGTTTTTCAATGTTGAGGTTGTTGTTGTTTTTCAATGCTGAGGTTGTTGTTGAATTTGTTGGTGTTTTTCAATGTTGAGGTTGTTGTTGAATTTGTTGGTGTTTTTCAATGTTGAGGTTGTTGTTGTTTTTCAATGTTGAGGTTGTTGTTGAATTTGTTGGTGTTTTTCAATGTGGAGGTTGTTGTTGTTTTTCAATGTTGAGGTTGTTGTTGAATTTGTTGGAGTTTTTCAATGTTGAGTTTGTTGTTGTTTTTCAATGTTGAGGTTGCTGTTGAATTTGTTGGTGTTTTTCAATGTTGAGGTTGTTATTGTTTTTCAATGTTGAGGTTGTTGTTGAATTTGTTGGTGTTTTTCAATGTTGAGGTTGTTGTTGTTTTTCAATCTTGAGGTTGTTGTTGAATTTGTTGGTGTTTTTCAATGTTGAGGTTGTTGTTGAATTTGTTGGTGTTTTTCAATGATGAGGTTGTTGTTGTTTTTCAATGTTGAGGTTGTTGAATTTGTGGGTGTTTTTCAATCTTGAGTTTGTTCTTGAATTTGTTGGTGTTTTTCAATGTTGAGGTTGTTGTTGAATTTGTTGGTGTTTTTCAATGTTGAGGTTGTTGTTATTTTTCAATGTTGAGGTTGTTGTTGAGTTTGTTGGTTTTTTTCAATGTTGAGGTTGTTGTTGAATTTGTTGGTGTTTTTCAATGTTGAGGTTGTTGTTGAATTTGTTGGTGATTTTCAATATTGAGGTTGTTGTTGTTTTTAAATGTTGAGGTTGTTGTTGAATTTGCTGGTATTTTTTCAATTTTGAGGTTGTTGGTGTTGTTCAATGTTGAGGTTGATTTTTAATTTGAGGGTGTTTTTCAATGTCGAGGTTGTTGTTGAATTTGTTGGTGTTTTTCAATGTTGAGGTTGTTGTTGTTTTTCAATGTTGAGGTTGTTGTTGAATTTGTTGGTGTTTTTCAATGTTGATATTGTTGTTGTTTTTCAATGTTGAGGTTGTTGTTGAATTTGTTGGTGTTTTTAAATGTTGAGGTTGTTGTTGAATTTGTTGGTGTTTTGCAATGTTGAGGTTGTTGTTGTTTTTCAATGTTGAGGTTGTTGTTGAATTTGTTGGTGTTTTTCAATTTCGAGGTTTTTGTTTTTTTTCAATGTTGAGGTTGTTGTTGTATTTGTTGGTGTTTTTCAATTTCGAGGTTGTTGTTAAATTTGTTGGTGTTTTTCAATGTTGAAGTTGTTGTTGAATTTGTCGGTGTTTTTCAATGTTGAGGTTGTTGTTGTTTTTCAATGTTGAGGTTGTTGTTGAATTTGTTGGTGTTTTTCAATGTTGAGGTTGTTGTTGTTTTTCAATGCTGAGGTTGTTGTTGAATTTGTTGGTGTTTTTCAATGTTGAGGTTGTTGTTGAATTTGTTGGTGTTTTTCAATGTTGAGGTTGTTGTTGTTTTTCAATGTTGAGATTGTTGTTGAATTTGTTGGTGTTTTTCAATGTTGAGGTTGTTGATGTTTTCCAATGTTGAGGTTGTTGTTGAATTTGTTGGTGTTTTTCAATGTTGAGGTTGTTGTTGAATTTGTTGGTGTTTTTCAATGTTGAGGTTGTTGTTATTTTTCAATGTTGAGGTTGTTGTTGAGTTTGTTGGTGTTTTTCAATGTTGAGGTTGTTGTTGAATTTGTTGGTGTTTTTCAATGTTGAGGTTGTTGTTGAATTTGTTGGTGTTTTTCAATGTTGAGGTTGTTGTTGTTTTTCAATGTTGAGGTTGTTGTTGAATTTGTTGGTGTTTTTCAACGTTGAGGTTGTTGTTGAATTTGTTGGTGTTTTTCAATGTTGATGTTGTTGTTGTTTTTCAATGTTGAGGTTGTTGCTGAATTTGTTGGTGTTTTTCAATGTTTAGGTTGTTGTTGAATTTGTTGGTGTTTTTCAATTTCGAGGTTGTTGTTGAATTTGTTGGTGTTTTTCAATGTTGAAGTTGTTGAATTTGTTGGTGTTTTTCAATGTTGAGGTTGTTGTTGTTTTTCAATGCTGAGGTTGTTGTTGAATTTGTTGGTGTTTTTCAATGTTGAGGTTGTTGTTGAATTTGTTGGTGTTTTTCAATGTTGAGGTTGTTGTTGTTTTTCAATGTTGAGGTTGTTGTTGAATTTGTTGGTGTTTTTCAATGTTGAGGTTGTTGTTGTTTTTCAATCTTGAGGTTGTTGTTGAACTTGTTGGTGTTTTTCAATGTTGAGTTTGTTGGTGTTTTTCAATGATGAGGTTGTTGTTCTTTTTCAATGTTGAGGTTGTTGAATTTGTGGGTGTTTTTCAATCTTGAGTTTGTTGTTGAATTTGTTGGTGTTTTTCAATGTTGAGGTTGTTGTTGAATTTGTTGGTGTTTTTCAATGTTGAGGTTGTTGTTATTTTTCAATGTTGAGGTTGTTGTTGAGTTTGTTGGTGTTTTTCAATGTTGAGGTTGTTGTTGAATTTGTTGGTGTTTTTCAATGTTGAGGTTGTTGTTGAATTTGTTGGTGTTTTTCAATGTTGAGGTTGTTGTTGTTTTTAAATGTTGAGGTTGTTGTTGAATTTGCTGGTGTATTTTCAATTTTGAGGTTGTTGGTGTTGTTCAATGTTGAGGTTGATTTTTAATTTGAGGGTGTCTTTCAATGTCGAGGTTGTTGTTGAATTTGTTGGTGTTTTTCAATGTTGAGGTTGTTGTTGTTTTTCAATGTTGAGGTTGTTGTTGAATTTGTTGGTGTTTTTCAATGTTGAGATTGTTGTTGTTTTTCAATGTTGAGGTTGTTGTTGAATTTGTTGGTGTTTTTAAATGTTGAGGTTGTTGTTGAATTTGTTGGTGTTTTGCAATGTTGAGGTTGTTGTTGTTTTTCAATGTTGAGGTTGTTGTTGAATTTGTTGGTGTTTTTCAATGTTGAGGTTTTTGTTGTTTTTCAATGTTGTGGTTGTTGTTGTATTTGTTGGTGTTTTTCAATTTCGAGGTTGTTGTTGAATTTGTTGGTGTTTTTCAATGTTGAAGTTGTTGTTGAATTTGTCGGTGTTTTTCAATGTTGAGGTTGTTGTTGTTTTTCAATGTTGAGGTTGTTGTTGAATTTGTTGGTGTTTTTCAATGTTGAGGTTGTTGTTGTTTTTCAATGCTGAGGTTGTTGTTGAATTTGTTGGTGTTTTTCAATGTTGAGGTTGTTGTTGAATTTGTTGGTGTTTTTCAATGTTGAGGTTGTTGTTGTTTTTCAATGTTGAGGTTGTTGTTGAATTTGTTGGTGTTTTTCAATGTTGAGGTTGTTGATGTTTTCCAATGTTGAGGTTGTTGTTGAATTTGTTAGTGTTTTTCAATGTTGAGGTTGTTGTTGAATTTGTTGGTGTTTTTCAATGTTGAGGTTGTTGTTATTTTTCAATGTTGAGGTTGTTGTTGAGTTTGTTGGTGTTTTTCAATGTTGAGGTTGTTGTTGAATTTGTTGGTGTTTTTCAATGTTGAGGTGGTTGTTGAATTTGTTGGTGTTTTTCAATGTTGAGGTTGTTGTTGTTTTTCAATGTTGAGGTTGTTGTTGAATTTGTTGGTGTTTTTCAACGTTGAGGTTGTTGTTGAATTTGTTGGTGTTTTTCAATGTTGAGGTTGTTGTTGTTTTTCAATGTTGAGGTTGTTGTTGAATTTGTTGGAGTTTTTCAATGTTGAGTTTGTTGTTGTTTTTCAATGTTGAGGTTGTTGTTGAATTTGTTGGTGTTTTTAAATGTTGAGGTTGTTGTTGAATTTGTTGGTCTTTTGCAATGTTGAGGTTGTTGTTGTTTTTCAATGTTGAGGTTGTTGTTGAATTTGTTGGTGTTTTTCAATGTTGAGGTTGTTGATGTTTTCCAATGTTGAGGTTGTTGTTGAATTTGTTGGTGTTTTTCAATGTTGAGGTTGTTGTTGAATTTGTTGGTGTTTTTCAATGTTGAGGTTGTTGTTATTTTTCAATGTTGAGGTTGTTGTTGTTTTTCAATGTTGAGGTTGTTGTTGAATTTGTTGGTGTTTTTCAACGTTGAGGTTGTTGTTGAATTTGTTGGTGTTTTTCAATGTTGATGTTGTTTTTCAATGTTGAGGTTGTTGTTGAATTTGTTGGTGTTTTTCAATGTTGAGGTTGTTGTTGAATTTGTTGGTGTTTTTCAATGTTGAGATTGTTGTTGTTTTTCAATGTTGAGGTTGTTGATGAATTTGTTGGTGTTTTTAAATGTTGAGGTTGTTGTTGAATTTGTTGGTGTTTTGCAATGTTGAGGTTGTTGTTGTTTTTCAATGTTGAGGTTGTTGTTGAATTTGTTGGTGTTTTTCAATGTTGAGGTTTTTGTTGTTTTTCAATGTTGAGGTTGTTGTTGTATTTGTTGGTGTTTTTCAATTTCGAGGTTGTTGTTGAATTTGTTGGTGTTTTTCAATGTTGAAGTTGTTGTTGAATTTGTCGGTGTTTTTCAATGTTGAGGTTGTTGTTGTTTTTCAATGTTGAGGTTGTTGTTGAATTTGTTGGTGTTTTTCAATGTTGAGGTTGTTGTTGTTTTTCAATGCTGAGGTTGTTGTTGAATTTGTTGGTGTTTTTCAATGTTGAGGTTGTTGTTGAATTTGTTGGTGTTTTTCAATGTTGAGGTTGTTGTTGTTTTTCAATGTTGAGGTTGTTGTTGAATTTGTTGGTGTTTTTCAATGTTGAGGTTGTTGATGTTTTCCAATGTTGAGGTTGTTGTTGAATTTGTTAGTGTTTTTCAATGTTGAGGTTGTTGTTGAATTTGTTGGTGTTTTTCAATGTTGAGGTTGTTGTTATTTTTCAATGTTGAGGTTGTTGTTGAGTTTGTTGGTGTTTTTCAATGTTGAGGTTGTTGTTGAATTTGTTGGTGTTTTTCAATGTTGATGTTGTTGTTGAATTTGTTGGTGTTTTTCAATGTTGAGGTTGTTGTTGTTTTTCAATGTTGAGGTTGTTGTTGAATTTGTTGGTGTTTTTCAACGTTGAGGTTGTTGTTGAATTTGTTGGTGTTTTTCAATGTTGAGGTTGTTGTTGTTTTTCAATGTTGAGGTTGTTGTTGAATTTGTTGGTGTTTTTCAATGTTTAGGTTGTTGTTGAATTTGTTGGTGTTTTTCAATTTCGAGGTTGTTGTTGAATTTGTTGGTGTTTTTCAATGTTGAAGTTGTTGTTGAATTTGTTGGTGTTTTTCAATGTTGATGTTGTTGTTGTTTTTCAATGCTGAGGTTGTTGTTGAATTTGTTGTTGTTTTTCAATGTTGAGGTTGTTGTTGAATTTGTTGGTGTTTTTAAATGTTGAGGTTGTTGTTGAATTTGTTGGTGTTTTGCAATGTTGAGGTTGTTGTTGTTTTTCAATGTTGAGGTTGTTGTTGAATTTGTTGGTGTTTTTCAATTTCGAGGTTTTTGTTTTTTTTCAATGTTGAGGTTGTTGTTGTATTTGTTGGTGTTTTTCAATTTCGAGGTTGTTGTTAAATTTGTTGGTGTTTTTCAATGTTGAAGTTGTTGTTGAATTTGTCGGTGTTTTTCAATGTTGAGGTTTTTGTTGTTTTTCAATGTTGAGGTTGTTGTTGAATTTGTTGGTGTTTTTCAATGTTGAGGTTGTTGTTGTTTTTCAATGCTGAGGTTGTTGTTGAATTTGTTGGTGTTTTTCAATGTTGAGGTTGTTGTTGAATTTGTTGGTGTTTTTCAATGTTGAGGTTGTTGTTGTTTTTCAATGTTGAGATTGTTGTTGAATTTGTTGGTGTTTTTCAATGTTGAGGTTGTTGATGTTTTCCAATGTTGAGGTTGTTGTTGAATTTGTTGGTGTTTTTCAATGTTGAGGTTGTTGTTGAATTTGTTGGTGTTTTTCAATGTTGAGGTTGTTGTTATTTTTCAATGTTGAGGTTGTTGTTGAGTTTGTTGGTGTTTTTCAATGTTGAGGTTGTTGTTGAATTTGTTGGTGTTTTTCAATGTTGAGGTTGTTGTTGAATTTGTTGGTGTTTTTCAATGTTGAGGTTGTTGTTGTTTTTCAATGTTGAGGTTGTTGTTGAATTTGTTGGTGTTTTTCAACGTTGAGGTTGTTGTTGAATTTGTTGGTGTTTTTCAATGTTGATGTTGTTGTTGTTTTTCAATGTTGAGGTTGTTGTTGAATTTGTTGGTGTTTTTCAATGTTTAGGTTGTTGTTGAATTTGTTGGTGTTTTTCAATTTCGAGGTTGTTGTTGAATTTGTTGGTGTTTTTCAATGTTGAAGTTGTTGAATTTGTTGGTGTTTTTCAATGTTGAGGTTGTTGTTGTTTTTCAATGCTGAGGTTGTTGTTGAATTTGTTGGTGTTTTTCAATGTTGAGGTTGTTGTTGAATTTGTTGGTGTTTTTCAATGTTGAGGTTGTTGTTGTTTTTCAATGTTGAGGTTGTTGTTGAATTTGTTGGTGTTTTTCAATGTTGAGGTTGTTGTTGTTTTTCAATCTTGAGGTTGTTGTTGAATTTGTTGGTGTTTTTCAATGTTGAGTTTGTTGTTGAATTTGTTGGTGTTTTTCAATGATGAGGTTGTTGTTCTTTTTCAATGTTGAGGTTGTTGAATTTGTGGGTGTTTTTCAATCTTGAGTTTGTTGTTGAATTTGTTGGTGTTTTTCAATGTTGAGGTTGTTGTTGAATTTGTTGGTGTTTTTCAATGTTGAGGTTGTTGTTATTTTTCAATGCTGAGGTTGTTGTTGAGTTTGTTGGTGTTTTTCAATGTTGAGGTTGTTGTTGAATTTGTTGGTGTTTTTCAATGTTGAGGTTGTTGTTGAATTTGTTGGTGTTTTTCAATGTTGAGGTTGTTGTTGTTTTTAAATGTTGAGGTTGTTGTTGAATTTGCTGGTGTATTTTCAATTTTGAGGTTGTTGGTGTTGTTCAATGTTGAGGTTGATTTTTAATTTGAGGGTGTCTTTCAATGTCGAGGTTGTTGTTGAATTTGTTGGTGTTTTTCAATGTTGAGGTTGTTGTTGTTTTTCAATGTTGAGGTTGTTGTTGAATTTGTTGGTGTTTTTCAATGTTGAGATTGTTGTTGTTTTTCAATGTTGAGGTTGTTGTTGAATTTGTTGGTGTTTTTAAATGTTGAGGTTGTTGTTGAATTTGTTGGTGTTTTGCAATGTTGAGGTTGTTGTTGTTTTTCAATGTTGAGGTTGTTGTTGAATTTGTTGGTGTTTTTCAATGCTGAGGTTTTTGTTGTTTTTCAATGTTGTGGTTGTTGTTGTATTTGTTGGTGTTTTTCAATTTCGAGGTTGTTGTTGAATTTGTTGGTGTTTTTCAATGTTGAAGTTGTTGTTGAATTTGTCGGTGTTTTTCAATGTTGAGGTTGTTGTTGTTTTTCAATGTTGAGGTTGTTGTTGAATTTGTTGGTGTTTTTCAATGTTGAGGTTGTTGTTGTTTTTCAATGCTGAGGTTGTTGTTGAATTTGTTGGTGTTTTTCAATGTTGAGGTTGTTGTTGAATTTGTTGGTGTTTTTCAATGTTGAGGTTGTTGTTGTTTTTCAATGTTGAGGTTGTTGTTGAATTTGTTGGTGTTTTTCAATGTTGAGGTTGTTGATGTTTTCAAATGTTGAGGTTGTTGTTGAATTTGTTAGTGTTTTTCAATGTTGAGGTTGTTGTTGAATTTGTTGGTGTTTTTCAATGTTGAGGTTGTTGTTATTTTTCAATGTTGAGGTTGTTGTTGAGTTTGTTGGTGTTTTTCAATGTTGAGGTTGTTGTTGAATTTGTTGGTGTTTTTCAATGTTGAGGTGGTTGTTGAATTTGTTGGTGTTTTTCAATGTTGAGGTTGTTGTTGTTTTTCAATGTTGAGGTTGTTGTTGAATTTGTTGGTGTTTTTCAACGTTGAGGTTGTTGTTGAATTTGTTGGTGTTTTTCAATGTTGAGGTTGTTGTTGTTTTTCAATGTTGAGGTTGTTGTTGAATTTGTTGGAGTTTTTCAATGTTGAGTTTGTTGTTGTTTTTCAATGTTGAGGTTGTTGTTGAATTTGTTGGTGTTTTTAAATGTTGAGGTTGTTGTTGAATTTGTTGGTCTTTTGCAATGTTGAGGTTGTTGTTGTTTTTCAATGTTGAGGTTGTTGTTGAATTTGTTGGTGTTTTTCAATGTTGAGGTTGTTGATGTTTTCCAATGTTGAGGTTGTTGTTGAATTTGTTGGTGTTTTTCAATGTTGAGGTTGTTGTTGAATTTGTTGGTGTTTTTCAATGTTGAGGTTGTTGTTATTTTTCAATGTTGAGGTTGTTGTTGTTTTTCAATGTTGAGGTTGTTGTTGAATTTGTTGGTGTTTTTCAACGTTGAGGTTGTTGTTGAATTTGTTGGTGTTTTTCAATGTTGATGTTGTTTTTTTTCAATGTTGAGGTTGTTGTTGAATTTGTTGGTGTTTTTCAATGTTGAGGTTGTTGTTGAATTTGTTGGTGTTTTTCAATGTTGAGATTGTTGTTGTTTTTCAATGTTGAGGTTGTTGATGAATTTGTTGGTGTTTTTAAATGTTGAGGTTGTTGTTGAATTTGTTGGTGTTTTGCAATGTTGAGGTTGTTGTTGTTTTTCAATGTTGAGGTTGTTGTTGAATTTGTTGGTGTTTTTCAATGTTGAGGTTTTTGTTGTTTTTCAATGTTGAGGTTGTTGTTGTATTTGTTGGTGTTTTTCAATTTCGAGGTTGTTGTTGAATTTGTTGGTGTTTTTCAATGTTGAAGTTGTTGTTGAATTTGTCGGTGTTTTTCAATGTTGAGGTTGTTGTTGTTTTTCAATGTTGAGGTTGTTGTTGAATTTGTTGGTGTTTTTCAATGTTGAGGTTGTTGTTGTTTTTCAATGCTGAGGTTGTTGTTGAATTTGTTGGTGTTTTTCAATGTTGAGGTTGTTGTTGAATTTGTTGGTGTTTTTCAATGTTGAGGTTGTTGTTGTTTTTCAATGTTGAGGTTGTTGTTGAATTTGTTGGTGTTTTTCAATGTTGAGGTTGTTGATGTTTTCCAATGTTGAGGTTGTTGTTGAATTTGTTAGTGTTTTTCAATGTTGAGGTTGTTGTTGAATTTGTTGGTGTTTTTCAATGTTGAGGTTGTTGTTATTTTTCAATGTTGAGGTTGTTGTTGAGTTTGTTGGTGTTTTTCAATGTTGAGGTTGTTGTTGAATTTGTTGGTGTTTTTCAATGTTGATGTTGTTGTTGAATTTGTTGGTGTTTTTCAATGTTGAGGTTGTTGTTGTTTTTCAATGTTGAGGTTGTTGTTGAATTTGTTGGTGTTTTTCAACGTTGAGGTTGTTGTTGAATTTGTTGGTGTTTTTCAATGTTGAGGTTGTTGTTGTTTTTCAATGTTGAGGTTGTTGTTGAATTTGTTGTTGTTTTTCAATGTTTAGGTTGTTGTTGAATTTGTTGGTGTTTTTCAATTTCGAGGTTGTTGTTGAATTTGTTGGTGTTTTTCAATGTTGAAGTTGTTGTTGAATTTGTTGGTGTTTTTCAATGTTGATGTTGTTGTTGTTTTTCAATGCTGAGGTTGTTGTTGAATTTGTTGGTGTTTTTCAATGTTGAGGTTGTTGTTGAATTTGTTGGTGTTTTTCAATGTTGAGGTTGTTGTTGTTCTTCAATGTTGAGGTTGTTGTTGAATTTGTTGGTGTTTTTCAATGTTGAGGTTGTTGTTGTTTTTCAATGTTGAGGTTGTTGTTGAATTTGTTGGAGTTTTTCAATGTTGAGTTTGTTGTTGTTTTTCAATGTTGAGGTTGTTGTTGAATTTGTTGGTGTTTTTAAATGTTGAGGTTGTTGTTGAATTTGTTGGTGTTTTGCAATGTTGAGGTTGTTGTTGTATTTCAATGTTGAGGTTGTTGTTGAATTTGTTGGTGGTTTTCAATGTTGAGGTTGTTGATGTTTTCCAATGTTGAGGTTGTTGTTGAATTTGTTGGTGTTTTTCAATGTTGAGGTTGTTGTTGAATTTGTTGGTGTTTTTCAATGTTGAGGTTGTTGTTATTTTTCAATGTTGAGGTTGTTGTTGTTTTTCAATGTTGAGGTTGTTGTTGAATTTGTTGGTGTTTTTCAACGTTGAGGTTGTTGTTGAATTTGTTGGTGTTTTTCAATGTTGAGGTTGTTGTTGTTTTTCAATGTTGAGTTTGTTGTTGAATTTGTTGGTGTTTTTCAATGTTGAGGTTGTTGTTATTTTTCAATGTTGAAGTTGTTGTTGAGTTTGTTGGTGTTTTTCAATGTTGAGGTTGTTGTTGAATTTGTTGGTGTTTTTCAATGTTGAGGTTGTTGTTGAATTTGTTGGTGTTTTTCAATTTTGAGGTTGTTGTTGTTTTTAAATGTTGAGGTTGTTGTTGAATTTGCTGGTGTTTTTTCAATTTTGAGGTTGTTGGTTCTGTTCAATGTTGAGGTTGATTTTTAATTTGAGGGTGTTTTTCAATGTCGAGGTTGTTGTTGAATTTGTTGGTGTTTTTCAATGTTGAGGTTGTTTTTGTTTTTCAATGTTGAGGTTGTTGTTGAATTTGTTGGTGTTTTTCAATGTTGAGATTGTTGTTGTTTTTCAATGTTGAGGTTGTTGTTGAATTTGTTGGTGTTTTTAAATGTTGAGGTTGTTGTTGAATTTGTTGGTGTTTTTCAATGTTGAGATTGTTGTTGTTTTCCAATGTTGAGGTTGTTGTTGAATTTGTTAGTGTTTTTCAATGTTGAGGTTGTTGTTGAATTTGTTGGTGTTTTTCAATGTTGAGGTTGTTGTTATTTTTCAATGTTGAGGTTGTTGTTGAGTTTGTTGGTGTTTTTCAATGTTGAGGTTGTTGTTGAATTTGTTGGTGTTTTTCAATGTTGAGGTTGTTGTTGAATTTGTTGGTGTTTTTCAATGTTGAGGTTGTTGTTGTTTTTCAATGTTGAGGTTGTTGTTGAATTTGTTGGTGTTTTTCAACGTTGAGGTTGTTGTTGAATTTGTTGGTGTTTTTCAATGTTGAGGTTGTTGTTGTTTTTCAATGTTGAGGTTGTTGTTGAATTTGTTGGAGTTTTTCAATGTAGAGTTTGTTGTTGTTTTTCAATGTTGAGGTTGTTGTTGAATTTGTTGGTGTTTTTAAATGTTGAGGTTGTTGTTGAATTTGTTGGTGTTTTGCAATGTTGAGGTTGTTGTTGTTTTTCAATGTTGAGGTTGTTGTTGAATTTGTTGGTGTTTTTCAATGTTGAGGTTGTTGATGTTTTCCAATGTTGAGGTTGTTGTTGAATTTGTTGGTGTTTTTCAATGTTGAGGTTGTTGTTGAATTTGTTGGTGTTTTTCAATGTTGAGGTTGTTGTTATTTTTCAATGTTGAGGTTGTTGTTGTTTTTCAATGTTGAGGTTGTTGTTGAATTTGTTGGTGTTTTTCAACGTTGAGGTTGTTGTTGAATTTGTTGGTGTTTTTCAATGTTGATGTTGTTGTTGTTTTTCAATGTTGAGGTTGTTGTTGAATTTGTTGGTGTTTTTCAATGTTGAGGTTGTTGTTGAATTTGTTGGTGTTTTTCAATGTTGAGATTGTTGTTGTTTTTCAATGTTGAGGTTGTTGTTGAATTTGTTGGTGTTTTTAAAGGTTGAGGTTGTTGTTGAATTTGTTGGTGTTTTGCAATGTTGAGGTTGTTGTTGTTTTTCAATGTTGAGGTTGTTGTTGAATTTGTTGGTGTTTTTCAATGTTGAGGTTTTTGTTGTTTTTCAATGTTGAGGTTGTTGTTGTATTTGTTGGTGTTTTTCAATTTCGAGGTTGTTGTTGAATTTGTTCGTGTTTTTCAATGTTGAAGTTGTTGTTGAATTTGTCGGTGTTTTTCAATGTTGAGGTTGTTGTTGTTTTTCAATGTTGAGGTTGTTGTTGAATTTGTTGGTGTTTTTCAATGTTGAGGTTGTTGTTGTTTTTCAATGTTGAGGTTGTTGTTGAATTTGTTGGTGTTTTTCAATGTTGAGGTTGTTGATGTTTTCCAATGTTGGGGTTGTTCTTGAATTTGTTAGTGTTTTTCAATGTTGAGGTTGTTGTTGAATTTGTTGGTGTTTTTCAATGTTGAGGTTGTTGTTATTTTTCAATGTTGAGGTTGTTGTTGTGTTTGTTGGTGTTTTTCAATGTTGAGGTTGTTGTTGAATTTGTTGGTGTTTTTCAATGTTGATGTTGTTGTTGAATTTGTTGGTGTTTTTCAATGTTGAGGTTGTTGTTGTTTTTCAATGTTGAGGTTGTTGTTGAATTTGTTGGTGTTTTTCAACGTTGAGGTTGTTGTTGAATTTGTTGGTGTTTTTCAATGTTGAGGTTGTTGTTGAATTTGTTGGTGTTTTTCAATGTTGAGGTTGTTGTTGAATTTGTTGGTGTTTTTCAATGTTGAGGTTGTTGTTATTTTTCAATGTTGAGGTTGTTGATGTTTTCCAATGTTGAGGTTGTTGTTGAATTTGTTGGTGTTTTTCAATGTTGAGGTTGTTGTTGAATTTGTTGGTGTTTTTCAATGTTGAGGTTGTTGTTATTTTTCAATGTTGATGTTGTTGTTGTTTTTCAATTTTGAGGTTGTTGTTGAATTTGTTGGTGTTTTTCAATGTTGAGGTTGTTGTTGAATTTGTTGGTGTTTTTCAATGTTGAGATTGTTGTTGTTTTTCAATGTTGAGGTTGTTGTTGAATTTGTTGGTGTTTTTAAATGTTGAGGTTGTTGTTGAATTTGTTGGTGTTTTGCAATTTTGAGGTTGTTGTTGTTTTTCAATGTTGAGGTTGTTGTTGAATTTGTTGGTGTTTTTCAATGTTGAGGTTTTTGTTGTTTTTCAATGTTGAGGTTGTTGTTGTATTTGTTGGTGTTTTTCAATTTCGAGGTTGTTGTTGAATTTGTTGGTGTTTTTCAATGTTGAAGTTGTTGTTGAATTTGTCGGTGTTTTTCAATGTTGAGGTTGTTGTTGTTTTTCAATGTTGAGGTTGTTGTTGAATTTGTTGGTGTTTTTCAATGTTGAGGTTGTTGTTGTTTCTCAATGTTGAGGTTGTTGTTGAATTTGTTGGTGTTTTTCAATGTTGAGGTTGTTGATGTTTTCCAATGTTGAGGTTGTTGTTGAATTTGTTAGTGTTTTTCAATGTTGAGGTTGTTGTTGAATTTGTTGGTGTTTTTCAATGTTGAGGTTGTTGTTATTTTTCAATGTTGAGGTTGTTGTTGAGTTTGTTGGTGTTTTTCAATGTTGAGGTTGTTGTTGAATTTGTTGGTGTTTTTCAATGTTGATGTTGTTGTTGAATTTGTTGGTGTTTTTCAATGTTGAGGTTGTTGTTGTTTTTCAATGCTGAGGTTGTTGTTGAATTTGTTGGTGTTTTTCAATGTTGAGGTTGTTGTTGAATTTGTTGGTGTTTTTCAATGTTGAGGTTGTTGTTGTTTTTCAATGTTGAGGTTGTTGTTGAATTTGTTGGTGTTTTTCAATGTTGAGGTTGTTGATGTTTTCCAATGTTGAGGTTGTTGTTGAATTTGTTAGTGTTTTTCAATGTTGAGGTTGTTGTTGAATTTGTTGGTGTTTTTCAATGTTGAGGTTGTTGTTATTTTTCAATGTTGAGGTTGTTGTTGAGTTTGTTGGTGTTTTTCAATGTTGAGGTTGTTGTTGAATTTGTTGGTGTTTTTCAATGTTGATGTTGTTGTTGAATTTGTTGGTGTTTTTCAATGTTGAGGTTGTTGTTGTTTTTCAATGTTGAGGTTGTTGTTGAATTTGTTGGTGTTTTTCAACGTTGAGGTTGTTGTTGAATTTGTTGGTGTTTTTCAATGTTGAGGTTGTTGTTGTTTTTCAATGTTGAGGTTGTTGTTGAATTTGTTGGTGTTTTTCAATGTTTAGGTTGTTGTTGAATTTGTTGGTGTTTTTCAATTTCGAGGTTGTTGTTGAATTTGTTGGTGTTTTTCAATGTTGAAGTTGTTGTTGAATTTGTTGGTGTTTTTCAATGTTGAGGTTGTAGTTGTTTTTCAATGCTGAGGTTGTTGTTGAATTTGTTGGTGTTTTTCAATATTGAGGTTGTTGTTGAATTAGTTGGTGTTTTTCAATGTTGAGGTTGTTGTTGTTTTTCAATGTTGAGGTTGTTGTTGAATTTGTCGGTGTTTTTCAATGTTGAGGTTGTTGTTGTTTTTCAATGTTGAGGTTGTTGTTGAATTTGTTGGAGTTATTCAATGTTGAGGTTGTTGTTGTTTTTCAATGTTGAGGTTGTTGTTGAATTTGTCGGTGTTTTTCAATGTTGAGGTTGTTGTTGTTTTTCAATGTTGAGGTTGTTGTTGAATTTGTTGGAGTTTTTCAATGTTGAGTTTGTTGTTGTTTTTCAATGTTGAGGTTGTTGTTGTTTTTCAATGTTGAGGTTGTTGTTGAATTTGTTGGTGTTTTTCAATGTTGATGTTGTTGTTGAATTTGTTGGTGTTTTTCAATGTTGAGGTTGTTGTTGTTTTTCAATGTTGAGGTTGTTGTTGAATTTGTTGGTGTTTTTCAACGTTGAGGTTGTTGTTGAATTTGTTGGTGTTTTTCAATGTTGAGGTTGTTGTTGAATTTGTTGGTGTTTTTCAATGTTGAGGTTGTTGTTGAATTTGTTGGTGTTTTTCAATGTTGAGGTTGTTGTTATTTTTCAATGTTGAGGTTGTTGATGTTTTCCAATGTTGAGGTTGTTGTTGAATTTGTTGGTGTTTTTCAATGTTGAGGTTGTTGTTGAATTTGTTGGTGTTTTTCAATGTTGAGGTTGTTGTTATTTTTCAATGTTGATGTTGTTGTTGTTTTTCAATGTTGAGGTTGTTGTTGAATTTGTTGGTGTTTTTCAATGTTGAGGTTGTTGTTGAATTTGTTGGTGTTTTTCAATGTTGAGATTGTTGTTGTTTTTCAATGTTGAGGTTGTTGTTGAATTTGTTGGTGTTTTTAAATGTTGAGGTTGTTGTTGAATTTGTTGGTGTTTTGCAATGTTGAGGTTGTTGTTGTTTTTCAATGTTGAGGTTGTTGTTGAATTTGTTGGTGTTTTTCAATGTTGAGGTTTTTGTTGTTTTTCAATGTTGAGGTTGTTGTTGTATTTGTTGGTGTTTTTCAATTTCGAGGTTGTTGTTGAATTTGTTGGTGTTTTTCAATGTTGAAGTTGTTGTTGAATTTGTCGGTGTTTTTCAATGTTGAGGTTGTTGTTGTTTTTCAATGTTGAGGTTGTTGTTGAATTTGTTGGTGTTTTTCAATGTTGAGGTTGTTGTTGTTTCTCAATGTTGAGGTTGTTGTTGAATTTGTTGGTGTTTTTCAATGTTGAGGTTGTTGATGTTTTCCAATGTTGAGGTTGTTGTTGAATTTGTTAGTGTTTTTCAATGTTGAGGTTGTTGTTGAATTTGTTGGTGTTTTTCAATGTTGAGGTTGTTGTTATTTTTCAATGTTGAGTTTGTTGTTGAGTTTGTTGGTGTTTTCCAATGTTGAGGTTGTTGTTGAATTTGTTGGTGTTTTTCAATGTTGATGTTGTTGTTGAATTTGTTGGTGTTTTTCAATGTTGAGGTTGTTGTTGTTTTTCAATGCTGAGGTTGTTGTTGAATTTGTTGGTGTTTTTCAATGTTGAGGTTGTTGTTGAATTTGTTGGTGTTTTTCAATGTTGAGGTTGTTGTTGTTTTTCAATGTTGAGGTTGTTGTTGAATTTGTTGGTGTTTTTCAATGTTGAGGTTGTTGATGTTTTCCAATGTTGAGGTTGTTGTTGAATTTGTTAGTGTTTTTCAATGTTGAGGTTGTTGTTGAATTTGTTGGTGTTTTTCAATGTTGAGGTTGTTGTTATTTTTCAATGTTGAGGTTGTTGTTGAGTTTGTTGGTGTTTTTCAATGTTGAGGTTGTTGTTGAATTTGTTGGTGTTTTTCAATGTTGATGTTGTTGTTGAATTTGTTGGTGTTTTTCAATGTTGAGGTTGTTGTTGTTTTTCAATGTTGAGGTTGTTGTTGAATTTGTTGGTGTTTTTCAACGTTGAGGTTGTTGTTGAATTTGTTGGTGTTTTTCAATGTTGAGGTTGTTGTTGTTTTTCAATGTTGAGGTTGTTGTTGAATTTGTTGGTGTTTTTCAATGTTTAGGTTGTTGTTGAATTTGTTGGTGTTTTTCAATTTCGAGGTTGTTGTTGAATTTGTTGGTGTTTTTCAATGTTGAAGTTGTTGTTGAATTTGTCGGTGTTTTTCAATGTTGAGGTTGTTGTTGTTTTTCAATGCTGAGGTTGTTGTTGAATTTGTTGGTGTTTTTCAATGTTGAGGTTGTTGTTGAATTAGTTGGTGTTTTTCAATGTTGAGGTTGTTGTTGTTTTTCAATGTTGAGGTTGTTGTTGAATTTGTCGGTGTTTTTCAATGTTGAGGTTGTTGTTGTTTTTCAATGTTGAGGTTGTTGTTGAATTTGTTGGAGTTTTTCAATGTTGAGTTTGTTGTTGTTTTTCAATGTTGAGGTTGTTGTTGAATTTGTTGGTGTTTTTAAATGTTGAGGTTGTTGTTGAATTTGTTGGTGTTTTGCAATGTTGAGGTTGTTGTTGTATTTCAATGTTGAGGTTGTTGTTGAATTTGTTGGTGTTTTTCAATGTTGAGGTTGTTGATGTTTTCCAATGTTGAGGTTGTTGTTGAATTTGTTGGTGTTTTTCAATGTTGAGGTTGTTGTTGAATTTGTTGGTGTTTTTCAATGTTGAGGTTGTTGTTATTTTTCAATGTTGAGGTTGTTGTTGTTTTTCAATGTTGAGGTTGTTGTTGAATTTGTTGGTGTTTTTCAACGTTGAGGTTGTTGTTGAATTTGTTGGTGTTTTTCAATGTTGAGGTTGTTGTTGTTTTTCAATGTTGAGGTTGTTGTTGAATTTGTTGGTGTTTTTCAATGTTGAGGTTGTTGTTATTTTTCAATGTTGAGGTTGTTGTTGAGTTTGTTGGTGTTTTTCAATGTTGAGGTTGTTGTTGAATTTGTTGGTGTTTTTCAATGTTGATGTTGTTGTTGAATTTGTTGGTGTTTTTCAATGTTGAGGTTGTTGTTGTTTTTCAATGCTGAGGTTGTTGTTGAATTTGTTGGTGTTTTTCAATGTTGAGGATGTTGTTGAATTTGTTGGTGTTTTTCAATGTTGAGGTTGTTGTTGTTTTTCAATGTTGAGGTTGTTGTTGAATTTGTTGGTGTTTTTCAATGTTGAGGTTGTTGATGTTTTCCAATGTTGAGGTTGTTGTTGAATTTGTTAGTGTTTTTCAATGTTGAGGTTGTTGCTGAATTTGTTGGTGTTTTTCAATGTTGAGGTTGTTGTTATTTTTCAATGTTGAGGTTGTTGTTGAGTTTGTTGGTGTTTTTCAATGTTGAGGTTGTTGTTGAATTTGTTGGTGTTTTTCAATGTTGATGTTGTTGTTGAATTTGTTGGTGTTTTTCAATGTTGAGGTTGTTGTTGTTTTTCAATGTTGAGGTTGTTGTTGAATTTGTTGGTGTTTTTCAACGTTGAGGTTGTTGTTGAATTTGTTGGTGTTTTTCAATGTTGAGGTTGTTGTTGTTTTTCAATGTTGAGGTTGTTGTTGAATTTGTTGGTGTTTTTCAATGTTTAGGTTGTTGTTGAATTTGTTGGTGTTTTTCAATTTCGAGGTTGTTGTTGAATTTGTTGGTGTTTTTCAATGTTGAAGTTGTTGTTGAATTTGTTGGTGTTTTTCAATGTTGAGGTTGTTGTTGTTTTTCAATGCTGAGGTTGTTGTTGAATTTGTTGGTGTTTTTCAATGTTGAGGTTGTTGTTGAATTAGTTGGTGTTTTTCAATGTTGAGGTTGTTGTTGTTTTTCAATGTTGAGGTTGTTGTTGAATTTGTCGGTGTTTTTCAATGTTGAGGTTGTTGTTGTTTTTCAATGTTGAGGTTGTTGTTGAATTTGTTGGAGTTTTTCAATGTTGAGGTTGTTGTTGTTTTTCAATGTTGAGGTTGTTGTTGAATTTGTCGGTGTTTTTCAATGTTGAGGTTGTTGTTGTTTTTCAATGTTGAGGTTGTTGTTGAATTTGTTGGAGTTTTTCAATGTTGAGTTTGTTGTTGTTTTTCAATGTTGAGGTTGTTGTTGTTTTTCAATGTTGAGGTTGTTGTTGAATTTGTTGGTGTTTTTCAATGTTGATGTTGTTGTTGAATTTGTTGGTGTTTTTCAATGTTGAGGTTGTTGTTGTTTTTCAATGTTGAGGTTGTTGTTGAATTTGTTGGTGTTTTTCAACGTTGAGGTTGTTGTTGAATTTGTTGGTGTTTTTCAATGTTGAGGTTGTTGTTGAATTTGTTGGTGTTTTTCAATGTTGAGGTTGTTGTTGAATTTGTTGGTGTTTTTCAATGTTGAGGTTGTTGTTATTTTTCAATGTTGAGGTTGTTGATGTTTTCCAATGTTGAGGTTGTTGTTGAATTTGTTGGTGTTTTTCAATGTTGAGGTTGTTGTTGAATTTGTTGGTGTTTTTCAATGTTGAGGTTGTTGTTATTTTTCAATGTTGATGTTGTTGTTGTTTTTCAATGTTGAGGTTGTTGTTGAATTTGTTGGTGTTTTTCAATGTTGAGGTTGTTGTTGAATTTGTTGGTGTTTTTCAATGTTGAGATTGTTGTTGTTTTTCAATGTTGAGGTTGTTGTTGAATTTGTTGGTGTTTTTAAATGTTGAGGTTGTTGTTGAATTTGTTGGTGTTTTGCAATGTTGAGGTTGTTGTTGTTTTTCAATGTTGAGGTTGTTGTTGAATTTGTTGGTGTTTTTCAATGTTGAGGTTTTTGTTGTTTTTCAATGTTGAGGTTGTTGTTGTATTTGTTGGTGTTTTTCAATTTCGAGGTTGTTGTTGAATTTGTTGGTGTTTTTCAATGTTGAAGTTGTTGTTGAATTTGTCGGTGTTTTTCAATGTTGAGGTTGTTGTTGTTTTTCAATGTTGAGGTTGTTGTTGAATTTGTTGGTGTTTTTCAATGTTGAGGTTGTTGTTGTTTCTCAATGTTGAGGTTGTTGTTGAATTTGTTGGTGTTTTTCAATGTTGAGGTTGTTGATGTTTTCCAATGTTGAGGTTGTTGTTGAATTTGTTAGTGTTTTTCAATGTTGAGGTTGTTGTTGAATTTGTTGGTGTTTTTCAATGTTGAGGTTGTTGTTATTTTTCAATGTTGAGGTTGTTGTTGAGTTTGTTGGTGTTTTTCAATGTTGAGGTTGTTGTTGAATTTGTTGGTGTTTTTCAATGTTGATGTTGTTGTTGAATTTGTTGGTGTTTTTCAATGTTGAGGTTGTTGTTGTTTTTCAATGCTGAGGTTGTTGTTGAATTTGTTGGTGTTTTTCAATGTTGAGGTTGTTGTTGAATTTGTTGGTGTTTTTCAATGTTGAGGTTGTTGTTGTTTTTCAATGTTGAGGTTGTTGTTGAATTTGTTGGTGTTTTTCAATGTTGAGGTTGTTGATGTTTTCCAATGTTGAGGTTGTTGTTGAATTTGTTAGTGTTTTTCAATGTTGAGGTTGTTGTTGAATTTGTTGGTGTTTTTCAATGTTGAGGTTGTTGTTATTTTTCAATGCTGAGGTTGTTGTTGAGTTTGTTGGTGTTTTTCAATGTTGAGGTTGTTGTTGAATTTGTTGGTGTTTTTCAATGTTGATGTTGTTGTTGAATTTGTTGGTGTTTTTCAATGTTGAGGTTGTTGTTGTTTTTCAATGTTGAGGTTGTTGTTGAATTTGTTGGTGTTTTTCAACGTTGAGGTTGTTGTTGAATTTGTTGGTGTTTTTCAATGTTGAGGTTGTTGTTGTTTTTCAATGTTGAGGTTGTTGTTGAATTTGTTGGTGTTTTTCAATGTTTAGGTTGTTGTTGAATTTGTTGGTGTTTTTCAATTTCGAGGTTGTTGTTGAATTTGTTGGTGTTTTTCAATGTTGAAGTTGTTGTTGAATTTGTTGGTGTTTTTCAATGTTGAGGTTGTTGTTGTTTTTCAATGCTGAGGTTGTTGTTGAATTTGTTGGTGTTTTTCAATGTTGAGGTTGTTGTTGAATTAGTTGGTGTTTTTCAATGTTGAGGTTGTTGTTGTTTTTCAATGTTGAGGTTGTTGTTGAATTTGTCGGTGTTTTTCAATGTTGAGGTTGTTGTTGTTTTTCAATGTTGAGGTTGTTGTTGAATTTGTTGGAGTTTTTCAATGTTGAGTTTGTTGTTGTTTTTCAATGTTGAGGTTGTTGTTGAATTTGTTGGTGTTTTTAAATGTTGAGGTTGTTGTTGAATTTGTTGGTGTTTTGCAATGTTGAGGTTGTTGTTGTATTTCAATGTTGAGGTTGTTGTTGAATTTGTTGGTGTTTTTCAATGTTGAGGTTGTTGATGTTTTCCAATGTTGAGGTTGTTGTTGAATTTGTTGGTGTTTTTCAATGTTGAGGTTGTTGTTGAATTTGTTGGTGTTTTTCAATGTTGAGGTTGTTGTTATTTTTCAATGTTGAGGTTGTTGTTGTTTTTCAATGTTGAGGTTGTTGTTGAATTTGTTGGTGTTTTTCAACGTTGAGGTTGTTGTTGAATTTGTTGGTGTTTTTCAATGTTGAGGTTGTTGTTGTTTTTCAATGTTGAGGTTGTTGTTGAATTTGTTGGTGTTTTTCAATGTTGAGGTTGTTGTTATTTTTCAATGTTGAGGTTGTTGTTGAGTTTGTTGGTGTTTTTCAATGTTGAGGTTGTTGTTGAATTTGTTGGTGTTTTTCAATGTTGAGGTTGTTGTTGAATTTGTTGGTGTTTTTCAATGTTGAGGTTGTTGTTGTTTTTAAATGTTGAGGTTGTTGTTGAATTTGCTGGTGTTTTTTCAATTTTGAGGTTGTTGGTGTTGTTCAATGTTGAGGTTGATTTTTAATTTGAGGGTGTTTTTCAATGTCGAGGTTGTTGTTGAATTTGTTGGTGTTTTTCAATGTTGAGGTTGTTTTTGTTTTTCAATGTTGAGGTTGTTGTTGAATTTGTTGGTGTTTTTCAATGTTGAGATTGTTGTTGTTTTTCAATGTTGAGGTTGTTGTTGAATTTGTTGGTGTTTTTAAATGTTGAGGTTGTTGTTGAATTTGTTGGTGTTTTGCAATGTTGAGGTTGTTGTTGTTTTTCAATGTTGAGGTTGTTGTTGAATTTGTTGGTGTTTTTCAATGTTGAGGTTTTTGTTGTTTTTCAATGTTGAGGTTGTTGTTGTATTTGTTGGTGTTTTTCAATTTCGAGGTTGTTGTTGAATTTTTTGGTGTTTTTCAATGTTGAAGTTGTTGTTGAATATGTCGGTGTTTTTCAATGTTGAGGTTGTTGTTGTTTTTCAATGTTGAGGTTGTTGAATTTGTTGGTGTTTTTCAATGCTGAGGTTGTTGTTGTTTTTCAATGCTGAGGTTGTTGTTGAATTTGTTGGTGTTTTTCAATGTTGAGGTTGTTGTTGAATTTGTTGGTGTTTTTCAATGTTGAGGTTGTTGTTGTTTTTCAATGTTGAGGTTGTTGATGAATTTGTTGGTGTTTTTCAATGTTGAGGTTGTTGATGTTTTCCAATGTTGAGGTTGTTGTTGAATTTGTTGGTGTTTTTCAATGTTGAGGTTGTTGTTGAATTTGTTGGTGTTTTTCAAGGCTGAGGTTGTTGTTATTTTTCAATGTTGAGGTTGTTGTTGAGTTTGTTGGTGTTTTTCAATGTTGAGGTTGTTGTTGAATTTGTTGGTGTTTTTCAATGTTGAGGTTGTTGTTGAATTTGTTGGTGTTTTTCAATGTTGAGATTGTTGTTGTTTTTCAATGTTGAGGTTGTTGTTGAATTTGTTGGTGTTTTTCAACGTTGAGGTTGTTGTTGAATTTGTTGGTGTTTTTCAATGTTGAGGTTGTTGTTGTTTTTCAATGTTGAGGTTGTTGTTGAATTTGTTGGTGTTTTTCAATGTTTAGGTTGTTGTTGAATTTGTTGGTGTTTTTCAATTTCGAGGTTGTTGTTGAATTTGTTGGTGTTTTTCAATGTTGAAGTTGTTGTTGAATTTGTTGGTGTTTTTCAATGTTGAGGTTGTTGTTGTTTTTCAATGCTGAGGTTGTTGTTGAATTTGTTGGTGTTTTTCAATGTTGAGGTTGTTGTTGAATTTGTTGGTGTTTTTCAATGTTGAGGTTGTTGTTGTTTTTCAATGTTGAGGTTGTTGTTGAATTTGTTGGTGTTTTTCAATGTTGAGGTTGTTGTTGTTTTTCAATCTTGAGGTTGTTGTTGAATTTGTTGGTGTTTTTCAATGTTGAGTTTTTTGTTGAATTTGTTGGTGTTTTTCAATGATGAGGTTGTTGTTGTTTTTCAATGTTGAGGTTGTTGAATTTGTGGGTGTTTTTCAATGTTGAGGTTGTTGTTGAATTTGTTGGTGTTTTTCAATGTTGAGGTTGTTGTTATTTTTCAATGTTGAGGTTGTTGTTGAATTTGTTGGTGTTTTTCAATGTTGAGGTTGTTGTTGAATTTGTTTGTGTTTTTCAATGTTGAGGTTGTTGTTGTTTTTAAATGTTGAGGTTGTTGTTGAATTTGCTGGTGTATTTTCAATTTTGAGGTTGTTGGTGTTGTTCAATGTTGAGGTTGATTTTTAATTTGAGGGTGTCTTTCAATGTCGAGGTTGTTGTTGAATTTGTTGTTGTTTTTCAATGTTGAGGTTGTTGTTGTTTTTCAATGTTGAGGTTGTTGTTGAATTTGTTGGTGTTTTTCAATGTTGAGATTGTTGTTGTTTTTCAATGTTAAGGTTGTTGTTGAATTTGTTGGTGTTTTTAAATGTTGAGGTTGTTGTTGAATTTGTTGGTGTTTTGCAATGTTGAGGTTGTTGTTGTTTTTCAATGTTGAGGTTGTTGTTGAATTTGTTGGTGTTTTTCAACGTTGAGGTTGTTGTTGAATTTGTTGGTGTTTTTCAATGTTGAGGTTGTTGTTGTTTTTCAATGTTGAGGTTGTTGTTGAATTTGTTGGTGTTTTTCAATGTTTAGGTTGTTGTTGAATTTGTTGGTGTTTTTCAATTTCGAGGTTGTTGTTGAATTTGTTGGTGTTTTTCAATGTTGAAGTTGTTGTTGAATTTGTTGGTGTTTTTCAATGTTGAGGTTGTTGTTGTTTTTCAATGCTGAGGTTGTTGTTGAATTTGTTGGTGTTTTTCAATGTTGAGGTTGTTGTTGAATTTGTTGGTGTTTTTCAATGTTGAGGTTGTTGTTGTTTTTCAATGTTGAGGTTGTTGTTGAATTTGTTGGTGTTTTTCAATGTTGAGGTTTTTGTTGTTTTTCAATGTTGAGGTTGTTGTTGAATTTGTTGGTGTTTTTCAATGTTGAGTTTGTTGTTGAATTTGTTGGTGTTTTTCAATGATGAGGTTGTTGTTGTTTTTCAATGTTGAGGTTGTTGAATATGTGGTTGTTTTTCAATGTTGAGGTTGTTGTTGAATTTGTTGGTGTTTTTCAATGTTGAGGTTGTTGTTGAATTTGTTGGTGTTTTTCAATGTTGAGGTTGTTGTTGTTTTTCAATGTTGAGGTTGTTGTTCAATTTGTTGGTGTTTTTCAATGTTGCGGTTGCTGTTGTTTTTCAATCTTGAGGTTGTTGTTGAATTTGTTGGTGTTTTTCAATGTTGAGTTTGTTGTTGAATTTGTTGGTGTTTTTCAATGATGAGGTTGTTGTTGTTTTTCAATGTTGAGGTTGTTGAATTTGTGGGTGTTTTTCAATGTTGAGGTTGTTGTTGAATTTGTTGGTGTTTTTCAATGTTGAGATTGTTGTTATTTTTCAATGTTGAGGATGTTGTTGAATTTGTTGGTGTTTTTCAATGTTGAGGTTGTTGTTGAATTTGTTGGTGTTTTTCAATGTTGAGGTTGTTGTTGAATTTGTTGGTGTTTTTCAATGTTGAGGTTGTTGTTGTTTTTAAATGTTGAGGTTGTTGTTGAATTTGCTGGTGTATTTTCAATTTTGAGGTTGTTGGTGTTGTTCAATGTTGAGGTTGATTTTTAATTTGAGGGTGTCTTTCAATGTCGAGGTTGTTGTTGAATTTGTTGGTCTTTTTCAATGTTGAGGTTGTTGTTGTTTTTCAATGTTGAGGTTGTTGTTGAATTTGTTGGTGTTTTTCAATGTTGAGATTGTTGTTGTTTTTCAATGTTGAGGTTGTTGTTGAATTTGTTGGTGTTTTTAAATGTTGAGGTTGTTTTTGAATTTGTTGGTGTTTTGCAATGTTGAGGTTGTTGTTGTTTTTCAATGTTGAGGTTGTTGTTGAATTTGTTGGTGTTTTTCAATGTTGAGGTTTCTGTTGTTTTTCAATGTTGAGGTTGTTGTTGTATTTGTTGGTGTTTTTCAATTTCGAGGTTGTTGTTGAACTTGTTGGTGTTTTTCAATGTTGAAGTTGTTGTTGAATTTGTCGGTGTTTTTCAATGTTGAGGTTGTTGTTGTTTTTCAATGTTGAGGTTGTTGTTGAATTTGTTGGTGTTTTTCAATGTTGAGGTTGTTGTTGTTTTTCAATGCTGAGGTTGTTGTTGAATTTGTTGGTGTTTTTCAATGTTGAGGTTGTTGTTGAATTTGTTGGTGTTTTTCAATGTTGAGGTTGTTGTTGAATTTGTTGGTGTTTTTCAAGGTTGAGGTTGTTGTTATTTTTCAATGTTGAGGTTGTTGTTGAGTTTGTTGGTGTTTTTCAATGTTGAGGTTGTTGTTGAATTTGTTGGTGTTTTTCAATGTTGAGGTTGTTGTTGAATTTGTTGGTGTTTTTCAATGTTGAGATTGTTGTTGTTTTTCAATGTTGAGGTTGTTGTTGAATTTGTTGGTGTTTTTCAACGTTGAGGTTGTTGTTGAATTTGTTGGTGTTTTTCAATGTTGAGGTTGTTGTTGTTTTTCAATGTTGAGGTTGTTGTTGAATTTGTTGGTGTTTTTCAATGTTTAGGTTGTTGTTGAATTTGTTGGTGTTTTTCAATTTCGAGGTTGTTGTTGAATTTGTTGGTGTTTTTCAATGTTGAAGTTGTTGTTGAATTTGTTGGTGTTTTTCAATGTTGAGGTTGTTGTTGGTTTTCAATGTTGAGGTTGTTGTTGAATTTGTTGGTGTTTTTCAATGTTGAGGTTGTTGTTGAATTTGTTGGTGTTTTTCAATGTTGAGGTTGTTGTTGTTTTTCAATGTTGAGGTTGTTGTTGAATTTGTTGGTGTTTTTCAATGTTGAGGTTGTTGTTGTTTTTCAATCTTGAGGTTGTTGTTGAATTTGTTGGTGTTTTTCAATGTTGAGTTTTTTGTTGAATTTGTTGGTGTTTTTCAATGATGAGGTTGTTGTTGTTTTTCAATGTTGAGGTTGTTGAATTTGTGGGTGCTTTTCAATGTTGAGGTTGTTGTTGAATTTGTTGGTGTTTTTCAATGTTGAGGTTGTTGTTATTTTTCAATGTTGAGGTTGTTGTTGAATTTGTTGGTGTTTTTCAATGTTGAGGTTGTTGTTGAATTTGTTGCTGTTTTTCAATGTTGAGGTTGTTGTTGAATTTGTTGGTGTTTTTCAATGTTGAGGTTGTTGTTGTTTTTAAATGTTGAGGTTGTTGTTGAATTTGCTGGTGTATTTTCAATTTTGAGGTTGTTGGTGTTGTTCAATGTTGAGGTTGATTTTTAATTTGAGGGTGTCTTTCAATGTCGAGGTTGTTGTTGAATTTGTTGTTGTTTTTCAATGTTGAGGTTGTTGTTGTTTTTCAATGTTGAGGTTGTTGTTGAATTTGTTGGTGTTTTTCAATGTTGAGATTGTTGTTGTTTTTCAATGTTGAGGTTGTTGTTGAATTTGTTGGTGTTTTTAAATGTTGAGGTTGTTGTTGAATCTGTTTGTGCTTTGCAATGTTGAGGTTGTTGTTGTTTTTCAATGTTGAGGTTGTTGTTGAATTTGTTGGTGTTTTTCAACGTTGAGGTTGTTGTTGAATTTGTTGGTGTTTTTCAATGTTGAGGTTGTTGTTGTTTTTCAATGTTGAGGTTGTTGTTGAATTTGTTGGTGTTTTTCAATGTTTAGGTTGTTGTTGAATTTGTTGGTGTTTTTCAATTTCGAGGTTGTTGTTGAATTTGTTGGTGTTTTTCAATGTTGAAGTTGTTTTTGAATTTGTTGGTGTTTTTCAATGTTGAGGTTGTTGTTGTTTTTCAATGCTGAGGTTGTTGTTGAATTTGTTGGTGTTTTTCAATGTTGAGGTTGTTATTGAATTTGTTGGTGTTTTTCAATGTTGAGGTTGTTGTTGTTTTTCAATGTTGAGGTTGTTGTTGAATTTGTTGGTGTTTTTCAATGTTGAGGTTGTTGTTGTTTTTCAATCTTGAGGTTGTTGTTGAATTTGTTGGTGTTTTTCAATGTTGAGTTTGTTGTTGAATTTGTTGGTGTTTTTCAATGATGAGGTTGTTGTTGTTTTTCAATGTTGAGGTTGTTGAATTTGTGGGTGTTTTTCAATGTTGAGGTTGTTGTTGAATTTGTTGGGGTTTTTCAATGTTGAGGTTGTTGTTATTTTTCAATGTTGAGGTTGTTGTTGAATTTGTTGGTGTTTTTCAATGTTGAGGTTGTTGTTGAATTTGTTGGTGTTTTTCAATGTTGAGGTTGTTGTTGAATTTGTTGGTGTTTTTCAATGTTGAGGTTGTTGTTGTTTTTAAATGTTGAGGTTGTTGTTGAATTTGCTGGTGTATTTTCAATTTTGAGGTTGTTGGTGTTGTTCAATGTTGAGGTTGATTTTTAATTTGAGGGTGTCTTTCAATGTCGAGGTTGTTGTTGAATTTGTTGGTGTTTTTCAATGTTGAGGTTGTTGTTGTTTTTCAATGTTGAGGTTGTTGTTGAATTTGTTGGTGTTTTTCAATGTTGAGATTGTTGTTGTTTTTCAATGTTGAGGTTGTTGTTGAATTTGTTGGTGTTTTTAAATGTTGAGGTTGTTGTTGAATTTGTTGGTGTTTTGCAATGTTGAGGTTGTTGTTGTTTTTCAATGTTGAGGTTGTTGTTGAATTTGTTGGTGCTTTTCAATGTTGAGGTTTCTGTTGTTTTTCAATGTTGAGGTTGTTGTTGTATTTGTTGGTGTTTTTCAATTTCGAGGTTGTTGTTGAATTTGTTGGTGTTTTTCAATGTTGAAGTTGTTGTTGAATTTGTCGGTGTTTTTCAATGTTGAGGTTGTTGTTGTTTTTCAATGTTGAGGTTGTTGTTGTTTTTCAATGCTGAGGTTGTTGTTGAATTTGTTGGTGTTTTTCAATGTTGAGGTTGTTATTGAATTTGTTGGTGTTTTTCAATGTTGAGGTTGTTGTTGTTTTTCAATGTTGAGGTTGTTGTTGAATTTGTTGGTGTTTTTCAATGTTGAGGTTGTTGTTGTTTTTCAATCTTGAGGTTGTTGTTGAATTTGTTGGTGTTTTTCAATGTTGAGTTTGTTGTTGAATTTGTTGGTGTTTTTCAATGATGAGGTTGTTGTTGTTTTTCAATGTTGAGGTTGTTGAATTTGTGGGTGTTTTTCAATCTTGAGGTTGTTGTTGAATTTGTTGGTGTTTTTCAATGTTGAGGTTGTTGTTATTTTTCAATGTTGAGGTTGTTGTTGAATTTGTTGGTGTTTTTCAATGTTGAGGTTGTTGTTGAATTTGTTGGTGTTTTTCAATGTTGAGGTTGTTGTTGAATTTGTTGGTGTTTTTCAATGTTGAGGTTGTTGTTGTTTTTAAATGTTGAGGTTGTTGTTGAATTTGCTGGTGTATTTTCAATTTTGAGGTTGTTGGTGTTGTTCAATGTTGAGGTTGATTTTTAATTTGAGGGTGTCTTTCAATGTCGAGGTTGTTGTTGAATTTGTTGGTGTTTTTCAATGTTGAGGGTGTTGTTGTTTTTCAATGTTGAGGTTGTTGTTGAATTTGTTGGTGTTTTTCAATGTTGAGGTTGTTGTTGTTTTTCAATGTTGAGGTTGTTGTTGAATTTGTTGGTGTTTTTAAATGTTGAGGTTGTTGTTGAATTTGTTGGTGTTTTGCAATGTTGAGGTTGTTGTTGTTTTTCAATGTTGAGGTTGTTGTTGAATTTGTTGGTGTTTTTCAATGTTGAGGTTTCTGTTGTTTTTCAATGTTGAGGTTGTTGTTGTATTTGTTGGTGTTTTTCAATTTCGAGGTTGTTGTTGAATTTGTTGGTGTTTTTCAATGTTGAAGTTGTTGTTGAATTTGTCGGTGTTTTTCAATGTTGAGGTTGTTGTTGTTTTTCAATGTTGAGGTTGTTGTTGAATTTGTTGGTGTTTTTCAATGTTGAGGTTGTTGTTGTTTTTCAATGCTGAGGTTGATGTTGAATTTGTTGGTGTTTTTCAATGTTGAGGTTCTTGTTGAATTTGTTGGTGTTTTTCAATGTTGAGGTTGTTGTTGTTTTTCAATGTTGAGGTTGTTGTTGAATTTGTTGGTGTTTTTCAATGTTGAGGTTGTTGATGTTTTCCAATGTTGAGGTTGTTGTTGAATTTGTTAGTGTTTTTCAATGTTGAGGTTGTTGTTGAATTTGTTGTTGTTTTTCAATGTTGAGGTTGTTGTTAAATTTGTTGGTGTTTTTCAATGTTGATGTTGTTGATGTTTTCCAATGTTGAGGTTGTTGTTGAATTTGTTAGTGTTTTTCAATGTTGAGGTTGTTGTTGAATTTGTTGGTGTTTTTCAATGTTGAGGTTGTTGTTATTTTTCAATGTTGAGGTTGTTGTTGAGTTTGTTGGTGTTTTTCAATGTTGAGGTTGTTGCTGAATTTGTTGGTGCTTTTCAATGTTGAGGTTGTTGTTGAATTTGTTGGTGTTTTTCAATGTTGAGGTTGTTGTTGTTTTTCAATGTTGAGGTTGTTGTTGAATTTGATGGTGTTTTTCAAGGTTGAGGTTGTTGTTGAATTTGTTGGTGTTTTTCAATGTTGAGGTTGTTGTTGTTTTTCAATGTTGAGGTTGTTGTTGAATTTGTTGGAGTTTTTCAATGTTGAGTTTGTTGTTGTTTTTCAATGTTGAGGTTGTTGTTGAATTTGTTGGTGTTTTTAAATGTTGAGGTTGTTGTTGAAATTGTTGGAGTTTTGCAATGTTGAGGTTGTTGTTGTTTTTCAATGTTGAGGTTGTTGTTGAATTTGTTGGTGTTTTTCAATGTTGAGGTTGTTGATGTTTTCCAATGTTGAGGTTGTTGTTGAATTTGTTGGTGTTTTTCAATGTTGAGGTTATTGTTGAATTTGTTGGTGTTTTTCAATGTTGAGGTTGTTGTTATTTTTCAATGTTGAGGTTGTTGTTGTTTTTCAATGTTGAGGTCGTTGTTGAATTTGTTGGTGTTTTTCAACGTTGAGGTTGTTGTTGAATTTGTTGGTGTTTTTCAATGTTGATGTTGTTGTTGTTTTTCAATGTTGAGGTTGTTGTTGAATTTGTTGGTGTTTTTCAATGTTGAGGTTGTTGTTGAATTTGTTGGTGTTTTTCAATGTTGAGATTGTTGTTGTTTTTCAATGTTGAGGTTGTTGTTGAATTTGTTGGTGTTTTTAAATGTTGAGGTTGTTATTGAATTTGTTGGTGTTTTGCAATGTTGAGGTTTTTGTTGTTTTTCAATGTTGAGGTTGTTGTTGTATTTGTTGGTGTTTTTCAATTTCGAGGTTGTTGTTGAATTTGTTGGTGTTTTTCAATGTTGAAGTTGTTGTTGAATTTGTCGGTGTTTTTCAATGTTGAGGTTGTTGTTGTTTTTCAATGTTGAGGTTGTTGTTGAATTTGTTGGTGTTTTTCAATGTTGAGTTTGTTGTTATTTTTCAATGCTGAGGTTGTTGTTGAATTTGTTGGTGTTTTTCAATGTTGAGGTTGTTGTTGAATTTGTTGGTGTTTTTCAATGTTGAGGTTGTTGTTGTTTTTCAATGTTGAGGTTGTTGTTGAATTTGTTCGTGTTTTTCAATGTTGAGGTTGTTGATGTTTTCCAATGTTGAGGTTGTTGTTGAATTTGTTAGTGTTTTTCAATGTTGAGGTTGTTGTTGAATTTGTTGGTCTTTTTCAATGTTGAGGTTGTTGTTATTTTTCAATGTTGAGGTTGTTGTTGAGTTTGTTGGTGTTTTTCAATGTTGAGGTTGTTGTTGAATTTGTTGGTGTTTTTCAATGTTGATGTTGTTGTTGAATTTGTTGGTGTTTTTCAATGTTGAGGTTGTTGTTGTTTTTCAATGTTGAGGTTGTTGTTGAATTTGTTGGTGTTTTTCAACGTTGAGGTTGTTGTTGAATTTGTTGGTGTTTTTCAATGTTGAGATTGTTGTTGTTTTTCAATGTTGAGGTTGTTGTTGAATTTGTTGGTGTTTTTCAATGTTTAGGTTGTTGTTGAATTTGTTGGTGTTTTTCAATTTCGAGGTTGTTGTTGAATTTGTTGGTGTTTTTCAATGTTGAAGTTGTTGTTGAATTTGTAGGTGTTTTTCAATGTTGAGGTTGTTGTTGTTTTTCAATGCTGAGGATGTTGTTGAATTTGTTGGTGTTTTTCAATGTTGAGGTTGTTGTTGAATTTGTTGGTGTTTTTCAATGTTGAGGTTGTTGTTGTTTTTCAATGTTGAGGTTGTTGTTGAATTTGTTGGAGTTTTTCAATGTTGAGTTTGTTGTTGTTTTTCAATGTTGAGGTTGTTGTTGAATTTGTTGGTGTTTTTAAATGTTGAGGTTGTTGTTGAATTTGTTGGTGTTTTGCAATGTTGAGGTTGTTGTTGTATTTCAATGTTGAGGTTGTTGAATTTGTTGGTGTTTTTCAATGTTGAGGTTGTTGATGTTTTCCAATGTTGAGGTTGTTGTTGAATTTGTTGGTGTTTTTCAATGTTGAGGTTGTTGTTGAATTTGTTGGTGTTTTTCAATGTTGAGGTTGTTGTTATTTTTCAATGTTGAGGTTGTTGTTGTTTTTCAATGTTGAGGTTGTTGTTGAATTTGTTGGTGTTTTTCAACGTTGAGGTTGTTGTTGAATTTGTTGGTGTTTTTCAATGATGAGGTTGTTGTTGTTTTTCAAGGTTGAGGTTGTTGAATTTGTGGGTGTTTTTCAATGTTGAGGTTGTTGTTGAATTTGTTGGTGTTTTTCAATGTTGAGGTTGTTGTTATTTTTCAATGTTGAGGTTGTTGTTGAATTTGTTGGTGTTTTTCAATGTTGAGGTTGTTGTTGAATTTGTTGGTGTTTTTCAATGTTGAGGTTGTTGTTGAATTTGTTGGTGTTTTTCAATGTTGAGGTTGTTGTTGTTTTTAAATGTTGAGGTTGTTGTTGAATTTGCTGGTGTATTTTCAATTTTGAGGTTGTTGGTGTTGTTCAATGTTGAGGTTGATTTTTAATTTGAGGGTGTCTTTCAATGTCGAGGTTGTTGTTGAATTTGTTGGTGTTTTTCAATGTTGAGGTTGTTGTTGTTTTTCAATGTTGAGGTTGTTGTTGAATTTGTTGGTGTTTTTCAATGTTGAGATTGTTGTTGTTTTTCAAAGTTGAGGTTGTTGTTGAATTTGTTGGTGTTTTTAAATGTTGAGGTTGTTGTTGAATTTGTTGGTGTTTTGCAATGTTGAGGTTGTTGTTGTTTTTCAATGTTGAGGTTGTTGTTGAATTTGTTGGTGTTTTTCAATGTTGAGGTTTCTGTTGTTTTTCAATGTTGAGGTTGTTGTTGTATTTGTTGGTGTTTTTCAATTTCGAGGTTGTTGTTGAATTTGTTGGTGTTTTTCAATGTTGAAGTTGTTGTTGAATTTGTCGGTGTTTTTCAATGTTGAGGTTGTTGTTGTTTTTCAATGTTGAGGTTGTTGTTGAATTTGTTGGTGTTTTTCAATGTTGAGGTTGTTGTTGTTTTTCAATGCTGAGGTTGATGTTGAATTTGTTGGTGTTTTTCAATGTTGAGGTTCTTGTTGAATTTGTTGGTGTTTTTCAATGTTGAGGTTGTTGTTGTTTTTCAATGTTGAGGTTGTTGTTGAATTTGTTGGTGTTTTTCAATGTTGAGGTTGTTGATGTTTTCCAATGTTGAGGTTGTTGTTGAATTTGTTAGTGTTTTTCAATGTTGAGGTTGTTGTTGAATTTGTTGTTGTTTTTCAATGTTGAGGTTGTTGTTGAATTTGTTGGTGTTTTTCAATGTTGATGTTGTTGATGTTTTCCAATGTTGAGGTTGTTGTTGAATTTGTTAGTGTTTTTCAATGTTGAGGTTGTTGTTGAATTTGTTGGTGTTTTTCAATGTTGAGGTTGTTGTTATTTTTCAATGTTGAGGTTGTTGTTGAGTTTGTTGGTGTTTTTCAATGTTGAGGTTGTTGCTGAATTTGTTGGTGCTTTTCAATGTTGAGGTTGTTGTTGAATTTGTTGGTGTTTTTCAATGTTGAGGTTGTTGTTGTTTTTCAATGTTGAGGTTGTTGTTGAATTTGATGGTGTTTTTCAAGGTTGAGGTTGTTGTTGAATTTGTTGGTGTTTTTCAATGTTGAGGTTGTTGTTGTTTTTCAATGTTGAGGTTGTTGTTGAATTTGTTGGAGTTTTTCAATGTTGAGTTTGTTGTTGTTTTTCAATGTTGAGGTTGTTGTTGAATTTGTTGGTGTTTTAAATGTTGAGGTTGTTGTTGAAATTGTTGGAGTTTTGCAATGTTGAGGTTGTTGTTGTTTTTCAATGTTGAGGTTGTTGTTGAATTTGTTGGTGTTTTTCAATGTTGAGGTTGTTGATGTTTTCCAATGTTGAGGTTGTTGTTGAATTTGTTGGTGTTTTTCAATGTTCAGGTTATTGTTGAATTTGTTGGTGTTTTTCAATGTTGAGGTTGTTGTTATTTTTCAATGTTGAGGTTGTTGTTGTTTTTCAATGTTGAGGTCGTTGTTGAATTTGTTGGTGTTTTTCAACGTTGAGGTTGTTGTTGAATTTGTTGGTGTTTTTCAATGTTGATGTTGTTGTTGTTTTTCAATGTTGAGGTTGTTGTTGAATTTGTTGGTGTTTTTCAATGTTGAGGTTGTTGTTGAATTTGTTGGTGTTTTTCAATGTTGAGATTGTTGTTCTTTTTCAATGTTGAGGTTGTTGTTGAATTTGTTGGTGTTTTTAAATGTTGAGGTTGTTATTGAATTTGTTGGTGTTTTGCAATGTTGAGGTTTTTGTTGTTTTTCAATGTTGAGGTTGTTGTTGTATTTGTTGGTGTTTTTCAATTTCGAGGTTGTTGTTGAATTTGTTGGTGTTTTTCAATGTTGAAGTTGTTGTTGAATTTGTCGGTGTTTTTCAATGTTGAGGTTGTTGTTGTTTTTCAATGTTGAGGTTGTTGTTGAATTTGTTGGTGTTTTTCAATGTTGAGTTTGTTGTTATTTTTCAATGCTGAGGTTGTTGTTGAATTTGTTGGTGTTTTTCAATGTTGAGGTTGTTGTTGAATTTGTTGGTGTTTTTCAATGTTGAGGTTGTTGTTGTTTTTCAATGTTGAGGTTGTTGTTGAATTTGTTCGTGTTTTTCAATGTTGAGGTTGTTGATGTTTTCCAATGTTGAGGTTGTTGTTGAATTTGTTAGTGTTTTTCAATGTTGAGGTTGTTGTTGAATTTGTTGGTCTTTTTCAATGTTGAGGTTGTTGTTATTTTTCAATGTTGAGGTTGTTGTTGAGTTTGTTGGTGTTTTTCAATGTTGAGGTTGTTGTTGAATTTGTTGGTGTTTTTCAATGTTGATGTTGTTGTTGAATTTGTTGGTGTTTTTCAATGTTGAGGTTGTTGTTGTTTTTCAATGTTGAGGTTGTTGTTGAATTTGTTGGTGTTTTTCAACGTTGAGGTTGTTGTTGAATTTGTTGGTGTTTTTCAATGTTGAGGTTGTTGTTGTTTTTCAATGTTGAGGTTGTTGTTGAATTTGTTGGTGTTTTTCAATGTTTAGGTTGTTGTTGAATTTGTTGGTGTTTTTCAATTTCGAGGTTGTTGTTGAATTTGTTGGTGTTTTTCAATGTTGAAGTTGTTGTTGAATTTGTAGGTGTTTTTCAATGTTGAGGTTGTTGTTGTTTTTCAATGCTGAGGTTGTTGTTGAATTTGTTGGTGTTTTTCAATGTTGAGGTTGTTGTTGAATTTGTTGGTGTTTTTCAATGTTGAGGTTGTTGTTGTTTTTCAATGTTGAGGTTGTTGTTGAATTTGTTGGTGTTATTCAATGTTGAGGTTGTTGTTGTTTTTCAATGTTGAGGTTGTTGTTGAATTTGTTGGAGTTTTTCAATGTTGAGTTTGTTGTTGTTTTTCAATGTTGAGGTTGTTGTTGAATTTGTTGGTGTTTTTAAATGTTGAGGTTGTTGTTGAATTTGTTGGTGTTTTGCAATGTTGAGGTTGTTGTTGTATTTCAATGTTGAGGTTGTTGAATTTGTTGGTGTTTTTCAATGTTGAGGTTGTTGATGTTTTCCAATGTTGAGGTTGTTGTTGAATTTGTTGGTGTTTTTTAATGTTGAGGTTGTTGTTGAATTTGTTGGTGTTTTTCAATGTTGAGGTTGTTGTTATTTTTCAATGTTGAGGTTGTTGTTGTTTTTCAATGTTGAGGTTGTTGTTGAATTTGTTGGTGTTTTTCAACGTTGAGGTTGTTGTTGAATTTGTTGGTGTTTTTCAATGTTGAGGTTGTTGTTGTTTTTCAATGTTGAGGTTATTGTTGAATTTGTTGGTGTTTTTCAATGTTGAGGTTGTTGTTATTTTTCAATGTTGAGGTTGTTGTTGAGTTTGTTGGTTTTTTTCAATGTTGAGGTTGTTGTTGAATTTGTTGGTGTTTTTCAATGTTGAGGTTGTTGTTGAATTTGTTGGTGTTTTTCAATTTTGAGGTTGTTGTTGTTTTTAAATGTTGAGGTTGATTTTTAATTTGAGGGTGTTTTTCAATGTCGAGGTTGTTGTTGAATTTGTTGGTGTTTTTCAATGTTGAAGTTGTTGTTGAATTTGTCGGTGTTTTTCAATGTTGAGGTTGTTGTTGTTTTTCAATGTTGAGGTTGTTGTTGTTTTTCAATGCTGAGGTTGTTGTTGAATTTGTTGGTGTTTTTCAATGTTGAGGTTGTTATTGAATTTGTTGGTGTTTTTCAATGTTGAGGTTGTTGTTGTTTTTCAATGTTGAGGTTGTTGTTGAATTTGTTGGTGTTTTTCAATGTTGAGGTTGTTGTTGTTTTTCAATCTTGAGGTTGTTGTAGAATTTGTTGGTGTTTTTCAATGTTGAGTTTGTTGTTGAATTTGTTGGTGTTTTTCAATGATGAGGTTGTTGTTGTTTTTCAAAGTTGAGGTTGTTGAATTTGTGGGTGTTTTTCAATGTTGAGGTTGTTGTTGAATTTGTTGGGGTTTTTCAATGTTGAGGTTGTTGTTATTTTTCAATGTTGAGGTTGTTGTTGAATTTGTTGGTGTTTTTCAATGTTGAGGTTGTTGTTGAATTTGTTGGTGTTTTTCAATGTTGAGGTTGTTGTTGAATTTGTTGGTGTTTTTCAATGTTGAGGTTGTTGTTGTTTTTAAATGTTGAGGTTGTTGTTGAATTTGCTGGTGTATTTTCAATTTTGAGGTTGTTGGTGTTGTTCAATGTTGAGGTTGATTTTTAATTTGAGGGTGTCTTTCAATGTCGAGGTTGTTGTTGAATTTGTTGGTGTTTTTCAATGTTGAGGTTGTTGTTGTTTTTCAATGTTGAGGTTGTTGTTGAATTTGTTGGTGTTTTTCAATGTTGAGATTGTTGTTGTTTTTCAATGTTGAGGTTGTTGTTGAATTTGTTGGTGTTTTTAAATGTTGAGGTTGTTGTTGAATTTGTTGGTGTTTTGCAATGTTGAGGTTGTTGTTGTTTTTCAATGTTGAGGTTGTTGTTGAATTTGTTGGTGTTTTTCAATGTTGAGGTTTCTGTTGTTTTTCAATGTTGAGGTTGTTGTTGTATTTGTTGGTGTTTTTCAATTTCGAGGTTTTTGTTGAATTTGTTGGTGTTTTTCAATGTTGAAGTTGTTGTTGAATTTGTCGGTGTTTTTCAATGTTGAGGTTGTTGTTGTTTTTCAATGTTGAGGTTGTTGTTGAATTTGTTGGTGTTTTTCAATGTTGAGGTTGTTGTTGTTTTTCAATGCTGAGGTTGATGTTGAATTTGTTGGTGTTTTTCAATGTTGAGGTTCTTGTTGAATTTGTTGGTGTTTTTCAATGTTGAGGTTGTTGTTGTTTTTCAATGTTGAGGTTGTTGTTGAATTTGTTGGTGTTTTTCAATGTTGAGGTTGTTGATGTTTTCCAATGTTGAGGTTGTTGTTGAATTTGTTAGTGTTTTTCAATGTTGAGGTTGTTGTTGAATTTGTTGTTGTTTTTCAATGTTGAGGTTGTTGTTGAATTTGTTGGTGTTTTTCAATGTTGAGGTTGTTGATGTTTTCCAATGTTGATGTTGTTGTTGAATTTGTTAGTGTTTTTCAATGTTGAGGTTGTTGTTGAATTTGTTGGTGTTTTTCAATGTTGAGGTTGTTGTGATTTTTCAATGTTGAGGTTGTTGTTGAGTTTGTTGGTGTTTTTCAATGTTGAGGTTGTTGCCGAATTTGTTGGTGCTTTTCAATGTTGAGGTTGTTGTTGAATTTGTTGGTGTTTTTCAATGTTGAGGTTGTTGTTGTTTTTCAATGTTGAGGTTGTTGTTGAATTTGATGGTGTTTTTCAAGGTTGAGGTTGTTGTTGAATTTGTTGGTGTTTTTCAATGTTGAGGTTGTTGTTGTTTTTCAATGTTGAGGTTGTTGTTGAATTTGTTGGAGTTTTTCAATGTTGAGTTTGTTGTTGTTTTTCAATGTTGAGGTTGTTGTTGAATTTGTTGGTGTTTTTAAATGTTGAGGTTGTTGTTGAAATTGTTGGAGTTTTGCAATGTTGAGGTTGTTGTTGTTTTTCAATGTTGAGGTTGTTGTTGAATTTGTTGGTGTTTTTCAATGTTGAGGTTGTTGATGTTTTCCAATGTTGAGGTTGTTGTTGAATTTGTTGGTGTTTTTCAATGTTGAGGTTATTGTTGAATTTGTTGGTGTTTTTCAATGTTGAGGTTGTTGTTATTTTTCAATGTTGAGGTTGTTGTTGTTTTTCAATGTTGAGGTCGTTGTTGAATTTGTTGGTGTTTTTCAACGTTGAGGTTGTTGTTGAATTTGTTGGTGTTTTTCAATGTTGATGTTGTTGTTGTTTTTCAATGTTGAGGTTGTTGTTGAATTTGTTGGTGTTTTTCAATGTTGAGGTTGTTGTTGAATTTGTTGGTGTTTTTCAATGTTGAGATTGTTGTTGTTTTTCAATGTTGAGGTTGTTGTTGAATTTGTTGGTGTTTTTAAATGTTGAGGTTGTTATTGAATTTGTTGGTGTTTTGCAATGTTGAGGTTTTTGTTGTTTTTCAATGTTGAGGTTGTTGTTGTATTTGTTGGTGTTTTTCAATTTCGAGGTTGTTGTTGAATTTGTTGGTGTTTTTCAATGTTGAAGTTGTTGTTGAATTTGTCGGTGTTTTTCAATGTTGAGGTTGTTGTTGTTTTTCAATGTTGAGGTTGTTGTTGAATTTGTTGGTGTTTTTCAATGTTGAGTTTGTTGTTATTTTTCAATGCTGAGGTTGTTGTTGAATTTGTTGGTGTTTTTCAATGTTGAGGTTGTTGTTGAATTTGTTGGTGTTTTTCAATGTTGAGGTTGTTGTTGTTTTTCAATGTTGAGGTTGTTGTTGAATTTGTTGGTGTTTTTCAATGTTGAGGTTGTTGATGTTTTCCAATGTTGAGGTTGTTGTTGAATTTGTTAGTGTTTTTCAATGTTGAGGTTGTTGTTGAATTTGTTGGTCTTTTTCAATGTTGAGGTTGTTGTTATTTTTCAATGTTGAGGTTGTTGTTGAGTTTGTTGGTGTTTTTCAATGTTGAGGTTGTTGTTGAATTTGTTGGTGTTTTTCAATGATGATGTTGTTGTTGAATTTGTTGGTGTTTTTCAATGTTGAGGTTGTTGTTGTTTTTCAATGTTGAGGTTGTTGTTGAATTTGTTGGTGTTTTTCAACGTTGAGGTTGTTGTTGAATTTGTTGGAGTTTTTCAATGTTGAGGTTGTTGTTGTTTTTCAATGTTGAGGTTGTTGTTGAATTTGTTGGTGTTTTTCAATGTTTAGGTTGTTGTTGAATTTGTTGGTGTTTTTCAATTTCGAGGTTGTTGTTGAATTTGTTGGTGTTTTTCAATGTTGAAGTTGTTGTTGAATTTGTAGGTGTTTTTCAATGTTGAGGTTGTTGTTGTTTTTCAATGCTGAGGTTGTTGTTGAATTTGTTGGTGTTTTTCAATGTTGAGGTTGTTGTTGAATTTGTTGGTGTTTTTCAATGTTGAGGTTGTTGTTTTTCAATGTTGAGGTTGTTGTTGAATTTGTTGGTGTTTTTCAATGTTGAGGTTGTTGTTGTTTTTCAATGTTGAGGTTGTTGTTGAATTTGTTGGAGTTTTTCAATGTTGAGTTTGTTGTTGTTTTTCAATGTTGAGGTTGTTGTTGAATTTGTTGGTGTTTTTAAATGTTGAGGTTGTTGTTGAATTTGTTGGTGTTTTGCAATGTTGAGGTTGTTGTTGTATTTCAATGTTGAGGTTGTTGAATTTGTTGGTGTTTTTCAATGTTGAGGTTGTTGATGTTTTCCAATGTTGAGGTTGTTGTTGAATTTGTTGGTGTTTTTCAATGTTGAGGTTGTTGTTGAATTTGTTGGTGTTTTTCAATGTTGAGGTTGTTGTTATTTTTCAATGTTGAGGTTGTTGTTGTTTTTCAATGTTGAGGTTGTTGTTGAATTTGTTGGTGTTTTTCAACGTTGAGGTTGTTGTTGAATTTGTTGGTGTTTTTCAATGTTGAGGTTGTTGTTGTTTTTCAATGTTGAGGTTATTGTTGAATTTGTTGGTGCTTTTCAATGTTGAGGTTGTTGTTATTTTTCAATGTTGAGGTTGTTGTTGAGTTTGTTGGTTTTTTTCAATGTTGAGGTTGTTGTTGAATTTGTTGGTGTTTTTCAATGTTGAGGTTGTTGTTGAATTTGTTGGTGTTTTTCAATTTTGAGGTTGTTGTTGTTTTTAAATGTTGAGGTTGATTTTTAATTTGAGGGTGTTTTTCAATGTCGAGGTTGTTGTTGAATTTGTTGGTGTTTTTCAATGTTGAGGTTGTTGTTGTTTTTCAATGTTGAGGTTGTTGTTGAATTTGTTGGTGTTTTTCAATGTTGAGGTTGTTGTTGTTTTTCAATCTTGAGGTTGTTGTTGAATTTGTTGGTGTTTTTCAATGTTGAGTTTGTTGTTGAATTTGTTGGTGTTTTTCAATGATGAGGTTGTTGTTGTTTTTCAATGTTGAGGTTGTTGTTGAATTTGTTGGTGTTTTTCAATGTTGAGGTTGTTGTTGAATTTGTTGGTGTTTTTCAATGTTGAGATTGTTGTTGTTTTTCAATGTTGAGGTTGTTGTTGAATTTGTTGGTGTTTTTAAATGTTGAGGTTGTTATTGAATTTGTTGGTGTTTTGCAATGTTGAGGTTTTTGTTGTTTTTCAATGTTGAGGTTGTTGTTGTATTTGTTGGTGTTTTTCAATTTCGAGGTTGTTGTTGAATTTGTTGGTGTTTTTCAATGTTGAAGTTGTTGTTGAATTTGTCGGTGTTTTTCAATGTTGAGGTTGTTGTTGTTTTTCAATGTTGAGGTTGTTGTTGAATTTGTTGGTGTTTTTCAATGTTGAGTTTGTTGTTATTTTTCAATGCTGAGGTTGTTGTTGAATTTGTTGGTGTTTTTCAATGTTGAGGTTGTTGTTGAATTTGTTGGTGTTTTTCAATGTTGAGGTTGTTGTTGTTTTTCAATGTTGAGGTTGTTGTTGAATTTGTTGGTGTTTTTCAATGTTGAGGTTGTTGATGTTTTCCAATGTTGAGGTTGTTGTTGAATTTGTTAGTGTTTTTCAATGTTGAGGTTGTTGTTGAATTTGTTGGTCTTTTTCAATGTTGAGGTTGTTGTTATTTTTCAATGTTGAGGTTGTTGTTGAGTTTGTTGGTGTTTTTCAATGTTGAGGTTGTTGTTGAATTTGTTGGTGTTTTTCAATGATGATGTTGTTGTTGAATTTGTTGGTGTTTTTCAATGTTGAGGTTGTTGTTGTTTTTCAATGTTGAGGTTGTTGTTGAATTTGTTGGTGTTTTTCAACGTTGAGGTTGTTGTTGAATTTGTTGGAGTTTTTCAATGTTGAGGTTGTTGTTGTTTTTCAATGTTGAGGTTGTTGTTGAATTTGTTGGTGTTTTTCAATGTTTAGGTTGTTGTTGAATTTGTTGGTGTTTTTCAATTTCGAGGTTGTTGTTGAATTTGTTGGTGTTTTTCAATGTTGAAGTTGTTGTTGAATTTGTAGGTGTTTTTCAATGTTGAGGTTGTTGTTGTTTTTCAATGCTGAGGTTGTTGTTGAATTTGTTGGTGTTTTTCAATGTTGAGGTTGTTGTTGAATTTGTTGGTGTTTTTCAATGTTGAGGTTGTTGTTGTTTTTCAATGTTGAGGTTGTTGTTGAATTTGTTGGTGTTTTTCAATGTTGAGGTTGTTGTTGTTTTTCAATGTTGAGGTTGTTGTTGAATTTGTTGGAGTTTTTCAATGTTGAGTTTGTTGTTGTTTTTCAATGTTGAGGTTGTTGTTGAATTTGTTGGTGTTTTTAAATGTTGAGGTTGTTGTTGAATTTGTTGGTGTTTTGCAATGTTGAGGTTGTTGTTGTATTTCAATGTTGAGGTTGTTGAATTTGTTGGTGTTTTTCAATGTTGAGGTTGTTGATGTTTTCCAATGTTGAGGTTGTTGTTGAATTTGTTGGTGTTTTTCAATGTTGAGGTTGTTGTTGAATTTGTTGGTGTTTTTCAATGTTGAGGTTGTTGTTATTTTTCAATGTTGAGGTTGTTGTTGTTTTTCAATGTTGAGGTTGTTGTTGAATTTGTTGGTGTTTTTCAACGTTGAGGTTGTTGTTGAATTTGTTGGTGTTTTTCAATGTTGAGGTTGTTGTTGTTTTTCAATGTTGAGGTTATTGTTGAAATTGTTGGTGCTTTTCAATGTTGAGGTTGTTGTTATTTTTCAATGTTGAGGTTGTTGTTGAGTTTGTTGGTTTTTTTCAATGTTGAGGTTGTTGTTGAATTTGTTGGTGTTTTTCAATGTTGAGGTTGTTGTTGAATTTGTTGGTGTTTTTCAATTTTGAGGTTGTTGTTGTTTTTAAATGTTGAGGTTGATTTTTAATTTGAGGGTGTTTTTCAATGTCGAGGTTGTTGTTGAATTTGTTGGTGTTTTTCAATGTTGAGGTTGTTGTTGTTTTTCAATGTTGAGGTTGTTGTTGAATTTGTTGGTGTTTTTCAATGTTGAGGTTGTTGTTGTTTTTCAATGTTGAGGTTGTTGTTGAATTTGTTGGTGTTTTTAAATGTTGAGGTTGTTGTTGAATTTGTTGGTGTTTTGCAATATTGAGGTTGTTCTTGTTTTTCAATGTTGAGGTTGTTGTTGAATTTGGTGGTGTTTTTCAATGTTGAGGTTTTTGTTGTTTTTCAATGTTGAGGTTGTTGTTGTATTTGTTGGTGTTTTTCAATTTCGAGGTTGTTGTTGAATTTTTTGGTGTTTTTCAATGTTGAAGTTGTTGTTGAATTTGTCGGTGTTTTTCAATGTTGAGGTTGTTGTTGTTTTTCAATGTTGAGGTTGTTGAATTTGTTGGTGTTTTTCAATGCTGAGGTTGTTGTTGTTTTTCAATGCTGAGGTTGTTGTTGAATTTGTTGGTGTTTTTCAATGTTGAGGTTGTTGTTGAATTTGTTGGTGTTTTTCAATGTTGAGGTCGTTGTTGTTTTTCAATGTTGAGGTTGTTGATGAATTTGTTGGTGTTTTTCAATGTTGAGGTTTTTGATGTTTTCCAATGTTGAGGTTGTTGTTGAATTTGTTGGTGTTTTTCAATGTTGAGGTTGTTGTTGAATTTGTTGGTGTTTTTCAAGGTTGAGGTTGTTGTTATTTTTCAATGTTGAGGTTGTTGTTGAGTTTGTTGGTGTTTTTCAATGTTGAGGTTGCTGTTGAATTTGTTGGTGTTTTTCAATGTTGAGGTTGTTGTTGAATTTGTTGGTGTTTTTCAATGTTGAGATTGTTGTTGTTTTTCAATGTTGAGGTTGTTGTTGAATTTGTTGGTGTTTTTCAACGTTGAGGTTGTTGTTGAATTTGTTGGTGTTTTTCAATGTTGAGGTTGTTGTTGTTTTTCAATGTTGAGGTTGTTGTTGAATTTGTTGGTGTTTTTCAATGTTTAGGTTGTTGTTGAATTTGTTGGTGTTTTTCAATTTCGAGGTTGTTGTTGAATTTGTTGGTGTTTTTCAATGTTGAAGTTGTTGTTGAATTTGTTGGTGTTTTTCAATGTTGAGGTTGTTGTTGTTTTTCAATGCTGAGGTTGGTGTTGAATTTGTTGGTGTTTTTCAATGTTGAGGTTGTTGTTGAATTTGTTGGTGTTTTTCAATGTTGAGGTTGTTGTTGTTTTTCAATGTTGAGGTTGTTGTTGAATTTGTTGGTGTTTTTCAATGTTGAGGTTGTTGTTGTTTTTCAATCTTGAGGTTGTTGTTGAATTTGTTGGTGTTTTTCAATGTTGAGTTTGTTGTTGAATTTGTTGGTGTTTTTCAATGATGAGGTTGTTGTTGTTTTTCAATGTTGAGGTTGTTGAATTTGTGGGTGTTTTTCAATCTTGAGTTTGTTGTTGAATTTGTTGGTGTTTTTCAATGTTGAGGTTGTTGTTGAATTTGTTGGTGTTTTTCAATGTTGAGGTTGTTGTTATTTTTCAATGTTGAGGTTGTTGTTGAATTTGTTGGTGTTTTTCAATGTTGAGGTTGTTGTTGAATTTGTTGGTGTTTTTCAATGTTGAGGTTGTTGTTGAATTTGTTGGTGTTTTTCAATGTTGAGGTTGTTGTTGTTTTTAAATGTTGAGGTTGTTGTTGAATTTGCTGGTGTATTTTCAATTTTGAGGTTGTTGGTGTTGTTCAATGTTGAGGTTGATTTTTAATTTGAGGGTACTTTCAATGTCGAGGTTGTTGTTGAATTTGTTGGTGTTTTTCAATGTTGAGGTTGTTGTTGTTTTTCAATGTTGAGGTTGTTGTTGAATTTGTTGGTGTTTTTCAATGTTGAGATTGTTGTTCTTTTTCAATGTTGAGGTTGTTGTTGAATTTGTTGGTGTTTTTAAATGTTGAGGTTGTTGCTGAATTTGTTGGTGTTTTGCAATGTTGAGGTTGTTGTTGTTTTTCAATGTTGAGGCTGTTGTTGAATTTGTTGGTGTTTTTCAATGTTGAGATTGTTGTTGTTTTTCAATGTTGAGGTTGTTGTTGAATTTGTTGGTGTTTTTAAATGTTGAGGTTGTTGTTGAATTTGTTGGTGTTTTGCAATGTTGAGGTTGTTGTTGTTTTTCAATGTTGAGGTTGTTGTTGAATTTGTTGGTGTTTTTCAATGTTGAGGTTTTTGTTGTTTTTCAATGTTGAGGTTGTTGTTGTATTTGTTGGTGTTTTTCAATTTCGAGGTTGTTGTTGAATTTTTTGGTGTTTTTCAATGTTGAAGTTGTTGTTGAATTTGTCGGTGTTTTTCAATGTTGAGGTTGTTGTTGTTTTTCAATGTTGAGGTTGTTGAATTTGTTGGTGTTTTTCAATGCTGAGGTTGTTGTTGTTTTTCAATGCTGAGGTTGTTGTTGAATTTGTTGGTGTTTTTCAATGTTGAGGTTGTTGTTGAATTTGTTGGTGTTTTTCAATGTTGAGGTCGTTGTTGTTTTTCAATGTTGAGGTTGTTGATGAATTTGTTGGTGTTTTTCAATGTTGAGGTTTTTGATGTTTTCCAATGTTGAGGTTGTTGTTGAATTTGTTGGTGTTTTTCAATGTTGAGGTTGTTGTTGAATTTGTTGGTGTTTTTCAAGGTTGAGGTTGTTGTTATTTTTCAATGTTGAGGTTGTTGTTGAGTTTGTTGGTGTTTTTCAATGTTGAGGTTGCTGTTGAATTTGTTGGTGTTTTTCAATGTTGAGGTTGTTGTTGAATTTGTTGGTGTTTTTCAATGTTGAGATTGTTGTTGTTTTTCAATGTTGAGGTTGTTGTTGAATTTGTTGGTGTTTTTCAACGTTGAGGTTGTTGTTGAATTTGTTGGTGTTTTTCAATGTTGAGGTTGTTGTTGTTTTTCAATGTTGAGGTTGTTGTTGAATTTGTTGGTGTTTTTCAATGTTTAGGTTGTTGTTGAATTTGTTGGTGTTTTTCAATTTCGAGGTTGTTGTTGAATTTGTTGGTGTTTTTCAATGTTGAAGTTGTTGTTGAATTTGTTGGTGTTTTTCAATGTTGAGGTTGTTGTTGTTTTTCAATGCTGAGGTTGGTGTTGAATTTGTTGGTGTTTTTCAATGTTGAGGTTGTTGTTGAATTTGTTGGTGTTTTTCAATGTTGAGGTTGTTGTTGTTTTTCAATGTTGAGGTTGTTGTTGAATTTGTTGGTGTTTTTCAATGTTGAGGTTGTTGTTGTTTTTCAATCTTGAGGTTGTTGTTGAATTTGTTGGTGTTTTTCAATGTTGAGTTTGTTGTTGAATTTGTTGGTGTTTTTCAATGATGAGGTTGTTGTTGTTTTTCAATGTTGAGGTTGTTGAATTTGTGGGTGTTTTTCAATCTTGAGTTTGTTGTTGAATTTGTTGGTGTTTTTCAATGTTGAGGTTGTTGTTGAATTTCTTGGTGTTTTTCAATGTTGAGGTTGTTGTTATTTTTCAATGTTGAGGTTGTTGTTGAATTTGTTGGTGTTTTTCAATGTTGAGGTTGTTGTTGAATTTGTTGGTGTTTTTCAATGTTGAGGTTGTTGTTGAATGTGTTGGTGTTTTTCAATGTTGAGGTTGTTGTTGTTTTTAAATGTTGAGGTTGTTGTTGAATTTGCTGGTGTATTTTCAATTTTGAGGTTGTTGGTGTTGTTCAATGTTGAGGTTGATTTTTAATTTGAGGGTGTCTTTCAATGTCGAGGTTGTTGTTGAATTTGTTGGTGTTTTTCAATGTTGAGGTTGTTGTTGTTTTTCAATGTTGAGGTTGTTGTTGAATTTGTTGGTGTTTTTCAATGTTGAGATTGTTGTTGTTTTTCAATGTTGAGGTTGTTGTTGAATTTGTTGGTGTTTTTAAATGTTGAGGTTGTTGTTGAATTTGTTGGTGTTTTGCAATGTTGAGGTTGTTGTTGTTTTTCAATGTTGAGGCTGTTGTTGAATTTGTTGGTGTTTTTCAATGTTGAGTTTTCTGTTGTTTTTCAATGTTGAGGTTGTTGTTGTATTTGTTGGTGTTTTTCAATTTCGAGGTTGTTGTTGAATTTGTTGGTGTTTTTCAATGTTGAAGTTGTTGTTGAATTTGTCGGTGTTTTTCAATGTTGAGGTTGTTGTTGTTTTTCAATGTTGAGGTTGTTGTTGAATTTGTTGGTGTTTTTCAATGTTGAGGTTGTTGTTGTTTTTCAATGCTGAGGTTGTTGTTGAATTTGTTGGTGTTTTTCAATGTTGAGGTTGTTGTTGAATTTGTTGGTGTTTTGCAATGTTGAGGTTGTTGTTGTATTTCAATGTTGAGGTTGTTGAATTTGTTGGTGTTTTTCAATGTTGAGGGTGTTGATGTTTTCCAATGTTGAGGTTGTTGTTGAATTTGTTGGTGTTTTTCAATGTTGAGGTTGTTGTTGAATTTGTTGGTGTTTTTCAATGTTGAGGTTGTTGTTATTTTTCAATGTTGAGGTTGTTGTTGTTTTTCAATGTTGAGGTTGTTGTTGAATTTGTTGGTGTTTTTCAACGTTGAGGTTGTTGTTGAATTTGTTGGTGTTTTTCAATGTTGAGGTTGTTGTTGTTTTTCAATGTTGAGGTTATTGTTGAATTTGTTGGTGTTTTTCAATGTTGAGGTTGTTGTTATTTTTCAATGTTGAGGTTGTTGTTGAGTTTGTTGGTTTTTTTCAATGTTGAGGTTGTTGTTGAATTTGTTGGTGTTTTTCAATGTTGAGGTTGTTGTTGAATTTGTTGGTGTTTTTCAATTTTGAGGTTGTTGTTGTTTTTAAATGTTGAGGTTGTTGTTGAATTTGCTCGTGTTTTTTCAATTTTGAGGTTGTTGGTGTTGTTCAATGTTGAGGTTGATTTTTAATTTGAGGGTGTTTTTCAATGTCGAGGTTGTTGTTGAATTTGTTGGTGTTTTTCAATGTTGAGGTTGTTGTTGTTTTTCAATGTTGAGGTTGTTGTTGAATTTGTTGGTGTTTTTCAAAGTTGAGATTGTTGTTGTTTTTCAATGTTGAGGTTGTTGTTGAATTTGTTGGTGTTTTTAAATGTTGCGGTTGTTGTCGAATTTGTTGGTGTTTTTCAATGTTGAGGTTGTTGTTGAATTTGTTGGTGTTTTTCAATGTTGAGGTTTTTGTTGTTTTTCAATGTTGAGGTTGTTGTTGTATTTGTTGGTGTTTTTCAATTTCGAGGTTGTTGTTGAATTTGTTGGTGTTTTTCAATGTTGAAGTTGTTGTTGAATTTGTCGGTGTTTTTCAATGTTGAGGTTGTTGTTGTTTTTCAATGTTGAGGTTGTTGAATTTGTTGGTGTTTTTCAATGCTGAGGTTGTTGTTGTTTTTCAATGCTGAGGTTGTTGTTGAATTTGTTGGTGTTTTTCAATGTTGAGGTTGTTGTTGAATTTGTTGGTGTTTTTCAATGTTGAGGTTGTTGTTGTTTTTCAATGTTGAGGTTGTTGATGAATTTGTTGGTGTTTTTCAATGTTGAGGTTGTTGATGTTTTCCAATGTTGAGGTTGTTGTTGAAATTGTTGGTGTTTTTCAATGTTGAGGTTGTTGTTGAATTTGTTGGTGTTTTTCAAGGTTGAGGTTGTTGTTATTTTTCAATGTTGAGGTTGTTGTTGAGTTTGTTGGTGTTTTTCAATGTTGAGGTTGTTGTTGAATTTGTTGGTGTTTTTCAATGTTGAGGTTGTTGTTGAATTTGTTGGTGTTTTTCAATGTTGAGATTGTTGTTGTTTTTCAATGTTGAGGTTGTTGTTGAATTTGTTGGTGTTTTTCAACGTTGAGGTTGTTGTTGAATTTGTTGGTGTTTTTCAATGTTGAGGTTGTTGTTGCTTTTCAATGTTGAGGTTGTTGTTGAATTTGTTCGTGTTTTTCAATGTTTAGGTTGTTGTTGAATTTGTTGGAGTTTTTCAATTTCGAGGTTGTTGTTGAATTTGTTGGTGTTTTTCAATGTTGAGGTTGTTGTTGTTTTTCAATCTTGAGGTTGTTGTTGAATTTGTTGGTGTTTTTCAATGTTGAGTTTGTTGTTGAATTTGTTGGTGTTTTTCAATGATGAGGTTGTTGTTGTTTTTCAATGTTGAGGTTGTTGAATTTGTGGGTGTTTTTCAATCTTGAGTTTGTTGTTGAATTTGTTGGTGTTTTTCAATGTTGAGGTTGTTGTTGAATTTGTTGGTGTTTTTCAATGTTGAGGTTGTTGTTATTTTTCAATGTTGAGGTTGTTGTTGAATTTGTTGGTGTTTTTCAATGTTGAGGTTGTTGTTGAATTTGTTGGTGTTTTTCAATGTTGAGGTTGTTGTTGAATTTGTTGGTGTTTTTCAATGTTGAGGTTGTTGTTGTTTTTAAATGTTGAGGTTGTTGTTGAATTTGCTGGTGTATTTTCAATTTTGAGGTTGTTGGTGTTGTTCAATGTTGAGGTTGATTTTTAATTTGAGGGTGTCTTTCAATGTCGAGGTTGTTGTTGAATTTGTTGGTGTTTTTCAATGTTGAGGTTGTTGTTGTTTTTCAATGTTGAGGTTGTTGTTGAATTTGTTGGTGTTTTTCAATGTTGAGATTGTTGTTGTTTTTCAATGTTGAGGTTGTTGTTGAATTTGTTGGTGTTTTTAAATGTTGAGGTTGTTGTTGAATTTGTTGGTGTTTTGCAATGTTGAGGTTGTTGTTGTTTTTCAATGTTGAGGTTGTTGTTGAATTTGTTGGTGTTTTTCAATGTTGAGGTTTCTGTTGTTTTTCAATGTTGAGGTTGTTGTTGTATTTGTTGGTGTTTTTCAATTTCGAGGTTGTTGTTGAATTTGTTGGTGTTTTTCAATGTTGAAGTTGTTGTTGAATTTGTCGGTGTTTTTCAATGTTGAGGTTGTTGTTGTTTTTCAATGTTGAGGTTGTTGTTGAATTTGTTGGTGTTTTTCAATGTTGAGGTTGTTGTTGTTTTTCAATGCTGAGGTTGTTGTTGAATTTGTTGGTGTTTTTCAATGTTGAGGTTGTTGTTGAATTTGTTGGTGTTTTTCAATGTTGAGGTTGTTGTTGTTTTTCAATGTTGAGGTTGTTGTTGAATTTGTTGGTGTTTTTCAATGTTGAGGTTGTTGATGTTTACCAATGTTGAGGTTGTTGTTGAATTTGTTAGTGTTTTTCAAAGTTGAGGTTGTTGTTGAATTTGTTGGTGTTTTTCAATGTTGAGGTTGTTGTTATTTTTCAATGTTGAGGTTGTTGTTGAGTTTGTTGGTGTTTTTCAATGTTGAGGTTGTTGTTGAATTTGTTGGTGTTTTTCAAAGTTGAGGTTGTTGTTGTTTTTCAATGTTGAGGTTGTTGTTGAATTTGTTGGTGTTTTTCAACGTTGAGGTTGTTGTTGAATTTGTTGGTGTTTTTCAATGTTGAGGTTGTTGTTGTTTTTCAATGTTGAGGTTGTTGTTGAATTTGTTGGTGTTTTTCAATGTTTAGGTTGTTGTTGAATTTGTTGGTGTTTTTCAATGTTGAGGTTGTTGTTATTTTTCAATGTTGAGGTTGTTGTTGAGTTTGTTGGTGTTTTTCAATGTTGAGGTTGTTGTTGAATTTGTTGGTGTTTTTCAATGTTGAGGTTGTTGTTGAATTTGTTGGTGTTTTTCAATTTTGAGGTTGTTGTTGTTTTTAAATGTTGAGGTTGTTGTTGAATTTGCTGGTGTTTTTTCAATTTTGAGGTTGTTGGTGTTGTTCAATGTTGAGGTTGATTTTTAATTTGAGGGTGTTTTTCAATGTCGAGGTTGTTGTTGAATTTGTTGGTGTTTTTCAATGTTGAGGTTGTTGTTGTTTTTCAATGTTGAGGTTGTTGTTGAATTTGTTGGTGTTTTTCAATGTTGAGATTGTTGTTGTTTTTCAATGTTGAGGTTGTTGTTGAATTTGTTGGTGTTTTTAAATGTTGAGGTTGTTGTTGAATTTGTTGGTTTTTTGCAATGTTGAGGTTGTTGTTGTTTTTCAATGTTGAGGTTGTTGTTGAATTTGTTGGTGTTTTTCAATGTTGAGGTTTTTGTTGTTTTTCAATGTTGAGGTTGTTGTTGTATTTGTTGGTGTTTTTCAATTTCGAGGTTGTTGTTGAATTTGTTGGTGTTTTTCAATGTTGAAGTTGTTGTTGAATTTGTCGGTGTTTTTCAATGTTGATGTTGTTGTTGTTTTTCAATGTTGAGGTTGTTGTTGAATTTGTTGGTGTTTTTCAATGTTGAGGTTGTTGTTGTTTTTCAATGCTGAGGTTCTTGTTGAATTTGTTGGTGTTTTTCAATGTTGAGGTTGTTGTTGAATTTGTTGGTGTTTTTCAATGTTGAGGTTGTTGTTGTTTTTCAATGTTGAGATTGTTGTTGAATTTGTCGGTGTTTTTCAATGTTGAGGTTGTTGATGTTTTCCAATGTTGAGGTTGTTGTTGAATTTGTTGGTGTTTTTCAATGTTGAGGTTGTTGTTGAATTTGTTGGTGTTTTTCAATGTTGAGGTTGTTGTTATTTTTCAATGTTGAGGTTGTTGTTGAGTTTGTTGGTGTTTTTCAATGTTGAGGTTGTTGTTGAATTTGTTGGTGTTTTTCAATGTTGAGGTTGTTGTTGAATTTGTTGGTGTTTTTCAATGTTGAGGTTGTTGTTGTTTTTCAATGTTGAGGTTGTTGTTGAATTTGTTGGTGTTTTTCAACGTTGAGGTTGTTGTTGAATTTGTTGGTGTTTTTCAATGTTGAGGTTGTTGTTGTTTTTCAATGTTGAGGTTGTTGTTGAATTTGTTGGTGTTTTTCAATGTTTAGGTTGTTGTTGAATTTGTTGGTGTTTTTCAATTTCGAGGTTGTTGTTGAATTTGTTGGTGTTTTTCAATGTTGAAGTTGTTGAATTTGTTGGTGTTTTTCAATGTTGAGGTTGTTGTTGTTTTTCAATGCTGAGGTTGTTGTTGAATTTGTTGGTGTTTTTCAATGTTGAGGTTGTTGTTGAATTTGTTGGTGTTTTTCAATGTTGAGGTTGTTGTTGTTTTTCAATGTTGAGGTTGTTGTTGAATTTGTTGGTGTTTTTCAATGTTGAGGTTGTTGTTGTTTTTCAATCTTGAGGTTGTTGTTGAATTTGTTGGTGTTTTTCAATGTTGAGTTTGTTGTTGAATTTATTGGTGTTTTTTAGTGATGAGGTTGTTGTTGTTTTTCAATGTTGAGGTTGTTGAATTTGTGGGTGTTTTTCAATCTTGAGTTTGTTGTTGAATTTGTTGGTGTTTTTCAATGTTGAGGTTGTTGTTGAATTTGTTGGTGTTTTTCAATGTTGAGGTTGTTGTTATTTTTCAATGTTGAGGTTGTTGTTGAGTTTGTTGGTGTTTTTAAATGTTGAGGTTGTTGTTGAATTTGTTGGTGTTTTTCAACGTTGAGGTTGTTGTTGAGTTTGTTGGTGTTTTTCAATGTTGAGGTTGTTGTTGTTTTTCAATGTTGAGGTTGTTGTTGAATTTGTTGGTGTTTTTCAATGTTTAAGTTGTTGTTGAATTTGTTGGTGTTTTTCAATTTCGAGGTTGTTGTTGAATTTGTTGGTGTTTTTCAATGTTGAAGTTGTTGTTGAATTTGTTGGTGTTTTTCAATGTTGAGGTTGTTGTTGTTTTTCAATGCTGAGGTTGTTGTTGAATTTGTTGGTGTTTTTCAATGTTGAGGTTGTTGTTGAATTTGTTGGTGTTTTTCAATGTTGAGGTTGTTGTTTTTCAATGTTGAGGTTGTTGTTGAATTTGTTGGTGCTTTTCAATGTTGAGGTTGTTGTTGTTTTTCAATGTTGAGGTTGTTGTTGAATTTGTTGGAGATTTTCAATGTTGAGTTTGTTGTTGTTTTTCAATGTTGAGGTTGTTGTTGAATTTGTTGGTGTTTTTCAATGTTGAGGTTGTTATTGTTTTTCAATGTTGAGGTTGTTGTTGAATTTGTTGGTGTTTTTCAATGTTGAGGTTGTTGTTGTTTTTCAATCTTGAGGTTGTTGTTGAATTTGTTGGTGTTTTTCAATGTTGAGGTTTTTGTTGTTTTTCAATGTTGAGGTTGTTGTTGTATTTGTTGGTGTTTTTCAATTTCGAGGTTGTTGTTGAATTTGTCGGTGTTTTTCAATGTTGAGGTTGTTGTTGTTTTTCAATGTTGAGGTTGTTGAATTTGTTGGTGTTTTTCAATGCTGAGGTTGTTGTTGTTTTTCAATGCTGAGGTTGTTGTTGAATTTGTTGGTGTTTTTCAATGTTGAGGTTGTTGTTGAATTTGTTGGTGTTTTTCAATGTTGAGGTTGTTGTTGTTTTTCAATGTTGAGGTTGTTGATGAATTTGTTGGTGTTTTTCAATGTTGAGGTTGTTGATGTTTTCCAATGTTGAGGTTGTTGTTGAAATTGTTGGTGTTTTTCAATGTTGAGGTTGTTGTTGAATTTGTTGGTGTTTTTCAAGGTTGAGGTTGTTGTTATTTTTCAATGTTGAGGTTGTTGTTGAGTTTGTTGGTGTTTTTCAATGTTGAGGTTGTTGTTGAATTTGTTGGTGTTTTTCAATGTTGAGGTTGTTGTTGAATTTGTTGGTGTTTTTCAATGTTGAGATTGTTGTTGTTTTTCAATGTTGAGGTTGTTGTTGAATTTGTTGGTGTTTTTCAACGTTGAGGTTGTTGTTGAATTTGTTGGTGTTTTTCAATGTTGAGGTTGTTGTTGTTTTTCAATGTTGAGGTTGTTGTTGAATTTGTTGGTGTTTTTCAATGTTGAGGTTGTTGTTGTTTTTCAATCTTGAGGTTGTTGTTGAATTTGTTGGTGTTTTTCAATGTTGAGTTTGTTGTTGAATTTGTTGGTGTTTTTCAATGATGAGGTTGTTGTTGTTTTTCAATGTTGAGGTTGTTGAATTTGTGGGTGTTTTTCAATCTTGAGTTTGTTGTTGAATTTGTTGGTGTTTTTCAATGTTGAGGTTGTTGTTGAATTTGTTGGTGTTTTTCAATGTTGAGGTTGTTGTTATTTTTCAATGTTGAGGTTGTTGTTGAATTTGTTGGTGTTTTTCAATGTTGAGGTTGTTGTTGAATTTGTTGGTGTTTTTCAATGTTGAGGTTGTTGTTGAATTTGTTGGTGTTTTTCAATGTTGAGGTTGTTGTTGTTTTTAAATGTTGAGGTTGTTGTTGAATTTGCTGGTGTATTTTCAATTTTGAGGTTGTTGGTGTTGTTCAATGTTGAGGTTGATTTTTAATTTGAGGGTGTCTTTCAATGTCGAGGTTGTTGTTGAATTTGTTGGTGTTTTTCAATGTTGAGGTTGTTGTTGTTTTTCAATGTTGAGGTTGTTGTTGAATTTGTTGGTGTTTTTCAATGTTGAGATTGTTGTTGTTTTTCAATGTTGAGGTTGTTGTTGAATTTGTTGGTGTTTTTAAATGTTGAGGTTGTTGTTGAATTTGTTGGTGTTTTGCAAAGTTGAGGTTGTTGTTGTTTTTCAATGTTGAGGTTGTTGTTGAATTTGTTGGTGTTTTTCAATGTTGAGGTTTCTGTTGTTTTTCAATGTTGAGGTTGTTGTTGTATTTGTTGGTGTTTTTCAATTTCGAGGTTGTTGTTGAATTTGTTGGTGTTTTTCAATGTTGAAGTTGTTGTTGAATTTGTCGGTGTTTTTCAATGTTGAGGTTGTTGTTGTTTTTCAATGTTGAGGTTGTTGTTGAATTTGTTGGTGTTTTTCAATGTTGAGGTTGTTGTTGTTTTTCAATGCTGAGGTTGTTGTTGAATTTGTTGGTGTTTTTCAATGTTGAGGTTGTTGTTGAATTTGTTGGTGTTTTTCAATGTTGAGGTTGTTGTTGTTTTTCAATGTTGAGGTTGTTGTTGAATTTGTTGGTGTTTTTCAATGTTGAGGTTGTTGATGTTTACCAATGTTGAGGTTGTTGTTGAATTTGTTAGTGTTTTTCAAAGTTGAGGTTGTTGTTGAATTTGTTGGTGTTTTTCAATGTTGAGGTTGTTGTTATTTTTCAATGTTGAGGTTGTTGTTGAGTTTGTTGGTGTTTTTCAATGTTGAGGTTGTTGTTGAATTTGTTGGTGTTTTTCAATGTTGAGTTTGTTGTTGTTTTTCAATGTTGAGGTTGTTGTTGAATTTGTTGGTGTTTTTCAACGTTGAGGTTGTTGTTGAATTTGTTGGTGTTTTTCAATGTTGAGGTTGTTGTTGTTTTTCAATGTTGAGGTTGTTGTTGAATTTGTTGGTGTTTTTCAATGTTTAGGTTGTTGTTGAATTTGTTGGTGTTTTTCAATGTTGAGCTTGTTGTTATTTTTCAATGTTGAGGTTGTTGTTGAGTTTGTTGGTGTTTTTCAATGTTGAGGTTGTTGTTGAATTTGTTGGTGTTTTTCAATGTTGAGGTTGTTGTTGAATTTGTTGGTGTTTTTCAATTTTGAGGTTGTTGTTGTTTTTAAATGTTGAGGTTGTTGTTGAATTTGCTGGTGTTTTTTCAATTTTGAGGTTGTTGGTGTTGTTCAATGTTGAGGTTGATTTTTAATTTGAGGGTGTTTTTCAATGTCGAGGTTGTTGTTGAATTTGTTGGTGTTTTTAAATGTTGAGGTTGTTGTTGTTTTTCAATGTTGAGGTTGTTGTTGAATTTGTTGGTGTTTTTCAATGTTGAGATTGTTGTTGTTTTTCAATGTTGAGGTTGTTGTTGAATTTGTTGGTGTTTTTAAATGTTGAGGTTGTTGTTGAATTTGTTGGTTTTTTGCAATGTTGAGGTTGTTGTTGTTTTTCAATGTTGAGGTTGTTGTTGAATTTGTTGGTGTTTTTCAATGTTGAGGTTTTTGTTGTTTTTCAATGTTGAGGTTGTTGTTGTATTTGTTGGTGTTTTTCAATTTCGAGGTTGTTGTTGAATTTGTTGGTGTTTTTCAATGTTGAAGTTGTTGTTGAATTTGTCGGTGTTTTTCAATGTTGATGTTGTTGTTGTTTTTCAATGTTGAGGTTGTTGTTGAATTTGTTGGTGTTTTTCAATGTTGAGGTTGTTGTTGTTTTTCAATGCTGAGGTTGTTGTTGAATTTGTTGGTGTTTTTCAATGTTGAGGTTGTTGTTGAATTTGTTGGTGTTTTTCAATGTTGAGGTTGTTGTTGTTTTTCAATGTTGAGATTGTTGTTGAATTTGTCGGTGTTTTTCAATGTTGAGGTTGTTGATGTTTTCCAATGTTGAGGTTGTTGTTGAATTTGTTGGTGTTTTTCAATGTTGAGGTTGTTGTTGAATTTGTTGGTGTTTTTCAATGTTGAGGTTGTTGTTATTTTTCAATGTTGAGGTTGTTGTTGAGTTTGTTGGTGTTTTTCAATGTTGATGTTGTTGTTGAATTTGTTGGTGTTTTTCAATGTTGAGGATGTTGTTGAATTTGTTGGTGTTTTTCAATGTTGAGGTTGTTGTTGTTTTTCAATGTTGAGGTTGTTGTTGAATTTGTTGGTGTTTTTCAACGTTGAGGTTGTTGTTGAATTTGTTGGTGTTTTTCAATGTTGAGGTTGTTGTTGTTTTTCAATGTTGAGGTTGTTGTTGAATTTGTTGGTGTTTTTCAATGTTTAGGTTGTTGTTGAATTTGTTGGTGTTTTTCAATTTCGAGGTTGTTGTTGAATTTGTTGGTGTTTTTCAATGTTGAAGTTGTTGAATTTGTTGGTGTTTTTCAATGTTGAGGTTGTTGTTGTTTTTCAATGCTGAGGTTGTTGTTGAATTTGTTGGTGTTTTTCAATGTTGAGGTTGTTGTTGAATTTGTTGGTGTTTTTCAATGTTGAGGTGGTTGTTGTTTTTCAATGTTGAGGTTGTTGTTGAATTTGTTGGTGTTTTTCAATGTTGAGGTTGTTGTTGTTTTTCAATCTTGAGGTTGTTGTTGAATTTGTTGGTGTTTTTCAATGTTGAGTTTGTTGTTGAATTTGTTGGTGTTTTTCAATGATGAGGTTGTTGTTGTTTTTCAATGTTGAGGTTGTTGAATTTGTGGGTGTTTTTCAATCTTGAGTTTGTTGTTGAATTTGTTGGTGTTTTTCAATGTTGAGGTTGTTGTTGAATTTGTTGGTGTTTTTCAATGTTGAGGTTGTTGTTATTTTTCAATGTTGAGGTTGTTGTTGAGTTTGTTGGTGTTTTTAAATGTTGAGGTTGTTGTTGAATTTGTTGGTGTTTTTCAACGTTGAGGTTGTTGTTGAATTTGTTGGTGTTTTTCAATGTTGAGGTTGTTGTTGTTTTTCAATGTTGAGGTTGTTGTTGAATTTGTTGGTGTTTTTCAATGTTTAAGTTGTTGTTGAATTTGTTGGTGTTTTTCAATTTCGAGGTTGTTGTTGAATTTGTTGGTGTTTTTCAATGTTGAAGTTGTTGTTGAATTTGTTGGTGTTTTTCAATGTTGAGGTTGTTGTTGTTTTTCAATGCTGAGGTTGTTGTTGAATTTGTTGGTGTTTTTCAATGTTGAGGTTGTTGTTGAATTTGTTGGTGTTTTTCAATGTTGAGGTTGTTGTTTTTCAATGTTGAGGTTGTTGTTGAATTTGTTGGTGCTTTTCAATGTTGAGGTTGTTGTTGTTTTTCAATGTTGAGGTTGTTGTTGAATTTGTTGGAGATTTTCAATGTTGAGTTTGTTGTTGTTTTTCAATGTTGAGGTTGTTGTTGAATTTGTTGGTGTTTTTCAATGTTGAGGTTGTTATTGTTTTTCAATGTTGAGGTTGTTGTTGAATTTGTTGGTGTTTTTCAATGTTGAGGTTGTTGTTGTTTTTCAATCTTGAGGTTGTTGTTGAATTTGTTGGTGTTTTTCAATGTTGAGGTTGTTTTTGAATTTGTTGGTGTTTTTCATTGATGAGGTTGTTGTTGTTTTTCAATGTTGAGGTTGTTGAATTTGTGGGTGTTTTTCAATCTTGAGTTTGTTGTTGAATTTGTTGGTGTTTTTCAATGTTGAGGTTGTTGTTGAATTTGTTGGTGTTTTTCAATGTTGAGGTTGTTGTTGTTTTTCAATGTTGAGGTTGTTGTTGAATTTGTTGGTGTTTTTCAACGTTGAGGTTGTTGTTGAATTTGTTGGTGTTTTTCAATGTTGAGGTTGTTGTTGTTTTTCAATGTTGAGGTTGTTGTTGAATTTGTTGGTGTTTTTCAATGTTGAGGTTGTTGTTGAATTTGTTGGTGTTTTTCAATTTTGAGGTTGTTGTTGTTTTTAAATGTTGAGGTTGTTGTTGAATTTGCTGGTGTTTTTTCAATTTTGAGGTTGTTGGTGTTGTTCAATGTTGAGGTTGATTTTTAATTTGAGGGTGTTTCTCAATGTCGAGGTTGTTGTTGAATTTGTTGGTGTTTTTCAATGTTGAGGTTGTTGTTGTTTTTCAATGTTGAGGTTGTTGTTGAATTTGTTGGTGTTTTTCAATGTTGAGATTGTTGTTGTTTTTCAATGTTGAGGTTGTTGTTGAATTTGTTGGTGTTTTTAAATGTTGAGGTTGTTGTTGAATTTGTTGGTGTTTTTCAATGTTGAGGTTGTTGTTGAATGTGTTGGTGTTTTTCAATGTTGAGGTTGTTGTTATTTTTCAATGTTGAGGTTGTTGTTGAGTTTGTTGGTGTTTTTCAATGTTGAGGTTGTTGTTGAATTTGTTGGTGTTTTTCAATGTTGAGGTTGTTGTTGAATTTGTTGGTGTTTTTCAATTTTGAGGTTGTTGTTGTTTTTAAATGTTGAGGTTGTTGTTGAATTTGCTGGTGTTTTTTCAATTTTGAGGTTGTTGGTGTTGTTCAATGTTGAGGTTGATTTTTAATTTGAGGGTGTTTTTCAATGTCGAGGTTGTTGTTGAATTTGTTGGTGTTTTTCAATGTTGAGGTTGTTGTTGTTTTTCAATGTTGAGGTTGTTGTTGAATTTGTTGGTGTTTTTCAATGTTGAGATTGTTGTTGTTTTTCAATGTTGAGGTTGTTGTTGAATTTGTTGGTGTTTTTAAATGTTGAGGTTGTTGTTGAATTTGTTGGTTTTTTGCAATGTTGAGGTTGTTGTTGTTTTTCAATGTTGAGGTTGTTGTTGAATTTGTTGGTGTTTTTCAATGTTGAGGTTTTTGTTGTTTTTCAATGTTGAGGTTGTTGTTGTATTTGTTGGTGTTTTTCAATTTCGAGGTTGTTGTTGAATTTGTTGGTGTTTTTCAATGTTGAAGTTGTTGTTGAATTTGTCGGTGTTCTTCAATGTTGATGTTGTTGTTGTTTTTCAATGTTGAGGTTGTTGTTGAATTTGTTGGTGTTTTTCAATGTTGAGGTTGTTGTTGTTTTTCAATGCTGAGGTTGTTGTTGAATTTGTTGGTGTTTTTCAATGTTGAGGTTGTTGTTGAATTTGTTGGTGTTTTTCAATGTTGAGGTTGTTGTTGTTTTTCAATGTTGAGATTGTTGTTGAATTTGTCGGTGTTTTTCAATGTTGAGGTTGTTGATGTTTTCCAATGTTGAGGTTGTTGTTGAATTTGTTGGTGTTTTTCAATGTTGAGGTTGTTGTTGAATTTGTTGGTGTTTTTCAATGTTGAGGTTGTTGTTATTTTTCAATGTTGAGGTTGTTGTTGAGTTTGTTGGTGTTTTTCAATGTTGAGGTTGTTGTTGAATTTGTTGGTGTTTTTCAATGTTGAGGTTGTTGTTGAATTTGTTGGTGTTTTTCAATGTTGAGGTTGTTGTTGTTTTTCAATGTTGAGGTTGTTGTTGAATTTGTTGGTGTTTTTCAACGTTGAGGTTGTTGTTGAATTTGTTGGTGTTTTTCAATGTTGAGGTTGTTGTTGTTTTTCAATGTTGAGGTTGTTGTTGAATTTGTTGGTGTTTTTCAATGTTTAGGTTGTTGTTGAATTTGTTGGTGTTTTTCAATTTCGAGGTTGTTGTTGAATTTGTTGGTGTTTTTCAATGTTGAAGTTGTTGAATTTGTTGGTGTTTTTCAATGTTGAGGTTGTTGTTGTTTTTCAATGCTGAGGTTGTTGTTGAATTTGTTGGTGTTTTTCAATGTTGAGGTTGTTGTTGAATTTGTTGGTGTTTTTCAATGTTGAGGTGGTTGTTGTTTTTCAATGTTGAGGTTGTTGTTGAATTTGTTGGTGTTTTTCAATGTTGAGGTTGTTGTTGTTTTTCAATCTTGAGGTTGTTGTTGAATTTGTTGGTGTTTTTCAATGTTGAGTTTGTTGTTGAATTTGTTGGTGTTTTTCAATGATGAGGTTGTTGTTGTTTTTCAATGTTGAGGTTGTTGAATTTGTGGGTGTTTTTCAATCTTGAGTTTGTTGTTGAATTTGTTGTTGTTTTTCAATGTTGAGGTTGTTGTTGAATTTGTTGGTGTTTTTCAATGTTGAGGTTGTTGTTATTTTTCAATGTTGAGGTTGTTGTTGAGTTTGTTGGTGTTTTTAAATGTTGAGGTTGTTGTTGAATTTGTTGGTGTTTTTCAACGTTGAGGTTGTTGTTGAATTTGTTGGTGTTTTTCAATGTTGAGGTTGTTGTTGTTTTTCAATGTTGAGGTTGTTGTTGAATTTGTTGGTGTTTTTCAATGTTTAAGTTGTTGTTGAATTTGTTGGTGTTTTTCAATTTCGAGGTTGTTGTTGAATTTGTTGGTGTTTTTCAATGTTGAAGTTGTTGTTGAATTTGTTGGTGTTTTTCAATGTTGAGGTTGTTGTTGTTTTTCAATGCTGAGGTTGTTGTTGAATTTGTTGGTGTTTTTCAATGTTGAGGTTGTTGTTGAATTTGTTGGTGTTTTTCAATGTTGAGGTTGTTGTTTTTCAATGTTGAGGTTGTTGTTGAATTTGTTGGTGCTTTTCAATGTTGAGGTTGTTGTTGTTTTTCAATGTTGAGGTTGTTGTTGAATTTGTTGGAGATTTTCAATGTTGAGTTTGTTGTTGTTTTTCAATGTTGAGGTTGTTGTTGAATTTGTTGGTGTTTTTCAATGTTGAGGTTGTTATTGTTTTTCAATGTTGAGGTTGTTGTTGAATTTGTTGGTGTTTTTCAATGTTGAGGTTGTTGTTGTTTTTCAATCTTGAGGTTGTTGTTGAATTTGTTGGTGTTTTTCAATGTTGAGGTTGTTTTTGAATTTGTTGGTGTTTTTCATTGATGAGGTTGTTGTTGTTTTTCAATGTTGAGGTTGTTGAATTTGTGGGTGTTTTTCAATCTTGAGTTTGTTGTTGAATTTGTTGGTGTTTTTCAATGTTGAGGTTGTTGTTGAATTTGTTGGTGTTTTTCAATGTTGAGGTTGTTGTTGTTTTTCAATGTTGAGGTTGTTGTTGAATTTGTTGGTGTTTTTCAACGTTGAGGTTGTTGTTGAATTTGTTGGTGTTTTTCAATGTTGAGGTTGTTGTTGTTTTTCAATGTTGAGGTTGTTGTTGAATTTGTTGGTGTTTTTCAATGTTGAGGTTGTTGTTGAATTTGTTGGTGTTTTTCAATTTTGAGGTTGTTGTTGTTTTTAAATGTTGAGGTTGTTGTCGAATTTGCTGGTGTTTTTTCAATTTTGAGGTTGTTGGTGTTGTTCAATGTTGAGGTTGATTTTTAATTTGAGGGTGTTTCTCAATGTCGAGGTTGTTGTTGAATTTGTTGGTGTTTTTCAATGTTGAGGTTGTTGTTGTTTTTCAATGTTGAGGTTGTTGTTGAATTTGTTGGTGTTTTTCAATGTTGAGATTGTTGTTGTTTTTCAATGTTGAAGTTGTTGTTGAATTTGTTGGTGTTTTTAAATGTTGAGGTTGTTGTTGAATTTGTTGGTGTTTTTCAATGTTGAGGTTGTTGTTGAATGTGTTGGTGTTTTTCAATGTTGAGGTTGTTGTTATTTTTCAATGTTGAGGTTGTTGTTGAGTTTGTTGGTGTTTTTCAATGTTGAGGTTGTTGTTGAATTTGTTGGTGTTTTTCAATGTTGAGGTTGTTGTTGAATTTGTTGGTGTTTTTCAATTTTGAGGTTGTTGTTGTTTTTAAATGTTGAGGTTGTTGTTGAATTTGCTGGTGTTTTTTCAATTTTGAGGTTGTTGGTGTTGTTCAATGTTGAGGTTGATTTTTAATTTGAGGGTGTTTTTCAATGTCGAGGTTGTTGTTGAATTTGTTGGTGTTTTTCAATGTTGAGGTTGTTGTTGTTTTTCAATGTTGAGGTTGTTGTTGAATTTGTTGGTGTTTTTCAATGTTGAGATTGTTGTTGTTTTTCAATGTTGAGGTTGTTGTTGAATTTGTTGGTGTTTTTAAATGTTGAGGTTGTTGTTGAATTTGTTGGTTTTTTGCAATGTTGAGGTTGTTGTTGTTTTTCAATGTTGAGGTTGTTGTTGAATTTGTTGGTGTTTTTCAATGTTGAGGTTTTTGTTGTTTTTCAATGTTGAGGTTGTTGTTGTATTTGTTGGTGTTTTTCAATTTCGAGGTTGTTGTTGAATTTGTTGGTGTTTTTCAATGTTGAAGTTGTGGTTGAATTTGTCGGTGTTTTACAATGTTGATGTTGTTCTTGTTTTTCAATGTTGAGGTTGTTGTTGAATTTGTTGGTGTTTTTCAATGTTGAGGTTGTTGTTGTTTTTCAATGCTGAGGTTGTTGTTGAATTTGTTGGTGTTTTTCAATGTTGAGGTTGTTGTTGAATTTGTTGGTGTTTTTCAATGTTGAGGTTGTTGTTGTTTTTCAATGTTGAGATTGTTGTTGAATTTGTTGGTGTTTTTCAATGTTGTGGTTGTTGATGTTTTCCAATGTTGAGGTTGTTGTTGAATTTGTTGGTGTTTTTCAATGTTGAGGTTGTTGTTGAATTTGTTGGTGTTTTTCAATGTTGAGGTTGTTGTTATTTTTCAATGTTGAGGTTGTTGTTGAGTTTGTTGGTGTTTTTCAATGTTGAGGTTGTTGTTGAATTTGTTGGTGTTTTTCAATGTTGAGGTTGTTGTTGAATTTGTTGGTGTTTTTCAATGTTGAGGCTGTTGTTGTTTTTCAATGTTGAGGTTGTTGTTGAATTTGTTGGTGTTTTTCAACGTTGAGGTTGTTGTTGAATTTGTTGGTGTTTTTCAATGTTGAGGTTGTTGTTGTTTTTCAATGTTGAGGTTGTTGTTGAATTTGTTGGTGTTTTTCAATGTTTAGGTTGTTGTTGAATTTGTTGGTGTTTTTCAATGTTGAAGTTGTTGAATTTGTTGGTGTTTTTCAATGTTGAGGTTGTTGTTGTTTTTCAATGCTGAGGTTGTTGTTGAATTTGTTGGTGTTTTTCAATGTTGAGGTTGTTGTTGAATTTGTTGGTGTTTTTCAATGTTGAGGTGGTTGTTGTTTTTCAATGTTGAGGTTGTTGTTGAATTTGTTGGTGTTTTTCAATGTTGAGGTTGTTGTTGTTTTTCAATCTTGAGGTTGTTGTTGAATTTGTTGGTGTTTTTCAATGTTGAGTTTGTTGTTGAATTTGTTGGTGTTTTTCAATGATGAGGTTGTTGTTGTTTTTCAATGTTGAGGTTGTTGAATTTGTGGGTTTTTTTCAATCTTGAGTTTGTTGTTGAATTTGCTGGTGTTTTTCAATGCTGAGGTTGTTGTTGAATTTGTTGGTGTTTTTCAATGTTGAGGTTGTTGTTATTTTTCAATGTTGAGGTTGTTGTTGAGTTTGTTGGTGTTTTTCAATGTTGAGGTTGTTGTTGAATTTGTTGGTGTTTTTCAATGTTGAGGTTGTTGTTGAATTTGTTGGTGTTTTTCAATGTTGAGGTTGTTGTTGTTTTTAAATGTTGAGGTTGTTGTTGAATTTGCTGGTGTATTTTCAATTTTGAGGTTGTTGGTGTTGTTCAATGTTGAGGTTGATTTTTAATTTGAGGGTGTCTTTCAATGTCGAGGTTGTTGTTGAATTTGTTGGTGTTTTTCAATGTTGAGGTTGTTGTTGTTTTTCAATGTTGAGGTTGTTGTTGAATTTGTTGGTGTTTTTCAATGTTGAGATTGTTGTTGTTTTTCAATGTTGAGGTTGTTGTTGAATTTGTTGGTGTTTTTAAATGTTGAGGTTGTTGTTGAATTTGTTGGTGTTTTGCAATGCTGAGGTTGTTGTTGTTTTTCAATGTTGAGGTTGTTGTTGAATTTGTTGGTGTTTTTCAATGTTGAGGTTTTGTTGTTTTTCAATGTTGAGGTTGTTGTTGTATTTGTTGGTGTTTTTCAATTCCGAGGTTGTTGTTGAATTTGTTGGTGTTTTTCAATGTTGAAGTTGTTGTTGAATTTGTCGGTGTTTTTCAATGTTGAGGTTGTTGTTGAATTTGTTGGTGTTTTTCAATGTTGAAGTTGTTGTTGAATTTGTCGGTGTTTTTCAATGTTGATGTTGTTGTTGTTTTTCAATGTTGAGGTTGTTGTTGAATTTGTTGGTGTTTTTCAATGTTGAGGTTGTTGTTGTTTTTCAATGCTGAGGTTGTTGTTGAATTTGTTGGTGTTTTTCAATGTTGAGGTTGTTGTTGAATTTGTTGGTGTTTTTCAATGTTGAGGTTGTTGTTGTTTTTCAATGTTGAGATTGTTGTTGAATTTGTCGGTGTTTTTCAATGTTGAGGTTGTTGATGTTTTCCAATGTTGAGGTTGTTGTTGAATTTGTTGGTGTTTTTCAATGTTGAGGTTGTTGTTGAATTTGTTGGTGTTTTTCAATGTTGAGGTTGTTGTTATTTTTCAATGTTGAGGTTGTTGTTGAGTTTGTTGGTGTTTTTCAATGTTGAGGTTGTTGTTGAATTTGTTGGTGTTTTTCAATGTTGAGGTTGTTGTTGAATTTGTTGGTGTTTTTCAATGTTGAGGTTGTTGTTGTTTTTCAATGTTGAGGTTGTTGTTGAATTTGTTGGTGTTTTTCAACGTTGAGGTTGTTGTTGAATTTGTTGGTGTTTTTCAATGTTGAGGTTGTTGTTGTTTTTCAATGTTGAGGTTGTTGTTGAATTTGTTGGTGTTTTTCAATGTTTAGGTTGTTGTTGAATTTGTTGGTGTTTTTCAATTTCGAGGTTGTTGTTGAATTTGTTGGTGTTTTTCAATGTTGAAGTTGTTGAATTTGTTGGTGTTTTTCAATGTTGAGGTTGTTGTTGTTTTTCAATGCTGAGGTTGTTGTTGAATTTGTTGGTGTTTTTCAATGTTGAGGTTGTTGTTGAATTTGTTGGTGTTTTTCAATGTTGAGGTGGTTGTTGTTTTTCAATGTTGAGGTTGTTGTTGAATTTGTTGGTGTTTTTCAATGTTGAGGTTGTTGTTGTTTTTCAATCTTGAGGTTGTTGTTGAATTTGTTGGTGTTTTTCAATGTTGAGTTTGTTGTTGAATTTGTTGGTGTTTTTCAATGATGAGGTTGTTGTTGTTTTTCAATGTTGAGGTTGTTGAATTTGTGGGTGTTTTTCAATCTTGAGTTTGTTGTTGAATTTGTTGGTGTTTTTCAATGTTGAGGTTGTTGTTGAATTTGTTGGTGTTTTTCAATGTTGAGGTTGTTGTTATTTTTCAATGTTGAGGTTGTTGTTGAGTTTGTTGGTGTTTTTAAATGTTGAGGTTGTTGTTGAATTTGTTGGTGTTTTTCAACGTTGAGGTTGTTGTTGAATTTGTTGGTGTTTTTCAATGTTGAGGTTGTTGTTGTTTTTCAATGTTGAGGTTGTTGTTGAATTTGTTGGTGTTTTTCAATGTTTAAGTTGTTGTTGAATTTGTTGGTGTTTTTCAATTTCGAGGTTGTTGTTGAATTTGTTGGTGTTTTTCAATGTTGAAGTTGTTGTTGAATTTGTTGGTGTTTTTCAATGTTGAGGTTGTTGTTGTTTTTCAATGCTGAGGTTGTTGTTGAATTTGTTGGTGTTTTTCAATGTTGAGGTTGTTGTTGAATTTGTTGGTGTTTTTCAATGTTGAGGTTGTTGTTTTTCAATGTTGAGGTTGTTGTTGAATTTGTTGGTGCTTTTCAATGTTGAGGTTGTTGTTGTTTTTCAATGTTGAGGTTGTTGTTGAATTTGTTGGAGATTTTCAATGTTGAGTTTGTTGTTGTTTTTCAATGTTGAGGTTGTTGTTGAATTTGTTGGTGTTTTTCAATGTTGAGGTTGTTATTGTTTTTCAATGTTGAGGTTGTTGTTGAATTTGTTGGTGTTTTTCAATGTTGAGGTTGTTGTTGTTTTTCAATCTTGAGGTTGTTGTTGAATTTGTTGGTGTTTTTCAATGTTGAGGTTGTTTTTGAATTTGTTGGTGTTTTTCATTGATGAGGTTGTTGTTGTTTTTCAATGTTGAGGTTGTTGAATTTGTGGGTGTTTTTCAATCTTGAGTTTGTTGTTGAATTTGTTGGTGTTTTTCAATGTTGAGGTTGTTGTTGAATTTGTTGGTGTTTTTCAATGTTGAGGTTGTTGTTGTTTTTCAATGTTGAGGTTGTTGTTGAATTTGTTGGTGTTTTTCAACGTTGAGGTTGTTGTTGAATTTGTTGGTGTTTTTCAATGTTGAGGTTGTTGTTGTTTTTCAATGTTGAGGTTGTTGTTGAATTTGTTGGTGTTTTTCAATGTTGAGGTTGTTGTTGAATTTGTTGGTGTTTTTCAATTTTGAGGTTGTTGTTGTTTTTAAATGTTGAGGTTGTTGTTGAATTTGCTGGTGTTTTTTCAATTTTGAGGTTGTTGGTGTTGTTCAATGTTGAGGTTGATTTTTAATTTGAGGGTGTTTCTCAATGTCGAGGTTGTTGTTGAATTTGTTGGTGTTTTTCAATGTTGAGGTTGTTGTTGTTTTTCAATGTTGAGGTTGTTGTTGAATTTGTTGGTGTTTTTCAATGTTGAGATTGTTGTTGTTTTTCAATGTTGAGGTTGTTGTTGAATTTGTTGGTGTTTTTAAATGTTGAGGTTGTTGTTGAATTTGTTGGTGTTTTTCAATGTTGAGGTTGTTGTTGAATGTGTTGGTGTTTTTCAATGTTGAGGTTGTTGTTATTTTTCAATGTTGAGGTTGTTGTTGAGTTTGTTGGTGTTTTTCAATGTTGAGGATGTTGTTGAATTTGTTGGTGTTTTTCAATGTTGAGGTTGTTGTTGAATTTGTTGGTGTTTTTCAATTTTGAGGTTGTTGTTGTTTTTAAATGTTGAGGTTGTTGTTGAATTTGCTGGTGTTTTTTCAATTTTGAGGTTGTTGGTGTTGTTCAATGTTGAGGTTGATTTTTAATTTGAGGGTGTTTTTCAATGTCGAGGTTGTTGTTGAATTTGTTGGTGTTTTTCAATGTTGAGGTTGTTGTTGTTTTTCAATGTTGAGGTTGTTGTTGAATTTGTTGGTGTTTTTCAATGTTGAGATTGTTGTTGTTTTTCAATGTTGAGGTTGTTGTTGAATTTGTTGGTGTTTTTAAATGTTGAGGTTGTTGTTGAATTTGTTGGTTTTTTGCAATGTTGAGGTTGTTGTTGTTTTTCAATGTTGAATTTGTTGGTGTTTTTCAATGTTGAGGTTTTTGTTGTTTTTCAATGTTGAGGTTGTTGTTGTATTTGTTGGTGTTTTTCAATTTCGAGGTTGTTGTTGAATTTGTTGGTGTTTTTCAATGTTGAAGTTGTGGTTGAATTTGTCGGTGTTTTACAATGTTGATGTTGTTCTTGTTTTTCAATGTTGAGGTTGTTGTTGAATTTGTTGGTGTTTTTCAATGTTGAGGTTGTTGTTGTTTTTCAATGCTGAGGTTGTTGTTGAATTTGTTGGTGTTTTTCAATGTTGAGGTTGTTGTTGAATTTGTTGGTGTTTTTCAATGTTGAGGTTGTTGTTGTTTTTCAATGTTGAGATTGTTGTTGAATTTGTTGGTGTTTTTCAATGTTGTGGTTGTTGATGTTTTCCAATGTTGAGGTTGTTGTTGAATTTGTTGGTGTTTTTCAATGTTGAGGTTGTTGTTGAATTTGTTGGTGTTTTTCAATGTTGAGGTTGTTGTTATTTTTCAATGTTGAGGTTGTTGTTGAGTTTGTTGGTGTTTTTCAATGTTGAGGTTGTTGTTGAATTTGTTGGTGTTTTTCAATGTTGAGGTTGTTGTTGAATTTGTTGGTGTTTTTCAATGTTGAGGCTGTTGTTGTTTTTCAATGTTGAGGTTGTTGTTGAATTTGTTGGTGTTTTTCAACGTTGAGGTTGTTGTTGAATTTGTTGGTGTTTTTCAATGTTGAGGTTGTTGTTGTTTTTCAATGTTGAGGTTGTTGTTGAATTTGTTGGTGTTTTTCAATGTTTAGGTTGTTGTTGAATTTGTTGGTGTTTTTCAATGTTGAAGTTGTTGAATTTGTTGGTGTTTTTCAATGTTGAGGTTGTTGTTGTTTTTCAATGCTGAGGTTGTTGTTGAATTTGTTGGTGTTTTTCAATGTTGAGGTTGTTGTTGAATTTGTTGGTGTTTTTCAATGTTGAGGTTGTTGTTGTTTTTCAATGTTGAGGTTGTTGTTGAATTTGTTGGTGTTTTTCAATGTTGAGGTTGTTGTTGTTTTTCAATCTTGAGGTTGTTGTTGAATTTGTTGGTGTTTTTCAATGTTGAGTTTGTTGTTGAATTTGTTGGTGTTTTTCAATGATGAGGTTGTTGTTGTTTTTCAATGTTGAGGTTGTTGAATTTGTGGGTTTTTTTCAATCTTGAGTTTGTTGTTGAATTTGCTGGTGTTTTTCAATGCTGAGGTTGTTGTTGAATTTGTTGGTGTTTTTCAATGTTGAGGTTGTTGTTATTTTTCAATGTTGAGGTTGTTGTTGAGTTTGTTGGTGTTTTTCAATGTTGAGGTTGTTGTTGAATTTGTTGGTGTTTTTCAATGTTGAGGTTGTTGTTGAATTTGTTGGTGTTTTTCAATGTTGAGGTTGTTGTTGTTTTTAAATGTTGAGGTTGTTGTTGAATTTGCTGGTGTATTTTCAATTTTGAGGTTGTTGGTGTTGTTCAATGTTGAGGTTGATTTTTAATTTGAGGGTGTCTTTCAATGTCGAGGTTGTTGTTGAATTTGTTGGTGTTTTTCAATGTTGAGGTTGTTGTTGTTTTTCAATGTTGAGGTTGTTGTTGAATTTGTTGGTGTTTTTCAATGTTGAGATTGTTGTTGTTTTTCAATGTTGAGATTGTTGTTGAATTTGTTGGTGTTTTTAAATGTTGAGGTTGTTGTTGAATTTGTTGGTGTTTTGCAATGCTGAGGTTGTTGTTGTTTTTCAATGTTGAGGTTGTTGTTGAATTTGTTGGTGTTTTTCAATGTTGAGGTTTTGTTGTTTTTCAATGTTGAGGTTGTTGTTGTATTTGTTGGTGTTTTTCAATTCCGAGGTTGTTGTTGAATTTGTTGGTGTTTTTCAATGTTGAAGTTGTTGTTGAATTTGTCGGTGTTTTTCAATGTTGAGGTTGTTGTTGTTTTTCAATGTTGAGGTTGTTGTTGAATTTGTTGGTGTTTTTCAATGTTGAGGTTGTTGTTGTTTTTCAATGCTGAGGTTGTTGTTGAATTTGTTGGTGTTTTTCAATGTTGAGGTTGTTGTTGAATTTGCTGGTGTTTTTCAATGTTGAGGTTGTTGTTGTTTTTCAATGTTGAGGTTGTTGTTGAATTTGTTGGTGTTTTTCAATGTTGAGGTTGTTGTTGTTTTCCAATGTTGAGGTTGTTGTTGAATTTGTTAGTGTTTTTCAGTGTTGAGGTTGTTGTTGAATTTGTTGGTGTTTTTCAATGTTGAGGTTGTTGTTATTTTTCAATGTTGAGGTTGTTGTTGAGTTTGTTGGTGTTTTTCAATGTTGAGGTTGTTGTTGAATTTGTTGCTGTTTTTCAATGTTGAGGTTGTTGTTGAATTTGTTGGTGTTTTTCAATGTTGAGGTTGTTGTTGTTTTTCAAAGTTGAGGTTGTTGTTGAATTTGTTGGTGTTTTTCAACGTTGAGGTTGTTGTTGAATTTGTTGGTGTTTTTCAATGTTGAGGTTGTTGTTGTTTTTCAATGTTGAGGTTGTTGTTGAATTTGTTGGTGTTTTTCAATGTTTAGGTTGTTGTTGAATTTGTTGGTGTTTTTCAATTTCGAGGTTGTTGTTGAATTTGTTGGTGTCTTTCAATGTTGAAGTTGTTGTTGAATTTGTTGGTGTTTTTCATTGTTGAGGTTGTTGTTGTTTTTCAATGCTGAGGTTGTTGTTGAATTTGTTGGTGTTTTTCAATGTTGAGGTTGTTGTTGAATTTGTTGGTGTTTTTCAATGTTGAGGTTGTTGTTGTTTTTCAATGTTGAGGTTGTTGTTGAATTTGTTGGTGTTTTTCAATGTTGAGGTTGTTGTTGTTATTCAATGTTGAGGTTGTTGTTGAATTTGTTGGTGTTTTTCAATGTTGAGGTTGTTGTTGTTTTTCAATGTTCAGGTTGTTGTTGAATTTGTTGGTGTTTTTCAATGTTGAGGTTGTTGTTGAATTTGTTGGTGTTTTTCAATGATCAGGTTGTTGTTGTTTTTCAATGTTGAGGTTGTTGCATTTGTGGGTGTTTTTCAATCTTGAGTTTGTTTTTGAATTTGTTGGTGTTTTTCAATGTTGAGGTTGTTGTTGAATTTGTTGGTGTTTTTCAATGTTGAGGTTGTTGGTATTTTTCAATGTTGAGGTTGTTGTTGAGTTTGTTGGTGTTTTTCAATGTTGAGGTTGTTGTTGAATTTGTTGGTGCTTTTCAATGTTGAGGTTGTTGTTGAATTTGTTGGTGTTTTTCAATGTTGAGGTTGTTGTTGTTTTTCAATGTTGAGGTTGTTGTTGAATTTGTTGGTGTTTTTCAATGTTGAGATTGTTGTTGTTTTTCAATGTTGAGGTTGTTGTTGAATTTGTTGGTGTTTTTAAATGTTGAGGTTGTTGTTGAATTTGCTGGTGTTTTGCAATGTTGAGGTTGTTGTTGTTTTTCAATGTTGAGGTTGTTGTTGAATTTGTTGGTGTTTTTCAATGTTGAGGTTTTTGTTGTTTTTCAATGTTGAGGTGGTTGTTGTATTTGTTGGTGTTATTCAATTTCGAGGTTGTTGTTGAATTTGTTGGTGTTTTTCAATGTTGAAGTTTTTGTTGAATTTGCTGGTGTTTTTCAATGTTGAGGTTGTTGTTGTTTTTCAATGTTGAGGTTGTTGTTGAATTTGTTGGTGTTTTTCAATGTTGAGGTTGTTGTTTTTATTCAATGCTGAGGTTGTTGTTGAATTTGTTGGTGTTTTTCAATGTTGAGGTTGTTGTTGAATATGTTGGTGTTTTTCAATGTTGAGGTTGTTGTTGTTTTTCAATGTTGAGGTTGTTGTTGAATTTGTTGGTGTTTTTCAATGTTTAGGTTGTTGTTGTTTTTCAATGTTGAGGTTGTTGTTGAATTTGTTGGTGTTTTTCAATGTTGAGGTTGTTGTTGAATTTGTTGGTGTTTTTCAATGTTGAGGTTGTTGTTGAATTTGTTGGTGTTTTTCAATGTTGAGGTTGTTGATATTTTTCAATGTTGAGGTTGTTGTTGAGTTTGTTGGTGTTTTTCAATGTTGAGGTTGTTGTTGAATTTGTTGGTGTTTTTCAATGTTGAGGTTGTTGTTGTTTTTAAATGTTGAGGTTGTTGTTGAATTTGTTGGTGTTTTTTCAATTTTGAGGTTGTTGGTGTTTTTCAATGTTGAGGTTGATTTTGAATTTGAGGGTGTTTTTCAATGTTGAAGTTGTTGTTGAATTTGTTGGTGTTTTGCAATGTTGAGGTTGTTGTTGTTTTTCAATGTTGAGGTTGTTGTTGAATTTGTTGGTGTTTTTCAATGTTGAGGTTGTTGTTGTTTTTCAATGCTGAGGTTGTTGTTGAATTTGTTGGTGTTTTTCAATGTTGAGGTTGTTGTTGAATTTGTTGGTGTTTTTCAATGTTGAGGTTGTTGTTGTTATTCAATGTTGAGGTTGTTGTTGAATTTGTTGGTGTTTTTCAATGTTGAGGTTGTTGTTGTTTTTCAATGTTCAGGTTGTTGTTGAATTTGTTGGTGTTTTTCAATGTTGAGGTTGTTGTTGAATTTGTTGGTGTTTTTCAATGATCAGGTTGTTGTTGTTTTTCAATGTTGAGTTTGTTGCATTTGTTGGTGTTTTTCAATCTTGAGTTTGTTGTTGAATTTGTTGGTGTTTTTCAATGTTGAGGTTGTTGTTGAATTTGTTGGTGTTTTTCAATGTTGAGGTTGTTGGTATTTTTCAATGTTGAGGTTGTTGTTGAGTTTGTTGGTGTTTTTCAATGTTGAGGTTGTTGTTGAATTTGTTGGTGCTTTTCAATGTTGAGGTTGTTGTTGAATTTGTTGGTGTTTTTCAATGTTGAGGTTGTTGTTGTTTTTCAATGTTGAGGTTGTTGTTGAATTTGTTGGTGTTTTTCAATGTTGAGATTGTTGTTGTTTTTCAATGTTGAGGTTGTTGTTGAATTTGTTGGTGTTTTTAAATGTTGAGGTTGTTGTTGAATTTGCTGGTGTTCTGCAATGTTGAGGTTGTTGTTGTTTTTCAATGTTGAGATTGTTGTTGAATTTGTTGGTGTTTTTCAATGTTGAGGTTTTTGTTGTTTTTCAAGGTTGAGGTGGTTGTTGTATTTGTTGGTGTTATTCAATTTCGAGGTTGTTGTTGAATTTGTTGGTGTTTTTCAATGTTGAAGTTTTTGTTGAATTTGCTGGTGTTTTTCAATGTTGAGGTTGTTGTTGTTTTTCAATGTTGAGGTTGTTGTTGAATTTGTTGGTGTTTTTCAATGTTGAGGTTGTTGTTTTTTTTCAATGCTGAGGTTGTTGTTGAATTTGTTGGTGTTTTTCAATGTTGAGGTTGTTGTTGAATTTGTTGGTGTTTTTCAATGTTGAGGTTGTTGTTGTTTTTCAATGTTGAGGTTGTTGTTGAATTTGTTGGTGTTTTTCAATGTTTAGGTTGTTGTTGTTTTTCAATGTTGAGGTTGTTGTTGAATTTGTTGGTGTTTTTCAATGTTGAGGTTGTTGTTGAATTTGTTGGTGTTTTTAAATGTTGAGGTTGTTGTTGAATTTGTTGGTGTTCTTCAATGTTGAGGTTGTTGTTGTTTTTCAATGTTGAGGTTGTTGTTGAATTTGTTGGTGTTTTTCAATGTTGAGGTTGTTGTTGTTTTTCAATGTTGAGGTTGTTGTTGAATTTGTTGGAGATTTTCAATGTTGAGTTTGTTGTTGTTTTTCAATGTTGAGGTTGTTGTTGAATTTGTTGTTGTTTTTCAATGTTGAGGTTGTTGTTGAATTTGTTGGTGTTTTTAAATGTTGAGGTTGTTGTTGAATTTGCTGGTGTTTTGCAATGTTGAGGTTGTTGTTGTTTTTCAATGTTGAGGTTGTTGTTGAATTTGTTGGTGTTTTTCAATGTTGAGGTTTTTGTTGTTTTTCAATGTTGAGGTGGTTGTTGTATTTGTTGGTGTTATTCAATTTCGAGGTTGTTGTTGAATTTGTTGGTGTTTTTCAATGTTGAAGTTTTTGTTGAATTTGCTGGTGTTTTTCAATGTTGAGGTTGTTGTTGTTTTTCAATGTTGAGGTTGTTGTTGAATTTGTTGGTGTTTTTCAATGTTGAGGTTGTTGTTTTTATTCAATGCTGAGGTTGTTGTTGAATTTGTTGGTGTTTTTCAATGTTGAGGTTGTTGTTGAATATGTTGGTGTTTTTCAATGTTGAGGTTGTTGTTGTTTTTCAATGTTGAGGTTGTTGTTGAATTTGTTGGTGTTTTTCAATGTTTAGGTTGTTGTTGTTTTTCAATGTTGAGGTTGTTGTTGAATTTGTTGGTGTTTTTCAATGTTGAGGTTGTTGTTGAATTTGTTGGTGTTTTTCAATGTTGAGGTTGTTGTTGAATTTGTTGGTGTTTTTCAATGTTGAGGTTGTTGATATTTTTCAATGTTGAGGTTGTTGTTGAGTTTGTTGGTGTTTTTCAATGTTGAGGTTGTTGTTGAATTTGTTGGTGTTTTTCAATGTTGAGGTTGTTGTTGTTTTTAAATGTTGAGGTTGTTGTTGAATTTGTTGGTGTTTTTTCAATTTTGAGGTTGTTGGTGTTTTTCAATGTTGAGGTTGATTTTGAATTTGAGGGTGTTTTTCAATGTTGAAGTTGTTGTTGAATTTGTTGGTGTTTTGCAATGTTGAGGTTGTTGTTGTTTTTCAATGTTGAGGTTGTTGTTGAATTTGTTGGTGTTTTTCAATGTTGAGGTTGTTGTTGTTTTTCAATGCTGAGGTTGTTGTTGAATTTGTTGGTGTTTTTCAATGTTGAGGTTGTTGTTGAATTTGTTGGTGTTTTTCAATGTTGAGGTTGTTGTTGTTATTCAATGTTGAGGTTGTTGTTGAATTTGTTGGTGTTTTTCAATGTTGAGGTTGTTGTTGTTTTTCAATGTTCAGGTTGTTGTTGAATTTGTTGGTGTTTTTCAATGTTGAGGTTGTTGTTGAATTTGTTGGTGTTTTTCAATGATCAGGTTGTTGTTGTTTTTCAATGTTGAGTTTGTTGCATTTGTTGGTGTTTTTCAATCTTGAGTTTGTTGTTGAATTTGTTGGTGTTTTTCAATGTTGAGGTTGTTGTTGAATTTGTTGGTGTTTTTCAATGTTGAGGTTGTTGGTATTTTTCAATGTTGAGGTTGTTGTTGAGTTTGTTGGTGTTTTTCAATGTTGAGGTTGTTGTTGAATTTGTTGGTGCTTTTCAATGTTGAGGTTGTTGTTGAATTTGTTGGTGTTTTTCAATGTTGAGGTTGTTGTTGTTTTTCAATGTTGAGGTTGTTGTTGAATTTGTTGGTGTTTTTCAATGTTGAGATTGTTGTTGTTTTTCAATGTTGAGGTTGTTGTTGAATTTGTTGGTGTTTTTAAATGTTGAGGTTGTTGTTGAATTTGCTGGTGTTCTGCAATGTTGAGGTTGTTGTTGTTTTTCAATGTTGAGATTGTTGTTGAATTTGTTGGTGTTTTTCAATGTTGAGGTTTTTGTTGTTTTTCAAGGTTGAGGTGGTTGTTGTATTTGTTGGTGTTATTCAATTTCGAGGTTGTTGTTGAATTTGTTGGTGTTTTTCAATGTTGAAGTTTTTGTTGAATTTGCTGGTGTTTTTCAATGTTGAGGTTGTTGTTGTTTTTCAATGTTGAGGTTGTTGTTGAATTTGTTGGTGTTTTTCAATGTTGAGGTTGTTGTTTTTTTTCAATGCTGAGGTTGTTGTTGAATTTGTTGGTGTTTTTCAATGTTGAGGTTGTTGTTGAATTTGTTGGTGTTTTTCAATGTTGAGGTTGTTGTTGTTTTTCAATGTTGAGGTTGTTGTTGAATTTGTTGGTGTTTTTCAATGTTTAGGTTGTTGTTGTTTTTCAATGTTGAGGTTGTTGTTGAATTTGTTGGTGTTTTTCAATGTTGAGGTTGTTGTTGAATTTGTTGGTGTTTTTAAATGTTGAGGTTGTTGTTGAATTTGTTGGTGTTCTTCAATGTTGAGGTTGTTGTTGTTTTTCAATGTTGAGGTTGTTGTTGAATTTGTTGGTGTTTTTCAATGTTGAGGTTGTTGTTGTTTTTCAATGTTGAGGTTGTTGTTGAATTTGTTGGAGATTTTCAATGTTGAGTTTGTTGTTGTTTTTCAATGTTGAGGTTGTTGTTGAATTTGTTGGTGTTTTTCAATGTTGAGGTTGTTATTGTTTTTCAATGTTGAGGTTGTTGTTGAATTTGTTGGTGTTTTTCAATGTTGAGGTTGTTGTTGTTTTTCAATCTTGAGGTTGTTGTTGAATTTGTTGGTGTTTTTCAATGTTGAGGTTGTTGTTGAATTTGTTGGTGTTTTTCAATGATGAGGTTGTTGTTGTTTTTCAAGGTTGAGGTTGTTGAATTTGTGGGTGTTTTTCAATCTTGAGTTTGTTGTTGAATTTGTTGGTGTTTTTCAATGTTGAGGTTGTTGTTGAATTTGTTGGTGTTTTTCAATGTTGAGGTTGTTGTTATTTTTCAATGTTGAGGTTGTTGTTGAGTTTGTTGGTGTTTTTCAATGTTGAGGTTGTTGTTGAATTTGTTGGTGTTTTTCAATGTTGAGGTTGTTGTTGAATTTGTTGGTGTTTTTCAATTTTGAGGTTGTTGTTGTTTTTAAATGTTGAGGTTGTTGTTGAATTTGCTGGTGTTTTTTCAATTTTGAGGTTGTTGGTGTTGTTCAATGTTGAGGTTGATTTTTAATTTGAGGGTGTTTTTCAATGTCGAGGTTGTTGTTGAATTTGTTGGTGTTTTTCAATGTTGAGGTTGTTGTTGTTTTTCAATGTTGAGGTTGTTGTTGAATTTGTTGGTGTTTTTCAATGTTGAGATTGTTGTTGTTTTTCAATGTTGAGGTTGTTGTTGAATTTGTTGGTGTTTTTAAATGTTGAGGTTGTTGTTGAATTTGTTGGTTATTTGCAATGTTGAGGTTGTTGTTGTTTTTCAATGTTGAGGTTGTTGTTGAATTTGTTGGTGTTTTTCAATGTTGAGGTTTTTGTTGTTTTTCAATGTTGAGGTTGTTGTTGTATTTGTTGGTGTTTTTCAATTTCGAGGTTGTTGTTGAATTTGTTGGTGTTTTTCAATGTTGAAGTTGTTGTTGAATTTGTCGGTGTTTTTCAATGTTGATGTTGTTGTTGTTTTTCAATGTTGAGGTTGTTGTTGAATTTGTTGGTGTTTTTCAATGTTGAGGTTATTGTTGTTTTTCAATGCTGAGGTTGTTGTTGAATTTGTTGGTGTTTTTCAATGTTGAGGTTGTTGTTGAATTTGTTGGTGTTTTTCAATGTTGAGGTTGTTGTTGTTTTTCAATGTTGAGATTGTTGTTGAATTTGTTGGTGTTTTTCAATGTTGAGGTTGTTGATGTTTTCCAATGTTGAGGTTGTTGTTGAATTTGTTGGTGTTTTTCAATGTTGAGGTTGTTGTTGAATTTGTTGGTGTTTTTCAATGTTGAGGTTGTTGTTATTTTTCAATGTTGAGGTTGTTGTTGAGTTTGTTGGTATTTTTCAATGTTGAGCTTGTTGTTGAATTTGTTGGTGTTTTTCAATGTTGAGGTTGTTGTTGAATTTGTTGGTGTTTTTCAATGTTGAGGTTGTTGTTGTTTTTCAATGTTGAGGTTGTTGTTGAATTTGTTGGTGTTTTTCAACGTTGAGGTTGTTGTTGAATTTGTTGGTGTTTTTCAATGTTGAGGTTGTTGTTGTTTTTCAATGTTGAGGTTGTTGTTGAATTTGTTGGTGTTTTTCAATGTTTAGGTTGTTGTTGAATTTGTTGGTGTTTTTCAATGTTGAGGTTGTTGTTGTTTTTCAATGCTGAGGTTGTTGTTGAATTTGTTGGTGTTTTTCAATGTTGAGGTTGTTGTTGAATTTGTTGGTGTTTTTCAATGTTGAGGTTGTTGTTGTTTTTCAATGTTGAGGTTGTTGTTGAATTTGTTGGTGTTTTTCAATGTTGAGGTTGTTGTTGTTATTCAATGTTGAGGTTGTTGTTGAATTTGTTGGTGTTTTTCTATGTTGAGGTTGTTGTTGTTTTTCAATGTTCAGGTTGTTGTTGAATTTGTTGGTGTTTTTCAATGTTGAGGTTGTTGTTGAATTTGTTGGTGTTTTTCAATGATCAGGTTGTTGTTGTTTTTCAATGTTGAGGTTGTTGCATTTGTGGGTGTTTTTCAATCTTGAGTTTGTTGTTGAATTTGTTGGTGTTTTTCAATGTTGAGGTTGTTGTTGAATTTGTTGGTGTTTTTCAATGTTGAGGTTGTTGGTATTTTTCAATGTGGAGGTTGTTGTTGAGTTTGTTGGTGTTTTTCAATGTTGAGGTTGTTGTTGAATTTGTTGGTGCTTTTCAATGTTGAGGTTGTTGTTGAATTTGTTGGTGTTTTTCAATGTTGAGGTTGTTGTTGTTTTTCAATGTTAAGGTTGTTGCTGAATTTGTTGGTGCTTTTCAATGTTGAGATTGTTGTTGTTTTTCAATGTTGAGGTTGTTGTTGAATTTGTTGGTGTTTTTAAATGTTGAGGTTGTTGTTGAATTTGCTGGTGTTTTGCAATGTTGAGGTTGTTGTTGTTTTTCAATGTTGAGGTTGTTGTTGAATTTGTTGGTGTTTTTCAATGTTGAGGTTTTTGTTGTTTTTCAATGTTGAGGTGGTTGTTGTATTTTTTGGTGTTATTCAATTTCGAGGTTGTTGTTGAATTTGTTGGTGTTTTTCAATGTTGAAGTTTTTGTTGAATTTGCTGGTGTTTTTCAATGTTGAGGTTGTTGTTGTTTTTCAATGTTGAGGTTGTTGTTGAATTTGTTGGTGTTTTTCAATGTTGAGGTTGTTGTTTTTTTTCAATGCTGAGGTTGTTGTTGAATTTGTTGGTGTTTTTCAATGTTGAGGCTGTTGTTGAATTTGTTGGTGTTTTTCAATGTTGAGGTTGTTGTTGTTTTTCAATTTTGAGGTTGTTGTTGAATTTGTTGGTGTTTTTCAATGTTTAGGTTGTTGTTGTTTTTCAATGTTGAGGTTGTTGTTGAGTTTGTTGGTGTTTTTCAATGTTGAGGTTGTTGTTGAATTTGTTGGTGTTTTTCAATGTTGAGGTTGTTGTTGAATTTGTTGGTGTTTTTCAATGTTGAGGTTGTTGTTATTTTTCAATGTTGAGGTTGTTGTTGAGTTTGTTGGTGTTTTTCAATGTTGAGGTTGTTGTTGAATTTGTTGGTGTTTTTCAATGTTGAGGTTGTTGTTGAATTTGTTGATGTTTTTCAATGTTGAGGTTGTTGTTGTTTTTAAATGTTGAGGTTGTTGTTGAATTTGTTGGTGTTTTTTCAATGTTGAGGTTGTTGGTGTTTTTCAATGTTGAGGTTGATTTTGAATTTGAGGGTGTTTTTCAATGTTGAAGTTGTTGTTGAATTTGTTGGTGTTTTTCAATGTTGAGGTTGTTGTTGTTTTTCAATGTTGAGGTTGTTGTTGAATTTTTTGGTGTTTTTCAATGTTGAGGTTGTTGTTGTTTTTCAATGCTGAGGTTGTTGTTGAATTTGTTGGTGTTTTTCAATGTTGAGGTTGTTGTTGAATTTGTTGGTGTTTTTCATTGTTGAGGTTGTTGTTGTTATTCAATGTTGAGGTTGTTGTTGAATTTGTTGGTGTTTTTTAATGTTGAGGTTGTTGTTGTTTTTCAATGTTCAGGTTGTTGTTGAATTTGTTGGTGTTTTTCAATGTTGAGGTTGTTGTTGAATTTGTTGGTGTTTTTCAATGATCAGGTTATTGTTGTTTTTCAATGTTGAGGTTGTTGCATTTGTGGGTGCTTTTCAATCTTGAGTTTGTTGTTGAATTTGTTGGTGTTTTTCAATGTTGAGGTTGTTGTTGAATTTGTTGGTGTTTTTCAATGTTGAGGTTGTTGGTATTTTTCAATGTTGAGGTTGTTGTTGAGTTTGTTGGTGTTTTTCAATGTTGAGGTTGTTGTTGAATTTGTTGGTGCTTTTCAATGTTGAGGTTGTTGTTGAATTTGTTGGTGTTTTTCAATGTTGAGGTTGTTGTTGTTTTTAAATGTTGAGGTTGTTGTTGAATTTGCTGGTGTATTTTCAATTTTGAGGTTGTTGGTGTTGTTCAATGTTGAGGTTGATTTTTAATTTGAGGGTGTCTTTCAATGTCGAGGTTGTTGTTGAATTTGTTGGTGTTTTTCAATGTTGAGGTTGTTGTTGTTTTTCAATGTTGAGGTTGTTGTTGAATTTGTTGGTGTTTTTCAATGTTGAGATTGTTGTTGTTTTTCAATGTTGAGGTTGTTGTTGAATTTGTTGGTGTTTTTAAATGTTGAGGTTGTTGTTGAATTTGTTGGTGTATTGCAATGTTGAGGTTGTTGTTGTTTTTCAATGTTGAGGTTGTTGTTGAATTTGTTGGTGTTTTTCAATGTTGAGGTTTTTGTTGTTTTTCAATGTTGAGGTTGTTGTTGTATTTGTTGGTGTTTTTCAATTTCGAGGTTGTTGTTGAATTTGTTGGTGTTTTTCAATGTTGAAGTTGTTGTTGAATTTGTCGGTGTTTTTCAATGTTGAGGTTGTTGTTGTTTTTCAATGTTGAGGTTGTTGTTGAATTTGTTGGTGTTTTTCAATGTTGAGGTTGTTGTTGTTTTTCAATGCTGAGGTTGTTGTTGAATTTGTTGGTGTTTTTCAATGTTGAGGTTGTTGTTGAATTTGCTGGTGTTTTTCAATGTTGAGGTTGTTGTTGTTTTTCAATGTTGAGGTTGTTGTTGAATTTGTTGGTGTTTTTCAATGTTGAGTTTGTTGTTGTTTTCCAATGTTGAGGTTGTTGTTGAATTTGTTAGTGTTTTTCAATGTTGAGGTTGTTGTTGAATTTGTTGGTGTTTTTCAATGTTGAGGTTGTTGTTATTTTTCAATGTTGAGGTTGTTGTTGAGTATGTTGGTGTTTTTCAATGTTGAGGTTGTTGTTGAATTTGTTGCTGTTTTTCAATGTTGAGGTTGTTGTTGAATTTGTTGGTGTTTTTCAATTTTGAGGTTGTTGTTGTTTTTCAATGTTGAGGTTGTTGTTGAATTTGTTGGTGTTTTTCAACGTTGAGGTTGTTGTTGAATTTGTTGGTGTTTTTCAAAGTTGAGGTTGTTGTTGTTTTTCAATGTTGAGGTTGTTGTTGATTTTGTTGGTGTTTTTCAATGTTTAGGTTGTTGTTGAATTTGTTGGTGTTTTTCAATTTCGAGGTTGTTGTTGAATTTGTTGGTGTCTTTCAATGTTGAAGTTGTTGTTGAATTTGTTGGTGTTTTTCAATGTTGAGGTTGTTGTTGTTTTTCAATGCTGAGGTTGTTGTTGAATTTGTTGGTGTTTTTCAATGTTGAGGTTGTTGTTGAATTTGTTGGTGTTTTTCAATGTTGAGGTTGTTGTTGTTTTTCAATGTTGAGGTTGTTGTTGAATTTGTTGGTGTTTTTCAATGTTGAGGTCGTTGTTGTTATTCAATGTTCAGGTTGTTGTTGAATTTGTTGGTGTTTTTCAATGTTGAGGTTGTTGTTGTTTTTCAATGTTCAGGTTGTTGTTGAATTTGTTGGTGTTTTTCAATGTTGAGGTTGTTGTTGAATTTGTTGGTGTTTTTCAATGATCAGGTTGTTGTTGTTTTTCAATGTTGAGGTTGTTGCATTTGTGGGTGTTTTTCAATCTTGAGTTTGTTGTTGAATTTGTTGGTGTTTTTCAATGTTGAGGTTGTTGTTGAATTTGTTGGTGTTTTTCAATGTTGAGGTTGTTGGTATTTTTCAATGTTGAGGTTGTTGTTGAGTTTGTTGGTGTTTTTCAATGTTGAGGTTGTTGTTGAATTTGTTGGTGCTTTTCAATGTTGAGGTTGTTGTTGAATTTGTTGGTGTTTTTCAATGTTGAGGTTGTTGTTGTTTTTCAATGTTGAGGTTGTTGTTGAATTTGTTGGTGTTTTTCAATGTTGAGATTGTTGTTGTTTTTCAATGTTGAGGTTGTTGTTGAATTTGTTGGTGTTTTTAAATGTTGAGGTTGTTGTTGAATTTGCTGGTGTTTTGCAATGTTGAGGTTGTTGTTGAATTTGTTGGTGCTTTTCAATGTTGAGGTTGTTGTTGAATTTGTTGGTGTTTTTCAATGTTGAGGTTGTTGTTGTTTTTAAATGTTGAGGTTGTTGTTGAATTTGCTGGTGTATTTTCAATTTTGAGGTTGTTGGTGTTGTTCAATGTTGAGGTTGATTTTTAATTTGAGGGTGTCTTTCAATGTCGAGGTTGTTGTTGAATTTGTTGGTGTTTTTCAATGTTGAGGTTGTTGTTGTTTTTCAATGTTGAGGTTGTTGTTGAATTTGTTGGTGTTTTTCAATGTTGAGATTGTTGTTGTTTTTCAATGTTGAGGTTGTTGTTGAATTTGTTGGTGTTTTTAAATGTTGAGGTTGTTGTTGAATTTGTTGGTGTATTGCAATGTTGAGGTTGTTGTTGTTTTTCAATGTTGAGGTTGTTGTTGAATTTGTTGGTGTTTTTCAATGTTGAGGTTTTTGTTGTTTTTCAATGTTGAGGTTGTTGTTGTATTTGTTGGTGTTTTTCAATTTCGAGGTTGTTGTTGAATTTGTTGGTGTTTTTCAATGTTGAAGTTGTTGTTGAATTTGTCGGTGTTTTTCAATGTTGAGGTTGTTGTTGTTTTTCAATGTTGAGGTTGTTGTTGAATTTGTTGGTGTTTTTCAATGTTGAGGTTGTTGTTGTTTTTCAATGCTGAGTTTGTTGTTGAATTTGTTGGTGTTTTTCAATGTAGAGGTTGTTGTTGAATTTGCTGGTGTTTTTCAATGTTGAGGTTGTTGTTGTTTTTCAATGTTGAGGTTGTTGTTGAATTTGTTGGTGTTTTTCAATGTTGAGTTTGTTGTTGTTTTCCAATGTTGAGGTTGTTGTTGAATTTGTTAGTGTTTTTCAATGTTGAGGTTGTTGTTGAATTTGTTGGTGTTTTTCAATGTTGAGGTTGTTGTTATTTTTCAATGTTGAGGTTGTTGTTGAGTATGTTGGTGTTTTTCAATGTTGAGGTTGTTGTTGAATTTGTTGCTGTTTTTCAATGTTGAGGTTGTTGTTGAATTTGTTGGTGTTTTTCAATGTTGAGGTTGTTGTTGTTTTTCAATGTTGAGGTTGTTGTTGAATTTGTTGGTGTTTTTCAACGTTGAGGTTGTTGTTGAATTTGTTGGTGTTTTTCAATGTTGAGGTTGTTGTTGTTTTTCAATGTTGAGGTTGTTGTTGTTTTTCAATGTTGAGGTTGTTGTTGAATTTGTTGGTGTTTTTCAACGTTGAGGTTGTTGTTGAATTTGTTGGTGTTTTTCAATGTTGAGGTTGTTGTTGTTTTTCAATGTTGAGGTTGTTGTTGATTTTGTTGGTGTTTTTCAATGTTTAGGTTGTTGTTGAATTTGTTGGTGTTTTTCAATTTCGAGGTTGTTGTTGAATTTGTTGGTGTCTTTCAATGTTGAAGTTGTTGTTGAATTTGTTGGTGTTTTTCAATGTTGAGGTTGTTGTTGTTTTTCAATGCAGAGGTTGTTGTTGAATTTGTTGGTGTTTTTCAATGTTGAGGTTGTTGTTGAATTTGTTGGTGTTTTTCAATGTTGAGGTTGTTGTTGTTTTTCAATGTTGAGGTTGTTGTTGAATTTGTTGGTGTTTTTCAATGTTGAGGTCGTTGTTGTTATTCAATGTTGAGGTTGTTGTTGAATTTGTTGGTGTTTTTCAATGTTGAGGTTGTTGTTGTTTTTCAATGTTCAGGTTGTTGTTGAATTTGTTGGTGTTTTTCAATGTTGAGGTTGTTGTTGAATTTGTTGGTGTTTTTCAATGATCAGGTTGTTGTTGTTTTTCAATGTTGAGGTTGTTGCATTTGTGGGTGTTTTTCAATCTTGAGTTTGTTGTTGAATTTGTTGGTGTTTTTCAATGTTGAGGTTGTTGTTGAATTTGTTGGTGTTTTTCAATGTTGAGGTTGTTGGTATTTTTCAATGTTGAGGTTGTTGTTGAGTTTGTTGGTGTTTTTCAATGTTGAGGTTGTTGTTGAATTTGTTGGTGCTTTTCAATGTTGAGGTTGTTGTTGAATTTGTTGGTGTTTTTCAATGTTGAGGTTGTTGTTGTTTTTCAATGTTGAGGTTGTTGTTGAATTTGTTGGTGTTTTTCAATGTTGAGATTGTTGTTGTTTTTCAATGTTGAGGTTGTTGTTGAATTTGTTGGTGTTTTTAAATGTTGAGGTTGTTGTTGAATTTGCTGGTGTTTTGCAATGTTGAGGTTGTTGTTGTTTTTCAATGTTGAGTTTGTTGTTGAATTTGTTGGTGTTTTTCAATGTTGAGGTTTTTGTTGTTTTTCAATGTTGAGGTGGTTGTTGTATTTGTTGGTGTTATTCAATTTCGAGGTTGTTGTTGAATTTGTTGGTGTTTTTCAATGTTGAAGTTTTTGTTGAATTTGCTGGTGTTTTTCAATGTTGAGGTTGTTGTTGTTTTTCAATGTTGAGGTTGTTGTTGAATTTGTTGGTGTTTTTCAATGTTGAGGTTGTTGTTTTTTTCAATGCTGAGGTTGTTGTTGAATTTGTTGGTGTTTTTCAATGTTGAGGTTGTTGTTGAATTTGTTGGTGTTTTTCAATGTTGAGGTTGTTGTTGTTTTTCAATGTTGAGGTTGTTGTTGAATTTGTTGGTGTTTTGCAATGTTTAGGGTGTTGTTGTTTTTCAATGTTGAGGTTGTTGTTGAATTTTTTGGTGTTTTTCAATGTTGAGGTTGTTGTTGAATTTGTTGGTGTTTTTAAATGTTGAGGTTGTTGTTGAATTTGTTGGTGTTTTTCAATGTTGAGGTTGTTGTTATTTTTCAATGTTGAGGTTGATTTTGAATTTGAGGGTGTTTTTCAATGTTGAAGTTGTTGTTGAATTTGTTGGTGTTTTTCAATGTTGAGGTTGTTGTTGTTTTTCAATGTTGAGGTTGTTGTTGAATTTGTTGGTGTTTTTCAATGTTGAGGTTGTTGTTGTTTTTCAATGCTGAGGTTGTTGTTGAATTTGTTGGTGTTTTTCAATGTTGAGGTTGTTGTTGAATTTGTTGGTGTTTTTCAATGTTGAGGTTGTTGTTGTTTTTCATTGTTGAGGTTGTTGTTGAATTTGTTGGTGTTTTTCAATGTTTAGGTTGTTGTTGTTTTTCAATGTTGAGGTTGTTGTTGAATTTGTTGGTGTTTTTCAATGTTGAGGTTGTTGTTGAATTTGTTGATGTTTTTCAATGTTGAGGTTGTTGTTGTTTTTCAATGTTGTGGTTGTTGTTGAATTTGTTGGTGTTTTTCAATGTTGAGTTTGTTGTTCTTTTTCAATGTTGAGGTTGTTGTTGAATTTGTTGGTGTTTTTCAATGTTGAGGTTGTTGTTGTTTTTCAATGTTGAGGTTATTGTTGAATTTGTTGGTGTTTTTCAATGTTGAGGTTGTTGTTGTTTTTCAATGTTGAGGTTGTTGTTGAATTTGTTGGTGCTTTTCAATGTTGAGGTTGTTGTTGAATTTGTTGGTGATTTTCAATGTTGAGGTTGTTGTTTTTCAATGTAGAGGTTGTTGTTGAATTTGTTGGCGTTTTTCAATGTTGTGTTTGTTGTTGAATTTGTTGGTGTTTTTCAATTTCGAGGTTGTTGTTGAATTTGTTGGTGTTTTTCAATGTTGAGGTTGTTGTTGAATTTGTTGGTGTTTTTCAATGTTGAGGTTGTTGTTGAATTTGTTGGTGTTTTTCAATGTTGAGGTTGTTGTTGTTTTTCAATGTTGAGGTTGTTGTTGAATTTGTTGGTGTTTTTCAATGTTTAGTTTGTTGTTTTTTTTCAATGTTGAGGTTGATGTTGAATTTGTTGGTGTTTTTCAATGTTGAGGTTGTTTTTGTTTTTCAATGTTGAGGTTGTTGTTGAGTTTGTTGGTGTTTTTCAATGTTGAGGTTGTTGTTGAATTTGTTGGTGTTTTTCAATGTTGAGGTTGTTGTTGAATTTGTTGTTGTTTTTCAATTCTGAGGTTGTTGTTGTTTTTAAATGTTGGGGTTGTTGTTGAATTTGTTGGTGTTTTTCAATTTTGAGGATGTTGTTGTTTTTCAAAGTTGAGGTTGTTGTTGAATTTGTTGGTGTTTTTCAATGTCGGGGTTGTTGTTGAATTTGTTGGTGTTTTTCTATGTTGAATTTTTTGTTGAATTTGTTGGTGTTTTTCAATGTTGAGGTTGTTGAATTTCAATGTTGAGGTTGTTGTTGAATTTGTTGGCGTTTTTAAATGTTGAGGTTGTTGTTGAATTTGTTGATGTTTTTCAATGTTGAGGTTGTTGTTGAATTTGTTGGTGTTTTTCAATGTTGAGGTTGTTGTTGAATTTGTTGGTGTTTTTCAATGTTGAGGTTGTTGTTATTTTTCAATGTTGAGGTTGTTGTTGAGTTTGTTGGTATTTTTCAATGTTGAGGTTGTTGTTGAATTTGTTGGTGTTTTTCAATGTTGAGGTTGTTGTTGAATTTGTTGGTGTTTTTCAATGTTGAGGTTGTTGTTGTTTTTCAATGTTGAGGTTGTTGTTGAATTTGTTGGTGTTTTTCAACGTTGAGGTTGTTGTTGAATTTGTTGGTGTTTTTCAATGTTGAGGTTGTTGTTGTTTTTCAATGTTGAGGTTGTTGTTGAATTTGTTGGTGTTTTTCAATGTTTAGGTTGTTGTTGAATTTGTTGGTGTTTTTCAATGTTGAGGTTGTTGTTGTTTTTCAATGCTGAGGTTGTTGTTGAATTTGTTGGTGTTTTTCAATGTTGAGGTTGTTGTTGAATTTGTTGGTGTTTTTCAATGTTGAGGTTGTTGTTGTTTTTCAATGTTGAGGTTGTTGTTGAATTTGTTGGTGTTTTTCAATGTTGAGGTTGTTGTTGTTATTCAATGTTGAGGTTGTTGTTGAATTTGTTGGTGTTTTTCTATGTTGAGGTTGTTGTTGTTTTTCAATGTTCAGGTTGTTGTTGAATTTGTTGGTGTTTTTCAATGTTGAGGTTGTTGTTGAATTTGTTGGTGTTTTTCAATGATCAGGTTGTTGTTGTTTTTCAATGTTGAGGTTGTTGCATTTGTGGGTGTTTTTCAATCTTGAGTTTGTTGTTGAATTTGTTGGTGTTTTTCAATGTTGAGGTTGTTGTTGAATTTGTTGGTGTTTTTCAATGTTGAGGTTGTTGGTATTTTTCAATGTGGAGGTTGTTGTTGAGTTTGTTGGTGTTTTTCAATGTTGAGGTTGTTGTTGAATTTGTTGGTGCTTTTCAATGTTGAGGTTGTTGTTGAATTTGTTGGTGTTTTTCAATGTTGAGGTTGTTGTTGTTTTTCAATGTTAAGGTTGTTGCTGAATTTGTTGGTGCTTTTCAATGTTGAGGTTGTTGTTGTTTTTCAATGTTGAGGTTGTTGTTGAATTTGTTGGTGTTTTTAAATGTTGAGGTTGTTGTTGAATTTGCTGGTGTTTTGCAATGTTGAGGTTGTTGTTGTTTTTCAATGTTGAGGTTGTTGTTGAATTTGTTGGTGTTTTTCAATGTTGAGGTTTTTGTTGTTTTTCAATGTTGAGGTGGTTGTTGTATTTTTTGGTGTTATTCAATTTCGAGGTTGTTGTTGAATTTGTTGGTGTTTTTCAATGTTGAAGTTTTTGTTGAATTTGCTGGTGTTTTTCAATGTTGAGGTTGTTGTTGTTTTTCAATGTTGAGGTTGTTGTTGAATTTGTTGGTGTTTTTCAATGTTGAGGTTGTTGTTTTTTTTCAATGCTGAGGTTGTTGTTGAATTTGTTGGTGTTTTTCAATGTTGAGGCTGTTGTTGAATTTGTTGGTGTTTTTCAATGTTGAGGTTGTTGTTGTTTTTCAATTTTTGAGGTTGTTGTTGAATTTGTTGGTGTTTTTCAATGTTTAGGTTGTTGTTGTTTTTCAATGTTGAGGTTGTTGTTGAGTTTGTTGGTGTTTTTCAATGTTGAGGTTGTTGTTGAATTTGTTGGTGTTTTTCAATGTTGAGGTTGTTGTTGAATTTGTTGTTGTTTTTCAATTCTGAGGTTGTTGTTGTTTTTAAATGTTGGGGTTGTTGTTGAATTTGTTGGTGTTTTTCAATTTTGAGGATGTTGTTGTTTTTCAAAGTTGAGGTTGTTGTTGAATTTGTTGGTGTTTTTCAATGTCGGGGTTGTTGTTGAATTTGTTGGTGTTTTTCTATGTTGAATTTTTTGTTGAATTTGTTGGTGTTTTTCAATGTTGAGGTTGTTGAATTTCAATGTTGAGGTTGTTGTTGAATTTGTTGGCGTTTTTAAATGTTGAGGTTGTTGTTGAATTTGTTGATGTTTTTCAATGTTGAGGTTGTTGTTGAATTTGTTGGTGTTTTTCAATGTTGAGGTTGTTGTTGAATTTGTTGGTGTTTTTCAATGTTGAGGTTGTTGTTATTTTTCAATGTTGAGGTTGTTGTTGAGTTTGTTGGTATTTTTCAATGTTGAGGTTGTTGTTGAATTTGTTGGTGTTTTTCAATGTTGAGGTTGTTGTTGAATTTGTTGGTGTTTTTCAATGTTGAGGTTGTTGTTGTTTTTCAATGTTGAGGTTGTTGTTGAATTTGTTGGTGTTTTTCAACGTTGAGGTTGTTGTTGAATTTGTTGGTGTTTTTCAATGTTGAGGTTGTTGTTGTTTTTCAATGTTGAGGTTGTTGTTGAATTTGTTGGTGTTTTTCAATGTTTAGGTTGTTGTTGAATTTGTTGGTGTTTTTCAATGTTGAGGTTGTTGTTGTTTTTCAATGCTGAGGTTGTTGTTGAATTTGTTGGTGTTTTTCAATGTTGAGGTTGTTGTTGAATTTGTTGGTGTTTTTCAATGTTGAGGTTGTTGTTGTTTTTCAATGTTGAGGTTGTTGTTGAATTTGTTGGTGTTTTTCAATGTTGAGGTTGTTGTTGTTATTCAATGTTGAGGTTGTTGTTGAATTTGTTGGTGTTTTTCTATGTTGAGGTTGTTGTTGTTTTTCAATGTTCAGGTTGTTGTTGAATTTGTTGGTGTTTTTCAATGTTGAGGTTGTTGTTGAATTTGTTGGTGTTTTTCAATGATCAGGTTGTTGTTGTTTTTCAATGTTGAGGTTGTTGCATTTGTGGGTGTTTTTCAATCTTGAGTTTGTTGTTGAATTTGTTGGTGTTTTTCAATGTTGAGGTTGTTGTTGAATTTGTTGGTGTTTTTCAATGTTGAGGTTGTTGGTATTTTTCAATGTGGAGGTTGTTGTTGAGTTTGTTGGTGTTTTTCAATGTTGAGGTTGTTGTTGAATTTGTTGGTGCTTTTCAATGTTGAGGTTGTTGTTGAATTTGTTGGTGTTTTTCAATGTTGAGGTTGTTGTTGTTTTTCAATGTTAAGGTTGTTGCTGAATTTGTTGGTGCTTTTCAATGTTGAGATTGTTGTTGTTTTTCAATGTTGAGGTTGTTGTTGAATTTGTTGGTGTTTTTAAATGTTGAGGTTGTTGTTGAATTTGCTGGTGTTTTGCAATGTTGAGGTTGTTGTTGTTTTTCAATGTTGAGGTTGTTGTTGAATTTGTTGGTGTTTTTCAATGTTGAGGTTTTTGTTGTTTTTCAATGTTGAGGTGGTTGTTGTATTTTTTGGTGTTATTCAATTTCGAGGTTGTTGTTGAATTTGTTGGTGTTTTTCAATGTTGAAGTTTTTGTTGAATTTGCTGGTGTTTTTCAATGTTGAGGTTGTTGTTGTTTTTCAATGTTGAGGTTGTTGTTGAATTTGTTGGTGTTTTTCAATGTTGAGGTTGTTGTTTTTTTTCAATGCTGAGGTTGTTGTTGAATTTGTTGGTGTTTTTCAATGTTGAGGCTGTTGTTGAATTTGTTGGTGTTTTTCAATGTTGAGGTTGTTGTTGTTTTTCAATTTTGAGGTTGTTGTTGAATTTGTTGGTGTTTTTCAATGTTTAGGTTGTTGTTGTTTTTCAATGTTGAGGTTGTTGTTGAGTTTGTTGGTGTTTTTCAATGTTGAGGTTGTTGTTGAATTTGTTGGTGTTTTTCAATGTTGAGGTTGTTGTTGAATTTGTTGGTGTTTTTCAATGTTGAGGTTGTTGTTATTTTTCAATGTTGAGGTTGTTGTTGAGTTTGTTGGTGTTTTTCAATGTTGAGGTTGTTGTTGAATTTGTTGGTGTTTTTCAATGTTGAGGTTGTTGTTGAATTTGTTGATGTTTTTCAATGTTGAGGTTGTTGTTGTTTTTAAATGTTGAGGTTGTTGTTGAATTTGTTGGTGTTTTTTCAATGTTGAGGTTGTTGGTGTTTTTCAATGTTGAGGTTGATTTTGAATTTGAGGGTGTTTTTCAATGTTGAAGTTGTTGTTGAATTTGTTGGTGTTTTTCAATGTTGAGGTTGTTGTTGTTTTTCAATGTTGAGGTTGTTGTTGAATTTTTTGGTGTTTTTCAATGTTGAGGTTGTTGTTGTTTTTCAATGCTGAGGTTGTTGTTGAATTTGTTGGTGTTTTTCAATGTTGAGGTTGTTGTTGAATTTGTTGGTGTTTTTCATTGTTGAGGTTGTTGTTGTTATTCAATGTTGAGGTTGTTGTTGAATTTGTTGGTGTTTTTTAATGTTGAGGTTGTTGTTGTTTTTCAATGTTCAGGTTGTTGTTGAATTTGTTGGTGTTTTTCAATGTTGAGGTTGTTGTTGAATTTGTTGGTGTTTTTCAATGATCAGGTTATTGTTGTTTTTCAATGTTGAGGTTGTTGCATTTGTGGGTGCTTTTCAATCTTGAGTTTGTTGTTGAATTTGTTGGTGTTTTTCAATGTTGAGGTTGTTGTTGAATTTGTTGGTGTTTTTCAATGTTGAGGTTGTTGGTATTTTTCAATGTTGAGGTTGTTGTTGAGTTTGTTGGTGTTTTTCAATGTTGAGGTTGTTGTTGAATTTGTTGGTGCTTTTCAATGTTGAGGTTGTTGTTGAATTTGTTGGTGTTTTTCAATGTTGAGGTTGTTGTTGTTTTTAAATGTTGAGGTTGTTGTTGAATTTGCTGGTGTATTTTCAATTTTGAGGTTGTTGGTGTTGTTCAATGTTGAGGTTGATTTTTAATTTGAGGGTGTCTTTCAATGTCGAGGTTGTTGTTGAATTTGTTGGTGTTTTTCAATGTTGAGGTTGTTGTTGTTTTTCAATGTTGAGGTTGTTGTTGAATTTGTTGGTGTTTTTCAATGTTGAGATTGTTGTTGTTTTTCAATGTTGAGGTTGTTGTTGAATTTGTTGGTGTTTTTAAATGTTGAGGTTGTTGTTGAATTTGTTGGTGTATTGCAATGTTGAGGTTGTTGTTGTTTTTCAATGTTGAGGTTGTTGTTGAATTTGTTGGTGTTTTTCAATGTTGAGGTTTTTGTTGTTTTTCAATGTTGAGGTTGTTGTTGTATTTGTTGGTGTTTTTCAATTTCGAGGTTGTTGTTGAATTTGTTGGTGTTTTTCAATGTTGAAGTTGTTGTTGAATTTGTCGGTGTTTTTCAATGTTGAGGTTGTTGTTGTTTTTCAATGTTGAGGTTGTTGTTGAATTTGTTGGTGTTTTTCAATGTTGAGGTTGTTGTTGTTTTTCAATGCTGAGGTTGTTGTTGAATTTGTTGGTGTTTTTCAATGTTGAGGTTGTTGTTGAATTTGCTGGTGTTTTTCAATGTTGAGGTTGTTGTTGTTTTTCAATGTTGAGGTTGTTGTTGAATTTGTTGGTGTTTTTCAATGTTGAGTTTGTTGTTGTTTTCCAATGTTGAGGTTGTTGTTGAATTTGTTAGTGTTTTTCAATGTTGAGGTTGTTGTTGAATTTGTTGGTGTTTTTCAATGTTGAGGTTGTTGTTATTTTTCAATGTTGAGGTTGTTGTTGAGTATGTTGGTGTTTTTCAATGTTGAGGTTGTTGTTGAATTTGTTGCTGTTTTTCAATGTTGAGGTTGTTGTTGAATTTGTTGGTGTTTTTCAATGTTGAGGTTGTTGTTGTTTTTCAATGTTGAGGTTGTTGTTGAATTTGTTGGTGTTTTTCAACGTTGAGGTTGTTGTTGAATTTGTTGGTGTTTTTCAATGTTGAGGTTGTTGTTGTTTTTCAATGTTGAGGTTGTTGTTGATTTTGTTGGTGTTTTTCAATGTTTAGGTTGTTGTTGAATTTGTTGGTGTTTTTCAATTTCGAGGTTGTTGTTGAATTTGTTGGTGTCTTTCAATGTTGAAGTTGTTGTTGAATTTGTTGGTGTTTTTCAATGTTGAGGTTGTTGTTGTTTTTCAATGCTGAGGTTGTTGTTGAATTTGTTGGTGTTTTTCAATGTTGAGGTTGTTGTTGAATTTGTTGGTGTTTTTCAATGTTGAGGTTGTTGTTGTTTTTCAATGTTGAGGTTGTTGTTGAATTTGTTGGTGTTTTTCAATGTTGAGGTCGTTGTTGTTATTCAATGTTCAGGTTGTTGTTGAATTTGTTGGTGTTTTTCAATGTTGAGGTTGTTGTTGTTTTTCAATGTTCAGGTTGTTGTTGAATTTGTTGGTGTTTTTCAATGTTGAGGTTGTTGTTGAATTTGTTGGTGTTTTTCAATGATCAGGTTGTTGTTGTTTTTCAATGTTGAGGTTGTTGCATTTGTGGGTGTTTTTCAATCTTGAGTTTGTTGTTGAATTTGTTGGTGTTTTTCAATGTTGAGGTTGTTGTTGAATTTGTTGGTGTTTTTCAATGTTGAGGTTGTTGGTATTTTTCAATGTTGAGGTTGTTGTTGAGTTTGTTGGTGTTTTTCAATGTTGAGGTTGTTGTTGAATTTGTTGGTGCTTTTCAATGTTGAGGTTGTTGTTGAATTTGTTGGTGTTTTTCAATGTTGAGGTTGTTGTTGTTTTTCAATGTTGAGGTTGTTGTTGAATTTGTTGGTGTTTTTCAATGTTGAGATTGTTGTTGTTTTTCAATGTTGAGGTTGTTGTTGAATTTGTTGGTGTTTTTAAATGTTGAGGTTGTTGTTGAATTTGCTGGTGTTTTGCAATGTTGAGGTTGTTGTTGAATTTGTTGGTGCTTTTCAATGTTGAGGTTGTTGTTGAATTTGTTGGTGTTTTTCAATGTTGAGGTTGTTGTTGTTTTTAAATGTTGAGGTTGTTGTTGAATTTGCTGGTGTATTTTCAATTTTGAGGTTGTTGGTGTTGTTCAATGTTGAGGTTGATTTTTAATTTGAGGGTGTCTTTCAATGTCGAGGTTGTTGTTGAATTTGTTGGTGTTTTTCAATGTTGAGGTTGTTGTTGTTTTTCAATGTTGAGGTTGTTGTTGAATTTGTTGGTGTTTTTCAATGTTGAGATTGTTGTTGTTTTTCAATGTTGAGGTTGTTGTTGAATTTGTTGGTGTTTTTAAATGTTGAGGTTGTTGTTGAATTTGTTGGTGTATTGCAATGTTGAGGTTGTTGTTGTTTTTCAATGTTGAGGTTGTTGTTGAATTTGTTGGTGTTTTTCAATGTTGAGGTTTTTGTTGTTTTTCAATGTTGAGGTTGTTGTTGTATTTGTTGGTGTTTTTCAATTTCGAGGTTGTTGTTGAATTTGTTGGTGTTTTTCAATGTTGAAGTTGTTGTTGAATTTGTCGGTGTTTTTCAATGTTGAGGTTGTTGTTGTTTTTCAATGTTGAGGTTGTTGTTGAATTTGTTGGTGTTTTTCAATGTTGAGGTTGTTGTTGTTTTTCAATGCTGAGTTTGTTGTTGAATTTGTTGGTGTTTTTCAATGTAGAGGTTGTTGTTGAATTTGCTGGTGTTTTTCAATGTTGAGGTTGTTGTTGTTTTTCAATGTTGAGGTTGTTGTTGAATTTGTTGGTGTTTTTCAATGTTGAGTTTGTTGTTGTTTTCCAATGTTGAGGTTGTTGTTGAATTTGTTAGTGTTTTTCAATGTTGAGGTTGTTGTTGAATTTGTTGGTGTTTTTCAATGTTGAGGTTGTTGTTATTTTTCAATGTTGAGGTTGTTGTTGAGTATGTTGGTGTTTTTCAATGTTGAGGTTGTTGTTGAATTTGTTGCTGTTTTTCAATGTTGAGGTTGTTGTTGAATTTGTTGGTGTTTTTCAATGTTGAGGTTGTTGTTGTTTTTCAATGTTGAGGTTGTTGTTGAATTTGTTGGTGTTTTTCAACGTTGAGGTTGTTGTTGAATTTGTTGGTGTTTTTCAATGTTGAGGTTGTTGTTGTTTTTCAATGTTGAGGTTGTTGTTGTTTTTCAATGTTGAGGTTGTTGTTGAATTTGTTGGTGTTTTTCAACGTTGAGGTTGTTGTTGAATTTGTTGGTGTTTTTCAATGTTGAGGTTGTTGTTGTTTTTCAATGTTGAGGTTGTTGTTGATTTTGTTGGTGTTTTTCAATGTTTAGGTTGTTGTTGAATTTGTTGGTGTTTTTCAATTTCGAGGTTGTTGTTGAATTTGTTGGTGTCTTTCAATGTTGAAGTTGTTGTTGAATTTGTTGGTGTTTTTCAATGTTGAGGTTGTTGTTGTTTTTCAATGCAGAGGTTGTTGTTGAATTTGTTGGTGTTTTTCAATGTTGAGGTTGTTGTTGAATTTGTTGGTGTTTTTCAATGTTGAGGTTGTTGTTGTTTTTCAATGTTGAGGTTGTTGTTGAATTTGTTGGTGTTTTTCAATGTTGAGGTCGTTGTTGTTATTCAATGTTGAGGTTGTTGTTGAATTTGTTGGTGTTTTTCAATGTTGAGGTTGTTGTTGTTTTTCAATGTTCAGGTTGTTGTTGAATTTGTTGGTGTTTTTCAATGTTGAGGTTGTTGTTGAATTTGTTGGTGTTTTTCAATGATCAGGTTGTTGTTGTTTTTCAATGTTGAGGTTGTTGCATTTGTGGGTGTTTTTCAATCTTGAGTTTGTTGTTGAATTTGTTGGTGTTTTTCAATGTTGAGGTTGTTGTTGAATTTGTTGGTGTTTTTCAATGTTGAGGTTGTTGGTATTTTTCAATGTTGAGGTTGTTGTTGAGTTTGTTGGTGTTTTTCAATGTTGAGGTTGTTGTTGAATTTGTTGGTGCTTTTCAATGTTGAGGTTGTTGTTGAATTTGTTGGTGTTTTTCAATGTTGAGGTTGTTGTTGTTTTTCAATGTTGAGGTTGTTGTTGAATTTGTTGGTGTTTTTCAATGTTGAGATTGTTGTTGTTTTTCAATGTTGAGGTTGTTGTTGAATTTGTTGGTGTTTTTAAATGTTGAGGTTGTTGTTGAATTTGCTGGTGTTTTGCAATGTTGAGGTTGTTGTTGTTTTTCAATGTTGAGTTTGTTGTTGAATTTGTTGGTGTTTTTCAATGTTGAGGTTTTTGTTGTTTTTCAATGTTGAGGTGGTTGTTGTATTTGTTGGTGTTATTCAATTTCGAGGTTGTTGTTGAATTTGTTGGTGTTTTTCAATGTTGAAGTTTTTGTTGAATTTGCTGGTGTTTTTCAATGTTGAGGTTGTTGTTGTTTTTCAATGTTGAGGTTGTTGTTGAATTTGTTGGTGTTTTTCAATGTTGAGGTTGTTGTTTTTTTCAATGCTGAGGTTGTTGTTGAATTTGTTGGTGTTTTTCAATGTTGAGGTTGTTGTTGAATTTGTTGGTGTTTTTCAATGTTGAGGTTGTTGTTGTTTTTCAATGTTGAGGTTGTTGTTGAATTTGTTGGTGTTTTGCAATGTTTAGGGTGTTGTTGTTTTTCAATGTTGAGGTTGTTGTTGAATTTTTTGGTGTTTTTCAATGTTGAGGTTGTTGTTGAATTTGTTGGTGTTTTTAAATGTTGAGGTTGTTGTTGAATTTGTTGGTGTTTTTCAATGTTGAGGTTGTTGTTATTTTTCAATGTTGAGGTTGATTTTGAATTTGAGGGTGTTTTTCAATGTTGAAGTTGTTGTTGAATTTGTTGGTGTTTTTCAATGTTGAGGTTGTTGTTGTTTTTCAATGTTGAGGTTGTTGTTGAATTTGTTGGTGTTTTTCAATGTTGAGGTTGTTGTTGTTTTTCAATGCTGAGGTTGTTGTTGAATTTGTTGGTGTTTTTCAATGTTGAGGTTGTTGTTGAATTTGTTGGTGTTTTTCAATGTTGAGGTTGTTGTTGTTTTTCATTGTTGAGGTTGTTGTTGAATTTGTTGGTGTTTTTCAATGTTTAGGTTGTTGTTGTTTTTCAATGTTGAGGTTGTTGTTGAATTTGTTGGTGTTTTTCAATGTTGAGGTTGTTGTTGAATTTGTTGATGTTTTTCAATGTTGAGGTTGTTGTTGTTTTTCAATGTTGTGGTTGTTGTTGAATTTGTTGGTGTTTTTCAATGTTGAGTTTGTTGTTCTTTTTCAATGTTGAGGTTGTTGTTGAATTTGTTGGTGTTTTTCAATGTTGAGGTTGTTGTTGTTTTTCAATGTTGAGGTTATTGTTGAATTTGTTGGTGTTTTTCAATGTTGAGGTTGTTGTTGTTTTTCAATGTTGAGGTTGTTGTTGAATTTGTTGGTGCTTTTCAATGTTGAGGTTGTTGTTGAATTTGTTGGTGATTTTCAATGTTGAGGTTGTTGTTTTTCAATGTAGAGGTTGTTGTTGAATTTGTTGGCGTTTTTCAATGTTGTGTTTGTTGTTGAATTTGTTGGTGTTTTTCAATTTCGAGGTTGTTGTTGAATTTGTTGGTGTTTTTCAATGTTGAGGTTGTTGTTGAATTTGTTGGTGTTTTTCAATGTTGAGGTTGTTGTTGAATTTGTTGGTGTTTTTCAATGTTGAGGTTGTTGTTGTTTTTCAATGTTGAGGTTGTTGTTGAATTTGTTGGTGTTTTTCAATGTTTAGTTTGTTGTTTTTTTTCAATGTTGAGGTTGATGTTGAATTTGTTGGTGTTTTTCAATGTTGAGGTTGTTTTTGTTTTTCAATGTTGAGGTTGTTGTTGAGTTTGTTGGTGTTTTTCAATGTTGAGGTTGTTGTTGAATTTGTTGGTGTTTTTCAATGTTGAGGTTGTTGTTGAATTTGTTGTTGTTTTTCAATTCTGAGGTTGTTGTTGTTTTTAAATGTTGGGGTTGTTGTTGAATTTGTTGGTGTTTTTCAATTTTGAGGATGTTGTTGTTTTTCAAAGTTGAGGTTGTTGTTGAATTTGTTGGTGTTTTTCAATGTCGGGGTTGTTGTTGAATTTGTTGGTGTTTTTCTATGTTGAATTTTTTGTTGAATTTGTTGGTGTTTTTCAATGTTGAGGTTGTTGAATTTCAATGTTGAGGTTGTTGTTGAATTTGTTGGCGTTTTTAAATGTTGAGGTTGTTGTTGAATTTGTTGATGTTTTTCAATGTTGAGGTTGTTGTTGTTTTTCAATGTTGAGGTTGTTGTTGAATTTGTTGGTGTTTTTCAATGTTGAGTTTGTTGTTCTTTTTCAATGTTGAGGTTGTTGTTGAATTTGTTGGTGTTTTTCAATGTTGAGGTTGTTGTTGTTTTTCAATGTTGAGGTTATTGTTGAATTTGTTGGTGTTTTTCAATGTTGAGGTTGTTGTTGTTTTTCAATGTTGAGGTTGTTGTTGAATTTGTTGGTGCTTTTCAATGTTGAGGTTGTTGTTGAATTTGTTGGTGATTTTCAATGTTGAGGTTGTTGTTTTTCAATGTAGAGGTTGTTGTTGAATTTGTTGGCGTTTTTCAATGTTGAGTTTGTTGTTGAATTTGTTGGTGTTTTTCAATTTCGAGGTTGTTGTTGAATTTGTTGGTGTTTTTCAATGTTGAGGTTGTTGTTGAATTTGTTGGTGTTTTTCAATGTTGAGGTTGTTGTTGAATTTGTTGGTGTTTTTCAATGTTGAGGTTGTTGTTGTTTTTCAATGTTGAGGTTGTTGTTGAATTTGTTGGTGTTTTTCAATGTTTAGTTTGTTGTTTTTTTTCAATGTTGAGGTTGTTGTTGAATTTGTTGGTGTTTTTCAATGTTGAGGTTGTTGTTGTTTTTCAATGTTGAGGTTGTTGTTGAATTTGTTGGTGTTTTTCAATGTTGAGGTTGTTGGTGTTTTTCAATGTTGAGGTTGTTGTTGAATTTGTCGGTGTTTTTCAATGTTGAGGTTGATGTTGAATTTGTTGGTGTTTTTCAATGTTGAGGTTGTTGTTGTTTTTCAATGTTGAGGTTGTTGTTGAGTTTGTTGGTGTTTTTCAATGTTGAGGTTGTTGTTGAATTTGTTGGTGTTTTTCAATGTTGAGGTTGTTGTTGAATTTGTTGTTGTTTTTCAATGCTGAGGTTGTTGTTGTTTTTAAATGTTGGGGTTGTTGTTGAATTTGTTGGTGTTTTTCAATTTTGAGGATGTTGTTGTTTTTCAATGTTGAGGTTGTTGTTGAATTTGTTGGTGTTTTTCCATGATGAGGTTGTTGTTGTTTTTCAAAGTTGAGGTTGTTGTTGAATTTGTTGGTGTTTTTCAATGTTTAGGTTGTTGTTGTTTTTCAATGTTGAGGTTGTTGTTGAATTTGTTGGTGTTTTTCAATGTTGAGGTTGTTGTTGAATTTGTTGGTGTTTTTAAATGTTGAGGTTGTTGTTGAATTTGTTGGTGTTCTTCAATGTTGAGGTTGTTGTTGTTTTTCAATGTTGAGGTTGTTGTTGAATTTGTTGGTGTTTTTCAATGTTGAGGTTGTTGTTGTTTTTCAATGTTGAGGTTGTTGTTGAATTTGTTGGAGATTTTCAATGTTGAGTTTGTTGTTGTTTTTCAATGTTGAGGTTGTTGTTGAATTTGTTGGTGTTTTTCAATGTTGAGGTTGTTGTTGAATTTGTTGGTGTTTTTCAATGATGAGGTTGTTGTTGTTTTTCAAGGTTGAGGTTGTTGAATTTGTGGGTGTTTTTCAATCTTGAGTTTGTTGTTGAATTTGTTGGTGTTTTTCAATGTTGAGGTTGTTGTTGAATTTGTTGGTGTTTTTCAATGTTGAGGTTGTTGTTATTTTTCAATGTTGAGGTTGTTGTTGAGTTTGTTGGTGTTTTTCAATGTTGAGGTTGTTGCTGAATTTGTTGGTGTTTTTCAATGTTGAGGTTGTTGTTGAATTTGTTGGTGTTTTTCAATTTTGAGGTTGTTGTTGTTTTTAAATGTTGAGGTTGTTGTTGAATTTGCTGGTGTTTTTTCAATTTTGAGGTTGTTGGTGTTGTTCAATGTTGAGGTTGATTTTTAATTTGAGGGTGTTTTTCAATGTCGAGGTTGTTGTTGAATTTGTTGGTGTTTTTCAATGTTGAGGTTGTTGTTGTTTTTCAATGTTGAGGTTGTTGTTGAATTTGTTGGTGTTTTTCAATGTTGAGATTGTTGTTGTTTTTCAATGTTGAGGTTGTTGTTGAATTTGTTGGTGTTTTTAAATGTTGTGGTTGTTGTTGAATTTGTTGGTTTTTTGCAATGTTGAGGTTGTTGTTGTTTTTCAATGTTGAGGTTGTTGTTGAATTTGTTGGTGTTTTTCAATGTTGAGGTTTTTGTTGTTTTTCAATGTTGAGGTTGTTGTTGTATTTGTTGGTGTTTTTCAATTTCGAGGTTGTTGTTGAATTTGTTGGTGTTTTTCAATGTTGAAGTTGTTGTTGAATTTGTCGGTGTTTTTCAATGTTGATGTTGTTGTTGTTTTTCAATGTTAAGGTTGTTGTTGAATTTGTTTGTGTTTTTCAATGTTGAGGTTATTGTTGTTTTTCAATGCTGAGGTTGTTGTTGAATTTGTTGGTGTTTTTCAATGTTGAGGTTGTTGTTGAATTTGTTGGTGTTTTTCAATGTTGAGGTTGTTGTTGTTTTTCAATGTTGAGATTGTTGTTGAATTTGTTGGTGTTTTTCAATGTTGAGGTTGTTGATGTTTTCCAATGTTGAGGTTGTTGTTGAATTTGTTGGTGTTTTTCAATGTTGAGGTTGTTGTTGAATTTGTTGGTGTTTTTCAATGTTGAGGTTGTTGTTATTTTTCAATGTTGAGGTTGTTGTTGAGTTTGTTGGTGTTTTTCAATGTTGAGGTTGTTGTTGAATTTGTTGGTGTTTTTCAATGTTGAGGTTGTTGTTGAATTTGTTGGTGTTTTTCAATGTTGAGGTTGTTGTTGTTTTTCAATGTTGAGGTTGTTGTTGAATTTGTTGGTGTTTTTCAACGTTGAGGTTGTTGTTGAATTTGTTGGTGTTTTTCAATGTTGAGGTTGTTGTTGTTTTTCAATGTTGAGGTTGTTGTTGAATTTGTTGGTGTTTTTCAATGTTTAGGTTGTTGTTGAATTTGTTGGTGTTTTTCAATGTTGAGGTTGTTGTTGTTTTTCAATGCTGAGGTTGTTGTTGAATTTGTTGGTGTTTTTCAATGTTGAGGTTGTTGTTGAATTTGTTGGTGTTTTTCAATGTTGAGGTTGTTGTTGTTTTTCAATGTTGAGGTTGTTGTTGAATTTGTTGGTGTTTTTCAATGTTGAGGTTGTTGTTGTTATTCAATGTTGAGGTTGTTGTTGAATTTGTTGGTGTTTTTCTATGTTGAGGTTGTTGTTGTTTTTCAATGTTCAGGTTGTTGTTGAATTTGTTGGTGTTTTTCAATGTTGAGGTTGTTGTTGAATTTGTTGGTGTTTTTCAATGATCAGGTTGTTGTTGTTTTTCAATGTTGAGGTTGTTGCATTTGTGGGTGTTTTTCAATCTTGAGTTTGTTGTTGAATTTGTTGGTGTTTTTCAATGTTGAAGTTGTTGTTGAATTTGTTGGTGTTTTTCAATGTTGAGGTTGTTGGTATTTTTCAATGTGGAGGTTGTTGTTGAGTTTGTTGGTATTTTTCAATGTTGAGGTTGTTGTTGAATTTGTTGGTGCTTTTCAATGTTGAGGTTGTTGTTGAATTTGTTGGTGTTTTTCAATGTTGAGGTTGTTGTTGTTTTTCAATGTTGAGGTTGTTGTTGAATTTGTTGGTGTTTTTCAATGTTGAGATTGTTGTTGTTTTTCAATGTTGAGGTTGTTGTTGAATTTGTTGGTGTTTTTAAATGTTGAGGTTGTTGTTGAATTTGCTGGTGTTTTGCAATGTTGAGGTTGTTGTTGTTTTTCAATGTTGAGGTTGTTGTTGAATTTGTTGGTGTTTTTCAATGTTGAGGTTTTTGTTGTTTTTCAATGTTGAGGTGGTTGTTGTATTTGTTGGTGTTATTCAATTTCGAGGTTGTTGTTGAATTTGTTGGTGTTTTTCAATGTTGAAGTTTTTGTTGAATTTGCTGGTGTTTTTCAATGTTGAGGTTGTTGTTGTTTTTCAATGTTGAGGTTGTTGTTGAATTTGTTGGTGTTTTTCAATGTTGAGGTTGTTGTTTTTTTTCAATGCTGAGGTTGTTGTTGAATTTGTTGGTGTTTTTCAATGTTGAGGTTGTTGTTGAATTTGTTGGTGTTTTTCAATGTTGAGGTTGTTGTTGTTTTTCAATTTTGAGGTTGTTGTTGAATTTGTTGGTGTTTTTCAATGTTTAGGTTGTTGTTGTTTTTCAATGTTGAGGTTGTTGTTGAATTTGTTGGTGTTTTTCAATGTTGAGGTTGTTGTTGAATTTGTTGGTGTTTTTCAATGTTGAGGTTGTTGTTGAATTTGTTGGTGTTTTTCAATGTTGAGGTTGTTGTTATTTTTCAATGTTGAGGTTGTTGTTGAGTTTGTTGGTGTTTTTCAATGTTGAGGTTGTTGTTGAATTTGTTGGTGTTTTTCAATGTTGAGGTTGTTGTTGAATTTGTTGATGTTTTTCATTGTTGAGGTTGTTGTTGTTTTTAAATGTTGAGGTTGTTGTTGAATTTGTTGGTGTTTTTTCAATGTTGAGGTTGTTGGTGTTTTTCAATGTTCAGGTTGATTTTGAATTTGAGGGTGTTTTTCAATGTTGAAGTTGTTGTTGAATTTGTTGGTGTTTTTCAATGTTGAGGTTGTTGTTGTTTTTCAATGTTGAGGTTGTTGTTGAATTTTTTGGTGTTTTTCAATGTTGAGGTTGTTGTTGTTTTTCAATGCTGAGGTTGTTGTTGAATTTGTTGGTGTTTTTCAATGTTGAGGTTGTTGTTGAATTTGTTGGTGTTTTTCAATGTTGAGGTTGTTGTTGTTATTCAATGTTGAGGTTGTTGTTGAATTTGTTGGTGTTTTTTAATGTTGAGGTTGTTGTTGTTTTTCAATGTTCAGGTTGTTGTTGAATTTGTTGGTGTTTTTCAATGTTGAGGTTGTTGTTGAATTTGTTGGTGTTTTTCAATGATCAGGTTGTTGTTATTTTTCAATGTTGAGGTTGTTGCATTTGTGGGTGCTTTTCAATCTTGAGTTTGATGTTGAATTTGTTGGTGTTTTACAATGTTGAGGTTGTTGTTGAATTTGTTGGTGTTTTTCAATGTTGAGGTTGTTGGTATTTTTCAATGTTGAGGTTGTTGTTGAGTTTGTTGGTGTTTTTCAATGTTGAGGTTGTTGTTGAATTTGTTGGTGCTTTTCAATGTTGAGGTTGTTGTTGAATTTGTTGGTGTTTTTCAATGTTGAGGTTGTTGTTGTTTTTAAATGTTGAGGTTGTTGTTGAATTTGCTGGTGTATTTTCAATTTTGAGGTTGTTGGTGTTGTTCAATGTTGAGGTTGATTTTTAATTTGAGGGTGTCTTTCAATGTCGAGGTTGTTGTTGAATTTGTTGGTGTTTTTCAATGTTGAGGTTGTTGTTGTTTTTCAATGTTGAGGTTGTTGTTGAATTTGTTGGTGTTTTTCAATGTTGAGATTGTTGTTGTTTTTCAATGTTGAGGTTGTTGTTGAATTTGTTGGTGTTTTTAAATGTTGAGGTTGTTGTTGAATTTGTTGGTGTTTTTCAACGTTGAGGTTGTTGTTGAATTTGTTGGTGTTTTTCAATGTTGAGGTTGTTGTTGTTTTTCAATGTTGAGGTTGTTGTTGAATTTGTTGGTGTTTTTCAATGTTTAGGTTGTTGTTGAATTTGTTGGTGTTTTTCAATGTTGAGGTTGTTGTTGTTTTTCAATGCTGAGGTTGTTGTTGAATTTGTTGGTGTTTTTCAATGTTGAGGTTGTTGTTGAATTTGTTGGTGTTTTTCAATGTTGAGGTTGTTGTTGTTTTTTAATGTTGAGGTTGTTGTTGAATTTGTTGGTGTTTTTCAATGTTGAGGTTGTTGTTGTTATTCAATGTTGAGGTTGTTGTTGAATTTGTTGGTGTTTTTCTATGTTGAGGTTGTTGTTGTTTTTCAATGTTCAGGTTGTTGTTGAATTTGTTGGTGTTTTTCAATGTTGAGGTTGTTGTTGAATTTGTTGGTGTTTTTCAATGATCAGGTTGTTGTTGTTTTTCAATGTTGAGGTTGTTGCATTTGTGGGTGTTTTTCAATCTTGAGTTTGTTGTTGAATTTGTTGGTGTTTTTCAATGTTGAGGTTGTTGTTGAATTTGTTGGTGTTTTTCAATGTTGAGGTTGTTGTTGTTTTTCAATGTTGAGGTTGTTGTTGAATTTGTTGGTGTTTTTCAATGTTTAGGTTGTTGTTGAATTTGTTGGTGTTTTTCAATGTTGAGGTTGTTGTTGTTTTTCAATGCTGAGGTTGTTGTTGAATTTGTTGGTGTTTTTCAATGTTGAGGTTGTTGTTGAATTTGTTGGTGTTTTTCAATGTTGAGGTTGTTGTTGTTTTTCAATGTTGAGGTTGTTGTTGAATTTGTTGGTGTTTTTCAATGTTGAGGTTGTTGTTGTTATTCAATGTTGAGGTTGTTGTTGAATTTGTTGGTGTTTTTCTATGTTGAGGTTGTTGTTGTTTTTCAATGTTCAGGTTGTTGTTGAATTTGATGGTGTTTTTCAATGTTGAGGTTGTTGTTGAATTTGTTGGTGTTTTTCAATGTTGAGGTTGTTGTTGTTATTCAATGTTGAGGTTGTTGTTGAATTTGTTGGTGTTTTTTAATGTTGAGGTTGTTGTTGTTTTTCAATGTTCAGGTTGTTGTTGAATTTGTTGGTGTTTTTCAATGTTGAGGTTGTTGTTGAATTTGTTGGTGTTTTTCAATGATCAGGTTGTTGTTATTTTTCAATGTTGAGGTTGTAGCATTTGTGGGTGCTTTTCAATCTTGAGTTTGTTGTTGAATTTGTTGGTGTTTTTCAATGTTGAGGTTGTTGTTGAATTTGTTGGTGTTTTTCAATGTTGAGGTTGTTGGTATTTTTCAATATTGAGGTTGTTGTTGAGTTTGTTGGTGTTTTTCAATGTTGAGGTTGTTGTTGAATTTGTTGGTGCTTTTCAATGTTGAGGTTGTTGTTGAATTTGTTGGTGTTTTTCAATGTTGAGGTTGTTGTTGTTTTTAAATGTTGAGGTTGTTGTTGAATTTGCTGGTGTATTTTCAATTTTGAGGTTGTTGGTGTTGTTCAATGTTGAGGTTGATTTTTAATTTGAGGGTGTCTTTCAATGTCGAGGTTGTTGTTGTCTTTGTTGGTGTTTTTCAATGTTGAGGTTGTTGTTGTTTTTCAATGTTGAGGTTGTTGTTGAATTTGTTGGTGTTTTTCAATGTTGAGATTGTTGTTGTTTTTCAATGTTGAGGTTGTTGTTGAATTTGTTGGTGTTTTTAAATGTTGAGGTTGTTGTTGAATTTGTTGGTGTTTTTCAACGTTGAGGTTGTTGTTGAATTTGTTGGTGTTTTTCAATGTTGAGGTTGTTGTTGTTTTTCAATGTTGAGGTTGTTGTTGAATTTGTTGGTGTTTTTCAATGTTTAGGTTGTTGTTGAATTTGTTGGTGTTTTTCAATGTTGAGGTTGTTGTTGTTTTTCAATGCTGAGGTTGTTGTTGAATTTGTTGGTGTTTTTCAATGTTGAGGTTGTTGTTGAATTTGTTGGTGTTTTTCAATGTTGAGGTTGTTGTTGTTTTTCAATGTTGAGGTTGTTGTTGAATTTGTTGGTGTTTTTCAATGTTGAGGTTGTTGTTGTTATTCAATGTTGAGGTTGTTGTTGAATTTGTTGGTGTTTTTCTATGTTGAGGTTGTTGTTGTTTTTCAATGTTCAGGTTGTTGTTGAATTTGTTGGTGTTTTTCAATGTTGAGGTTGTTGTTGAATTTGTTGGTGTTTTTCAATGATCAGGTTGTTGTTGTTTTTCAATGTTGAGGTTGCTGCATTTGTGGGTGTTTTTCAATCTTGAGTTTGTTGTTGAATTTGTTGGTGTTTTTCAATGTTGAGGTTGTTGTTGAATTTGTTGGTGTTTTTCAATGTTGAGGTTCTTGGTATTTTTCAATGTGGAGGTTGTTGTTGAGTTTGTTGGTGTTTTTCAATGTTGAGGTTGTTGTTGAATTTTTTGGTGCTTTTCAATGTTGAGGTTGTTGTTGAATTTGTTGGTGTTTTTCAATGTTGAGGTTGTTGTTGTTTTTCAATGTTGAGGTTGTTGTTGAATTTGTTGGTGCTTTTCAATGTTGAGATTGTTGTTGTTTTTCAATGTTGAGGTTGTTGTTGAATTTGTTGGTGTTTTTAAATGTTGAGGTTGTTGTTGAATTTGCTGGTGTTTTGCAATGTTGAGGTTGTTGTTGTTTTTCAATGTTGCGGTTGTTGTTGAATTTGTTGGTGTTTTTCAATGTTGAGGTTTTTGTTGTTTTTCAATGTTGAGGTGGTTGTTGTATTTGTTGGTGTTATTCAATTTCGAGGTTGTTGTTGAATTTGTTGGTGTTTTTCAATGTTGAAGTTTTTGTTGAATTTGCTGGTGTTTTTCAATGTTGAGGTTGTTGTTGTTTTTCAATGTTGAGGTTGTTGTTGAATTTGTTGGTGTTTTTCAATGTTGAGGTTGTTGTTTTTTTTCAATGCTGAGGTTGTTGTTGAATTTGTTGGTGTTTTTCAATGTTGAGGTTGTTGTTGAATTTGTTGGTGTTTTTCAATGTTGAGGTTGTTGTTGTTTTTCAATTTTGAGGTTGTTGTTGAATTTGTTGGTGTTTTTCAATGTTTAGGTTGTTGTTGTTTTTCAATGTTGAGGTTGTTGTTGAATTTGTTGGTGTTTTTCAATGTTGAGGTTGTTGTTGAATTTGTTGGTGTTTTTCAATGTTGAGGTTGTTGTTGAATTTGTTGGTGTTTTTCAATGTTGAGGTTGTTGTTATTTTTCAATGTTGAGGTTGTTGTTGAGTTTGTTGGTGTTTTTCAATGTTGAGGTTGTTGTTGAATTTGTTGGTGTTTTTCAATGTTGAGGTTGTTGTTGAATTTGTTGATGTTTTTCAATGTTGAGGTTGTTGTTGTTTTTAAATGTTGAGGTTGTTGTTGAATTTGTTGGTGTTTTTTCAATGTTGAGGTTGTTGGTGTTTTTCAATGTTGAGGTTGATTTTGAATTTGAGGGTGTTTTTCAATGTTGAAGTTGTTGTTGAATTTGTTGGTGTTTTTCAATGTTGAGGTTGTTGTTGTTTTTCAATGTTGAGGTTGTTGTTGAATTTTTTGGTGTTTTTCAATGTTGAGGTTGTTGTTGTTTTTCAATGCTGAGGTTGTTGTTGAATTTGTTGGTGTTTTTCAATGTTGAGGTTGTTGTTGAATTTGTTGGTGTTTTTCAATGTTGAGGTTGTTGTTGTTATTCAATGTTGAGGTTGTTGTTGAATTTGTTGGTGTTTTTTAATGTTGAGGTTGTTGTTGTTTTTCAATGTTCAGGTTGTTGTTGAATTTGTTGGTGTTTTTCAATGTTGAGGTTGTTGTTGAACTTGTTGGTGTTTTTCAATGATCAGGTTGTTGTTATTTTTCAATGTTGAGGTTGTTGCATTTGTGGGTGCTTTTCAATCTTGAGTTTGTTGTTGAATTTGTTGGTGTTTTTCAATGTTGAGGTTGTTGTTGAATTTGTTGGTGTTTTTCAATGTTGAGGTTGTTGGTATTTTTCAATGTTGAGGTTGTTGTTGAGTTTGTTGGTGTTTTTCAATGTTGAGGTTGTTGTTGAATTTGTTGGTGTTTTTCAATGTTGAGGTTGTTGTTATTTTTCAATGTTGAGGTTGTTGTTGAATTTGTTGGTGCTTTTCAATGTTGAGATTGTTGTTGTTTTTCAATGTTGAGGTTGTTGTTGAATTTGTTGGTGTTTTTAAATGTTGAGGTTGTTGTTGAATTTGCTGGTGTTTTGCAATGTTGAGGTTGTTGTTGTTTTTCAATGTTGCGGTTGTTGTTGAATTTGTTGGTGTTTTTCAATGTTGAGGTTTTTGTTGTTTTTCAATGTTGAGGTGGTTGTTGTATTTGTTGGTGTTATTCAATTTCGAGGTTGTTGTTGAATTTGTTGGTGTTTTTCAATGTTGAAGTTTTTGTTGAATTTGCTGGTGTTTTTCAATGTTGAGGTTGTTGTTGTTTTTCAATGTTGAGGTTGTTGTTGAATTTGTTGGTGTTTTTCAATGTTGAGGTTGTTGTTTTTTTTCAATGCTGAGGTTGTTGTTGAATTTGTTGGTGTTTTTCAATGTTGAGGTTGTTGTTGAATTTGTTGGTGTTTTTCAATGTTGAGGTTGTTGTTGTTTTTCAATTTTGAGGTTGTTGTTGAATTTGTTGGTGTTTTTCAATGTTTAGGTTGTTGTTGTTTTTCAATGTTGAGGTTGTTGTTGAATTTGTTGGTGTTTTTCAATGTTGAGGTTGTTGTTGAATTTGTTGGTGTTTTTCAATGTTGAGGTTGTTGTTGAATTTGTTGGTGTTTTTCAATGTTGAGGTTGTTGTTATTTTTCAATGTTGAGGTTGTTGTTGAGTTTGTTGGTGTTTTTCAATGTTGAGGTTGTTGTTGAATTTGTTGGTGTTTTTCAATGTTGAGGTTGTTGTTGAATTTGTTGATGTTTTTCAATGTTGAGGTTGTTGTTGTTTTTAAATGTTGAGGTTGTTGTTGAATTTGTTGGTGTTTTTTCAATGTTGAGGTTGTTGGTGTTTTTCAATGTTGAGGTTGATTTTGAATTTGAGGTTGTTTTTCAATGTTGAAGTTGTTGTTGAATTTGTTGGTGTTTTTCAATGTTGAGGTTGTTGTTGTTTTTCAATGTTGAGGTTGTTGTTGAATTTTTTGGTGTTTTTCAATGTTGAGGTTGTTGTTGTTTTTCAATGCTGAGGTTGTTGTTGAATTTGTTGGTGTTTTTCAATGTTGAGGTTGTTGTTGAATTTGTTGGTGTTTTTCAATGTTGAGGTTGTTGTTGTTATTCAATGTTGAGGTTGTTGTTGAATTTGTTGGTGTTTTTTAATGTTGAGGTTGTTGTTGTTTTTCAATGTTCAGGTTGTTGTTGAATTTGTTGGTGTTTTTCAATGTTGAGGTTGTTGTTGAACTTGTTGGTGTTTTTCAATGATCAGGTTTGTTGTTATTTTTCAATGTTGAGGTTGTTGCATTTGTGGGTGCTTTTCAATCTTGAGTTTGTTGTTGAATTTGTTGGTGTTTTTCAATGTTGAGGTTGTTGTTGAATTTGTTGGTGTTTTTCAATGTTGAGGTTGTTGGTATTTTTCAATGTTGAGGTTGTTGTTGAGTTTGTTGGTGTTTTTCAATGTTGAGGTTGTTGTTGAATTTGTTGGTGCTTTTCAATGTTGAGGTTGTTGTTGAATTTGTTGGTGTTTTTCAATGTTGAGGTTGTTGTTGTTTTTAAATGTTGAGGTTGTTGTTGAATTTGCTGGTGTATTTTCAATTTTGAGGTTGTTGGTGTTGTTCAATGTTGAGGTTGATTTTTAATTTGAGGGTGTCTTTCAATGTCGAGGTTGTTGTTGAATTTGTTGGTGTTTTTCAATGTTGAGGTTGTTGTTGTTTTTCAATGTTGAGGTTGTTGTTGAATTTGTTGGTCTTTTTCAATGTTGAGATTGTTGTTGCTTTTCAATGTTGAGGTTGTTGTTGAATTTGTTGGTGTTTTAAAATGTTGAGGTTGTTGTTGAATTTGTTGGTGTATTGCAATGTTGAGGTTGTTGTTGTTTTACAATGTTGAGGTTGTTGTTGAATTTGTTGGTGTTTTTCAATGTTGAGGTTTTTGTTGTTTTTCAATGTTGAGGTTGTTGTTGTATTTGTTGGTGTTTTTCAATTTCGAGGTTGTTGTTGAATTTGTTGGTGTTTTTCAATGTTGAAGTTGTTGTTGAATTTGTCGGTGTTTTTCAATGTTGAGGTTGTTGTTGTTTTTCAATGTTGAGGTTGTTGTTGAATTTGTTGGTGTTTTTCAATGTTGAGGTTGTTGTTGTTTTTCAATGCTGAGGTTGTTGTTGAATTTGTTGGTGTTTTTCAATGTTGAGGTTGTTGTTGAATTTGCTGGTGTTTTTCAATGTTGAGGTTGTTGTTATTTTTCAATGTTGAGGTTGTTGTTGAATTTGTTGGTGTTTTTCAATGTTGAGTTTGTTGTTGTTTTCCAATGTTGAGGTTGTTGTTGAATTTGTTAGTGTTTTTCAATGTTGAGGTTGTTGTTGAATTTGTTGGTGTTTTTCAATGATGAGGTTGTTGTTATTTTTCAATGTTGAGGTTGTTGTTGAGTATGTTGGTGTTTTTCAATGTTGAGGTTGTTGTTGAATTTGTTGCTGTTTTTCAATGTTGAGGTTGTTGTTGAATTTGTTGGTGTTTTTCAATGTTGAGGTTGTTGTTGTTTTTCAATGTTGAGGTTGTTGTTGAATTTGTTGGTGTTTTTCAACGTTGAGGTTGTTGTTGAATTTGTTGGTGTTTTTCAATGTTGAGGTTGTTGTTGTTTTTCAATGTTGAGGTTGTTGTTGATTTTGTTGGTGTTTTTCAATGTTTAGGTTGTTGTTGAATTTCTTGGTGTTTTTCAATTTCGAGGTTGTTGTTGAATTTGTTGGTGTCTTTCAATGTTGAAGTTGTTGTTGAATTTGTTGGTGTTTTTCAATGTTGAGGTTGTTGTTGTTTTTCAATGCTGAGGTTGTTGTTGAATTTGTTGGTGTTTTTCAATGTTGAGGTTGTTGTTGAATTTGTTGATGTTTTTCAATGTTGAGGTTGTTGTTGTTTTTCAATGTTGAGGTTGTTGTTGAATTTGTTGGTGTTTTTCAATGTTGAGGTCGTTGTTGTTATTCAATGTTGAGGTTGTTGTTGAATTTGTTGGTGTTTTTCAATGTTGAGGTTGTTGTTGTTTTTCAATGTTCAGGTTGTTGTTGAATTTGATGGTGTTTTTCAATGTTGAGGTTGTTGTTGAATTTGTTGGTGTTTTTCAATGATCAGGTTGTTGTTGTTTTTCAATGCTGAGGTTGTTGCATTTGTGGGTGTTTTTCAATCTTGAGTTTGTTGTTGAATTTGTTGGTGTTTTTCAATGTTTAGGTTGTTGTTGAATTTGTTGGTGTTTTTCAATGTTGAGGTTGTTGGTATTTTTCAATGTTGAGGTTGTTGTTGAGTTTGTTGGTGTTTTTCAATGTTGAGGTTGTTGTTGAATTTGTTGGTGCTTTTCAATGTTGAGGTTGTTGTTGAATTTGTTGGTGTTTTTCAATGTTGAGGTTGTTGTTGTTTTTCAATGTTGAGGTTGTTGTTGAATTTGTTGGTGTTTTTCAATGTTGAGATTGTTGTTGTTTTTCAATGTTGAGGTTGTTGTTGAATTTGTTGGTGTTTTTAAATGTTGAGGTTGTTGTTGAATTTGCTGGTGTTTTGCAATGTTGAGGTTGTTGTTGTTTTTCAATGTTGAGGTTGTTGTTGAATTTGTTGGTGTTTTTCAATGTTGAGGTTTTTGTTGTTTTTCAATGTTGAGGTGGTTGTTGTATTTGTTGGTGTTATTCAATTTCGAGGTTGTTGTTGAATTTGTTGGTGTTTTTCAATGTTGAAGTTTTTGTTGAATTTGCTGGTGTTTTTCAATGTTGAGGTTGTTGTTGTTTTTCAATGTTGAGGTTGTTGTTGAATTTGTTGGTGTTTTTCAATGTTGATGTTGTTGTTGAATTTGTTGGTGTTTTTCAATGTTGAGGTTGTTGTTGTTTTTCAATGTTGAGGTTGTTGTTGAATTTGTTGGTGTTTTTCAATGTTGAGTTTGTTGTTGTTTTCCAATGTTGAGGTTGTTGTTGAATTTGTTAGTGTTTTTCAATGTTGAGGTTGTTGTTGAATTTGTTGGTGTTTTTCAATGTTGAGGTTGTTGTTATTTTTCAGTGTTGAGGTTGTTGTTGAGTATGTTGGTGTTTTTCAATGTTGAGGTTGTTGTTGAATTTGTTGCTGTTTTTCAATGTTGAGGTTGTTGTTGAATTTGTTGGTGTTTTTCAATGTTGAGGTTGTTGTTGTTTTTCAATGTTGAGGTTGTTGTTGAATTTGTTGGTGTTTTTCAACGTTGAGGTTGTTGTTGAATTTGTTGGTGTTTTTCAATGTTGAGGTTGTTGTTGTTTTTCAATGTTGAGGTTGTTGTTGATTTTGTTGGTGTTTTTCAATATTTAGGTTGTTGTTGAATTTGTTGGTGTTTTTCAATTTCGAGGTTGTTGTTGAATTTGTTGGTGTCTTTCAATGTTGAAGTTGTTGTTGAATTTGTTGGTGTTTTTCAATGTTGAGGTTGTTGTTGTTTTTCAATGCTGAGGTTGTTGTTGAATTTGTTGGTGTTTTTCAATGTTGAGGTTGTTGTTGAATTTGTTGGTGTTTTTCAATGTTGAGGTTGTTGTTGTTTTTCAATGTTGAGGTTGTTGTTGAATTTGTTGGTGTTTTTCAATGTTGAGGTCGTTGTTGTTATTCAATGTTGAGGTTGTTGTTGAATTTGTTGGTGTTTTTCAATGTTGAGGTTGTTGTTGTTTTTCAATGTTCAGGTTGTTGTTGAATTTGTTGGTGTTTTTCAATGTTGAGGTTGTTGTTGAATTTGTTGGTGTTTTTCAATGATCAGGTTGTTGTTGTTTTTCAATGTTGAGGTTGTTGCATTTGTGGGTGTTTTTCAATCTTGAGTTTGTTGTTGAATTTGTTGGTGTTTTTCAATGTTGAGGTTGTTGTTGAATTTGTTGGTGTTTTTCAATGTTGAGGTTGTTGGTATTTTTCAATGTTGAGGTTGTTGTTGAGTTTGTTGGTGTTTTTCAATGTTGAGGTTGTTGTTGAATTTGTTGGTGCTTTTCAATGTTGAGGTTGTTGTTGAATTTGTTGGTGTTTTTCAATGTTGAGGTTGTTGTTGTTTTTCAATGTTGAGGTTGTTGTTGAATTTGTTGGTGTTTTTCAATGTTGAGATTGTTGTTGTTTTTCAATGTTGAGGTTGTTGTTGAATTTGTTGGTGTTTTTAAATGTTGAGGTTGTTGTTGAATTTGCTGGTGTTTTGCAATGTTGAGGTTGTTGTTGTTTTTCAATGTTGAGGTTGTTGTTGAATTTGTTGGTGTTTTTCAATGTTGAGGTTTTTGCTGTTTTTCAATGTTGAGGTGGTTGTTGTATTTGTTGGTGTTATTCAATTTCGAGGTTGTTGTTGAATTTATTGGTGTTTTTCAATGTTGAAGTTTTTGTTGAATTTGCTGGTGTTTTTCAATGTTGAGGTTGTTGTTGTTTTTCAATGTTGAGGTTGTTGTTGAATTTGTTGGTGTTTTTCAATGTTGAGGTTGTTGTTTTTTTCCAATGCTGAGGTTGTTGTTGAATTTGTTGGTGTTTTTCAATGTTGAGGTTGTTGTTGAATTTGTTGGTGTTTTTCAATGTTGAGGTTGTTGTTGTTTTTCAATGTTGAGGTTGTTGTTGAATTTGTTGGTGTTTTGCAATGTTTAGGTTGTTGTTGTTTTTCAATGTTGAGGTTGTTGTTGAATTTTTTGGTGTTTTTCAATGTTGAGGTTGTTGTTGAATTTGTTGGTGTGTTTAAATGTTGAGGTTGTTGTTGAATTTGTTGGTGTTTTTCAATGTTGAGGTTGTTGTTATTTTTCAATGTTGAGGTTGTTGTTGAGTTTGTTGGTGTTTTTCAATGTTGAGGTTGTTGTTGAATTTGTTCGTGTTTTTCAATGTTATGGTTGTTGTTGAATTTGTTGGTGTTTTTCAATGTTGAGGTTGTTGTTTTTTTAAATGTTGAGGTTGTTGTTGAATTTGTTGGTGTTTTTTCAATTTTGAGGTTGTTGGTGTTTTTCAATGTTGAGGTTGATTTTGAATTTGAGGGTGTTTTTCAATGTTGAAGTTGTTGTTGAATTTGTTGGTGTTTTTCAATGTTGAGGTTGTTGTTGTTTTTCAATGTTGAGGTTGTTGTTGAATTTGTTGGTGTTTTTCAATGTTGAGGTTGTTGTTGTTTTTCAATGCTGAGGTTGTTGTTGAATTTGTTGCTGTTTTTCAATGTTGAGGTTGTTGTTGAATTTGTTGGTGTTTTTCAATGTTGAGGTTGTTGTTGTTTTTCAATGTTGAGGTTGTTGTTGAATTTGTTGGTGTTTTTCAATGTTTAGGTTGTTGTTGTTTTTCAATGTTGAGGTTGTTGTTGAATTTGTTGGTGTTTTTCAATGTTGAGGTTGTTGTTGAATTTGTTGATGTTTTTCAATGTTGAGGTTGTTGTTGTTTTTCAATGTTGTGGTTGTTGTTGAATTTGTTGGTGTTTTTCAATGTAGAGTTTGTTGTTCTTTTTCAATGTTGAGGTTGTTGTTGAATTTGTTGGTGTTTTTCAATGTTGAGGTTGTTGTTGTTTTTCAATGTTGAGGTTATTGTTGAATTTGTTGGTGTTTTTCAATGTTGAGGTTGTTGTTGTTTTTCAATGTTGAGGTTGTTGTTGAATTTGTTGGTGCTTTTCAATGTTGAGGTTGTTGTTGAATTTGTTGGTGATTTTCAATGTTGAGGTTGTTGTTTTTCAATGTAGAGGTTGTTGTTGAATTTGTTGGCGTTTTTCAATGTTGAGTTTGTTGTTGAATTTGTTGGTGTTTTTCAATTTCGAGGTTGTTGTTGAATTTGTTGGTGTTTTTCAATGTTGAGGTTGTTGTTGAATTTGTTGGTGTTTTTCAATGTTGAGGTTGTTGTTGAATTTGTTGGTGTTTTTCAATGTTGAGGTTGTTGTTGTTTTACAATGTTGAGGTTGTTGTTGAATTTGTTGGTGTTTTTCAATGTTTAGTTTGTTGTTTTTTTTCAATGTTGAGGTTGTTGTTGAATTTGTTGGTGTTTTTCAATGTTGAGGTTGTTGTTGTTTTTCAATGTTGAGGTTGTTGTTGAATTTGTTGGTGTTTTTCAATGTTGAGGTTGTTGGTGTTTTTCAATGTTGAGGTTGTTGTTGAATTTGTCGGTGTTTTTCAATGTTGAGGTTGATGTTGAATTTGTTGGTGTTTTTCAATGTTGAGGTTGTTGTTGTTTTTCAATGTTGAGGTTGTTGTTGAGTTTGTTGGCGTTTTTCAATGTTGAGGTTGTTGTTGAATTTGTTGGTGTTTTTCAATGTTGAGGTTGTTGTTGAATTTGTTGTTGTTTTTCAATGCTGAGGTTGTTGTTGTTTTTAAATGTTGGGGTTGTTGTTGAATTTGTTGGTGTTTTTCAATTTTGAGGATGTTGTTGTTTTTCAATGTTGAGGTTGTTGTTGAATTTGTTGGTGTTTTTCCATGATGAGGTTGTTGTTGTTTTTCAAAGTTGAGGTTGTTGTTGAATTTGTTGGTGTTTTTCAATGTCGGGGTTGTTGTTGAATTTGTTGGTGTTTTTCTATGTTGAATTTTTTGTTGAATTTGTTGGTGATTTTCAATGTTGAGGTTGTTGAATTTCAATGTTGAGGTTGTTGTTGAATTTGTTGGCGTTTTTAAATGTTGAGGTTGTTGTTGAATTTGTTGATGTTTTTCAATGTTGAGGTTGTTGTTGTTTTTCAATGTTGAGGTTGTTGTTGAATTTGTTGGTGTTTTTCAATGTTGAGTTTGTTGTTCTTTTTCAATGTTGAGGTTGTTGTTGAATTTGTTGGTGTTTTTCAATGTTGAGGTTGTTGTTGTTTTTCAATGTTGAGGTTATTGATGAATTTGTTGGTGTTTTTCAATGTTGAGGTTGTTGTTGTTTTTCAATGTTGAGGTTGTTGTTGAATTTGTTGGTGCTTTTCAATGTTGAGGTTGTTGTTGAATTTGTTGGTGATTTTCAATGTTGAGGTTGTTGTTTTTCAATGTAGAGGTTGTTGTTGAATTTGTTGGCGTTTTTCAATGTTGAGTTTGTTGTTGAATTTGTTGGTGTTTTTCAATTTCGAGGTTGTTGTTGAATTTGTTGGTGTTTTTCAATGTTGAGGTTGTTGTTGAATTTGTTGGTGTTTTTCAATGTTGAGGTTGTTGTTGAATTTGTTGGTGTTTTTCAAAGTTGAGGTTGTTGTTGTTTTTCAATGTTGAGGTTGTTGTTGAATTTGTTGGTGTTTTTCAATGTTTAGTTTGTTGTTTTTTTTCAATGTTGAGGTTGTTGTTGAATTTGTTGGTGTTTTTCAATGTTGAGGTTGTTGTTGTTTTTCAATGTTGAGGTTGTTGTTGAATTTGTTGGTGTTTTTCAATGTTGAGGTTGTTGGTGTTTTTCAATGTTGAGGTTGTTGTTGAATTTGTCGGTGTTTTTCAATGTTGAGGTTGATGTTGAATTTGTTGGTGTTTTTCAATGTTGAGGTTGTTGTTGTTTTTCAATGTTGAGGTTGTTGTTGAGTTTGTTGGTGTTTTTCAATGTTGAGGTTGTTGTTGAATTTGTTGGTGTTTTTCAATGTTGAGGTTGTTGTTGAATTTGTTGTTGTTTTTCAATGCTGAGGTTGTTGTTGTTTTTAAATGTTGGGGTTGTTGTTGAATTTGTTGGTGTTTTTCAATTTTGAGGATGTTGTTGTTTTTCAATGTTGAGGTTGTTGTTGAATTTGTTGGTGTTTTTCCATGATGAGGTTGTTGTTGTTTTTCAAAGTTGAGGTTGTTGTTGAATTTGTTGGTGTTTTTCAATGTCGGGGTTGTTGTTGAATTTGTTGGTATTTTTCTATGATGAATTTTTTGTTGAATTTGTTGGTGTTTTTCAATGTTGAGGTTGTTGAATTTCAATGTTGAGGTTGTTGTTGAATTTGTTGGCGTTTTTAAATGTTGAGGTTGTTGTTGAATTTGTTGGTGTTTTTCAATGTTGAAGTTGTTGTTGAATTTGTTGGTGTTTTTCAATGTTGAGGTTTTTGTTGTTTTTCAATGTTGAGGTGGTTGTTGTATTTGTTGGTGTTATTCAATATCGAGGTTGTTGTTGAATTTGTTGGTGTTTTTCAATGTTGAAGTTTTTGTTGAATTTGCTGGTGTTTTTCAATGTTGAGGTTGTTGTTGTTTTTCAATGTTCAGGTTGTTGTTGAATTTGTTGGTGTTTTTCAATGTTGAGGTTGTTGTTTTTTTTCAATGCTGAGGTTGTTGTTGAATTTGTTGGTGTTTTTCAATGTTGAGGTTGTTGTTGAATTTGTTGGTGTTTTTCAATGTTGAGGTTGTTGTTGTTTTTCAATGTTGAGGTTGTTGTTGAATTTGTTGGTGTTTTTCAATGTTTAGGTTGTTGTTGTTTTTCAATGTTGAGGTTGTTGTTGAATTTGTTGGTGTTTTTCAATGTTGAGCTTGTTGTTGAATTTGTTGGTGTTTTTCAATGTTGAGGTTGTTGTTGAATTTGTTGGTGTTTTTCAATGTTGAGGTTGTTGTTATTTTTCAATGTTGAGGTTGTTGTTGAGTTTGTTGGTGTTTTTCAATGTTGAGGTTGTTGTTGAATTTGTTGGTGTTTTTCAATGTTGAGGTTGTTGTTGAATTTGTTGGTGTTTTTCAATGTTGAGGTTGTTGTTGTTTTTAAATGTTGAGGTTGTTGTTGAATTTGTTGGTGTTTTTTCAATTTTGAGGTTGTTGGTGTTTTTCAATGTTGAGGTTGATTTTGAATTTGAGAGTGTTTTTCAATGTTGAAGTTGTTGTTGAATTTGTTGGTGTTTTTCAATGTTGAGGTTGTTGTTGTTTTTCAATGTTGAGGTTGTTGTTGAATTTGTTGGTGTTTTTCAATGTTGAGGTTATTGATGAATTTGTTGGTGTTTTTCAATGTTGAGGTTGTTGTTGTTTTTCAATGTTGAGGTTGTTGTTGAATTTGTTGGTGCTTTTCAATGTTGAGGTTGTTGTTGAATTTGTTGGTGATTTTCAATGTTGAGGTTGTTGTTTTTCAATGTAGAGGTTGTTGTTGAATTTGTTGGCGTTTTTCAATGTTGAGTTTGTTGTTGAATTTGTTGGTGTTTTTCAATTTCGAGGTTGTTGTTGAATTTGTTGGTGTTTTTCAATGTTGAGGTTGTTGTTGAATTTGTTGGTGTTTTTCAATGTTGAGGTTGTTGTTGAATTTGTTGGTGTTTTTCAATGTTGAGGTTGTTGTTGTTTTTCAATGTTGAGGTTGTTGTTGAATTTGTTGGTGTTTTTCAATGTTTAGTTTGTTGTTTTTTTTCAATGTTGAGGTTGTTGTTGAATTTGTTGGTGTTTTTCAATGTTGAGGTTGTTGTTGTTTTTCAATGTTGAGGTTGTTGTTGAATTTGTTGGTGTTTTTCAATGTTGAGGTTGTTGGTGTTTTTCAATGTTGAGGTTGTTGTTGAATTTGTCGGTGTTTTTCAATGTTGAGGTTGATGTTGAATTTGTTGGTGTTTTTCAATGTTGAGGTTGTTGTTGTTTTTCAATGTTGAGGTTGTTGTTGAGTTTGTTGGTGTTTTTCAATGTTGAGGTTGTTGTTGAATTTGTTGGTGTTTTTCAATGTTGAGGTTGTTGTTGAATTTGTTGTTGTTTTTCAATGCTGAGGTTGTTGTTGTTTTTAAATGTTGGGGTTGTTGTTGAATTTGTTGGTGTTTTTCAATTTTGAGGATGTTGTTGTTTTTCAATGTTGAGGTTGTTGTTGAATTTGTTGGTGTTTTTCCATGATGAGGTTGTTGTTGTTTTTCAAAGTTGAGGTTGTTGTTGAATTTGTTGGTGTTTTTCAATGTCGGGGTTGTTGTTGAATTTGTTGGTATTTTTCTATGTTGAATTTTTTGTTGAATTTGTTGGTGTTTTTCAATGTTGAGGTTGTTGAATTTCAATGTTGAGGTTGTTGTTGAATTTGTTGGCGTTTTTAAATGTTGAGGTTGTTGTTGAATTTGTTGGTGTTTTTCAATGTTGAAGTTGTTGTTGAATTTGTTGGTGTTTTTCAATGTTGAGGTTTTTGTTGTTTTTCAATGTTGAGGTGGTTGTTGTATTTGTTGGTGTTATTCAATATCGAGGTTGTTGTTGAATTTGTTGGTGTTTTTCAATGTTGAAGTTTTTGTTGAATTTGCTGGTGTTTTTCAATGTTGAGGTTGTTGTTGTTTTTCAATGTTCAGGTTGTTGTTGAATTTGTTGGTGTTTTTCAATGTTGAGGTTGTTGTTTTTTTTCAATGCTGAGGTTGTTGTTGAATTTGTTGGTGTTTTTCAATGTTGAGGTTGTTGTTGAATTTGTTGGTGTTTTTCAATGTTGAGGTTGTTGTTGTTTTTCAATTTTGAGGTTGTTGTTGAATTTGTTGGTGTTTTTCAATCTTTAGGTTGTTGTTGTTTTTCAATGTTGAGGTTGTTGTTGAATTTGTTGGTGTTTTTCAATGTTGAGGTTGTTGTTGAATTTGTTGGTGTTTTTCAATGTTGAGGTTGTTGTTGAATTTGTTGGTGTTTTTCAATGTTGAGGTTGTTGTTATTTTTCAATGTTGAGGTTGTTGTTGAGTTTGTTGGTGTTTTTCAATGTTGAGGTTGTTGTTGAATTTGTTGGTGTTTTTCAATGTTGAGGTTGTTGTTGAATTTGTTGGTGTTTTTCAATGTTGAGGTTGTTGTTGTTTTTAAATGTTGAGGTTGTTGTTGAATTTGTTGGTGTTTTTTCAATTTTGAGGTTGTTGGTGTTTTTCAATGTTGAGGTTGATTTTGAATTTGAGAGTGTTTTTCAATGTTGAAGTTGTTGTTGAATTTGTTGGTGTTTTTCAATGTTGAGGTTGTTGTTGTTTTTCAATGTTGAGGTTGTTGTTGAATTTGTTGGTGTTTTTCAATGTTGAGGTTGTTGTTGTTTTTCAATGCTGAGGTTGTTGTTGAATTTGTTGGTGTTTTTCAATGTTGAGGTTGTTGTTGAATTTGTTGGTGTTTTCCAATGTTGAGGTTGTTGTTGTTATTCAATGTTGAGGTTGTTGTTGAATTTGTTGGTGTTTTTCAATGTTGAGGTTGTTGTTGTTTTTCAATGTTCAGGTTGTTGTTGAATTTGTTGGTGTTTTTCAATGTTGAGGTTGTTGTTGAATTTGTTGGTGTTTTTCAATGATCAGGTTGTTGTTGTTTTTCAATGTTGAGGTTGTTGCATTTGTGGGTGTTTTTCAATCTTGAGTTTGTTGTTGAATTTGTTGGTGTTTTTCAATGTTGAGGTTGTTATTGAATTTGTTGGTGTTTTTCAATGTTGAGGTTGTTGGTATTTTTCAATGTTGAGGTTGTTGTTGAGTTTGTTGGTGTTTTTCAATGTTGAGGTTGTTGTTGAATTTGTTGGTGCTTTTCAATGTTGAGGTTGTTGTTGAATTTGTTGGTGTTTTTCAATGTTGAGGTTGTTGTTGTTTTTCAATGTTGAGGTTGTTGTTGAATTTGTTGGTGTTTTTCAATGTTGAGATTGTTGTTGTTTTTCAATGTTGAGGTTGTTGTTGAATTTGTTGGTGTTTTTAAATGTTGAGGTTGTTGTTGAATTTGCTGGTGTTTTGCAATGTTGAGGTTGTTGTTGTTTTTCAATGTTGAGGTTGTTGTTGAATTTGTTGGTGTTTTTCAATGTTGAGGTTTTTGTTGTTTTTCAATGTTGAGGTGGTTGTTGTATTTGTTGGTGTTATTCAATTTCGAGGTTGTTGTTGAATTTGTTGGTGTTTTTCAAAGTTGAAGTTTTTGTTGAATTTGCTGGTGTTTTTCAATGTTGAGGTTGTTGTTGTTTTTCAATGTTGAGGTTGTTGTTGAATTTGTTGGTGTTTTTCAATGTTGAGGTTGTTGTTTTTTTCAATGCTGAGGTTGTTGCTGAATTTGTTGCAGTTTTTCAATGTTGAGGTTGTTGTTGAATTTGTTGGTGTTTTTCAATGTTGAGGTTGTTGTTGTTTTTCAATGTTGAGGTTGTTGTTGAATTTGTTGGTGTTTTTCAATGTTTAGGTTGTTGTTGTTTTTCAATGTTGAGGTTGTTGTTGAATTTGTTGGTGTTTTTCAATGTTGAGGTTGTTGTTGAATTTGTTGGTGTTTTTCAATGTTGAGGTTGTTGTTGAATTTGTTGGTGTTTTTCAATGTTGAGGTTGTTGTTATTTTTCAATGTTGAGGTTGTTGTTGAGTTTGTTGGTGTTTTTCAATGTTGAGGTTGTTGTTGAATTTGTTGGTGTTTTTCAATGTTGAGGTTGTTGTTGTATTTGTTGGTGTTTTTCAATGTTGAGGTTGTTGTTGTTTTTAAATGTTGAGGTTGTTGTTGAATTTGTTGGTGTTTTTTCAATTTTGAGGTTGTTGGTGTTTTTCAATGTTGAGGTTGATTTTGAATTTGAGGGTGTTTTTCAATGTTGAAGTTGTTGTTGAATTTGTTGGTGTTTTTCAATGTTGAGGTTGTTGTTGTTTTTCAATGTTGAGGTTGTTGTTGAATTTGTTGGTGTTTTTCAATGTTGAGGTTGTTGTTGTTTTTCAATGCTGAGGTTGTTGTTGAATTTGTTGGTGTTTTTCAATGTTGAGGTTGTTGTTGAATTTGTTGGTGTTTTTCAATGTTGAGGTTGTTGTTGTTTTTCAATGTTGAGGTTGTTGTTGAATTTGTTGGTGTTTTTCAATGTTGAGGTTGTTGTTGTTTTTCAATGTTGAGGTTGTTGTTGAATTTGTTGGTGTTTTTCAATGTTGAGGTTGTTGTTGAATTTGTTGATGTTTTTCAATGTTGAGGTTGTTGTTGTTTTTCAATGTTGAGGTTGTTGTTGAATTTGTTGGTGTTTTTCAATGTTGAGTTTGTTGTTCTTTTTCAATGTTGAGGTTGTTGTTGAATTTGTTGGTGTTTTTCAATGCTGAGGTTGTTGTTGTTTTTCAATGTTGAGGTTATTGTTGAATTTGTTGGTGTTTTTCAATGTTGAGGTTGTTGTTGTTTTTCAATGTTGAGGTTGTTGTTGAATTTGTTGGTGCTTTTCAATGTTGAGGTTGTTGTTGAATTTGTTGGTGATTTTCAATGTTGAGGTTGTTGTTGTTTTTCAATGTAGAGGTTGTTGTTGAATTTGTTGGCGTTTTTCAATGTTGAGTTTGTTGTTGAATTTGTTGGTGTTTTTCAATTTCGAGGTTGTTGTTGAATTTGTTGGTGTTTTTCAATGTTGAGGTTGTTGTTGAATTTGTTGGTGTTTTTCAATGTTGAGGTTGTTGTTGAATTTGTTGGTGTTTTTCAATGTTGAGGTTGTTGTTGTTTTTCAATGTTGAGGTTGTTGTTGAGTTTGTTGGTGTTTTTCAATGTTTAGTTTGTTGTTTTTTTTCAATGTTGAGGTTGTTGTTGAATTTGTTGGTGTTTTTCAATGTTGAGGTTGTTGTTGTTTTTCAATGTTGAGGTTGTTGTTGAATTTGTTGGTGTTTTTCAATGTTGAGGTTGTTGGTGTTTTTCAATGTTGAGGTTGTTGTTGAATTTGTCGGTGTTTTTCAATGTTGAGGTTGATGTTGAATTTGTTGGTGTTTTTCAATGTTGAGGTTGTTGTTGTTTTTCAATGTTGAGGTTGTTGTTGAGTTTGTTGGTGTTTTTCAATGTTGAGGTTGTTGTTGAATTTGTTGGTGTTTTTCAATGTTGAGGTTGTTGTTGAATTTGTTGTTGTTTTTCAATGCTGAGGTTGTTGTTGTTTTTAAATGTTGGGGTTGTTGTTGAATTTGTTGGTGTTTTTCAATTTTGAGGATGTTGTTGAATTTGTTGGTGTTTTTCAATGATCAGGTTGTTGTTGTTTTTCAATGTTGAGGTTGTTGCATTTGTGGGTGTTTTTCAATCTTGAGTTTGTTGTTGAATTTGTTGGTGTTTTTCAATGTTGAGGTTGTTGTTGTTTTTCAATGTTCAGGTTGTTGTTGAATTTGTTGGTGTTTTTCAATGTTGAGGTTGTTGTTGAATTTGTTGGTGTTTTTCAATGATCAGGTTGTTGTTGTTTTTCAATGTTGAGGTTGTTGCATTTGTGGGTGTTTTTCAATCTTGAGTTTGTTGTTGAATTTGTTGGTGTTTTTCAATGTTGAGGTTGTTGTTGAATTTGTTGGTGTTTTTCAATGTTGAGGTTGTTGGTATTTTTCAATGTTGAGGTTGTTGTTGAGTTTGTTGGTGTTTTTCAATGTTGAGGTTGTTGTTGAATTTGTTGGTGTTTTTCAATGTTGAGGTTGTTGTTGTTTTTCAATGTTGAGGTTGTTGTTGAATTTGTTGGTGTTTTTCAATGTTGAGATTGTTGTTGTTTTTCAATGTTGAGGTTGTTGTTGAATTTGTTGGTGTTTTTAAATGTTGAGGTTGTTGTTGAATTTGCTGGTGTTTTGCAATGTTGAGGTTGTTGTTGTTTTTCAATGTTGAGGTTGTTGTTGAATTTGTTGGTGTTTTTCAATGTTGAGGTTTTTGTTGTTTTTCAATGTTGAGGTGGTTGTTGTATTTGTTGGTGTTATTCAATTTCGACGTTGTTGTTGAATTTGTTGGTGTTTTTCAAAGTTGAAGTTTTTGTTGAATTTGCTGGTGTTTTTCAATGTTGAGGTTGTTGTTGTTTTTCAATGTTGAGGTTGTTGTTGAATTTGTTGGTGTTTTTCAATGTTGAGGTTGTTGTTTTTTTTCAATGCTGAGGTTGTTGCTGAATTTGTTGGTGTTTTTCAATGTTGAGGTTGTTGTTGAATTTGTTGGTGTTTTTCAATGTTGAGGTTGTTGTTGTTTTTCAATGTTGAGGTTGTTGTTGAATTTGTTGGTGTTTTTCAATGTTTAGGTTGTTGTTGTTTTTCAATGTTGAGGTTGTTGTTGAATTTGTTGGTGTTTTTCAATGTTGAGGTTGTTGTTGAATTTGTTGGTGTTTTTCAATGTTGAGGTTGTTGTTGAATTTGTTGGTGTTTTTCAATGTTGAGGTTGTTGTTATTTTTCAATGTTGAGGTTGTTGTTGAGTTTGTTGGTGTTTTTCAATGTTGAGGTTGTTGTTGAATTTGTTGGTGTTTTTCAATGTTGAGGTTGTTGTTGAATTTGTTGGTGTTTTTCAATGTTGAGGTTGTTGTTGTTTTTAAATGTTGAGGTTGTTGTTGAATTTGTTGGTGTTTTTTCAATTTTGAGGTTGTTGGTGTTTTTCAATGTTGAGGTTGATTTTGAATTTGAGGGTGTTTTTCAATGTTGAAGTTGTTGTTGAATTTGTTGGTGTTTTTCAATGTTGAGGTTGTTGTTGTTTTTCAATGTTGAGGTTGTTGTTGAATTTGTTGGTGTTTTTCAATGTTGAGGTTGTTGTTGTTTTTCAATGCTGAGGTTGTTGTTGAATTTGTTGGTGTTTTTCAATGTTGAGGTTGTTGTTGAATTTGTTGGTGTTTTTCAATGTTGAGGTTGTTGTTGTTTTTCAATGTTGAGGTTGTTGTTGAATTTGTTGGTGTTTTTCAATGTTTAGGTTGTTGTTGTTTTTCAATGTTGAGGTTGTTGTTGAATTTGTTGGTGTTTTTCAATGTTGAGGTTGTTGTTGAATTTGTTGATGTTTTTCAATGTTGAGGTTGTTGTTGTTTTTCAATGTTGAGGTTGTTGTTGAATTTGTTGGTGTTTTTCAATGTTGAGTTTGTTGTTCTTTTTCAATGTTGAGGTTGTTGTTGAATTTGTTGGTGTTTTTCAATGCTGAGGTTGTTGTTGTTTTTCAATGTTGAGGTTATTGTTGAATTTCTTGGTGTTTTTCAATGTTGAGGTTGTTGTTGTTTTTCAATGTTGAGGTTGTTGTTGAATTTGTTGGTGCTTTTCAATGTTGAGGTTGTTGTTGAATTTGTTGGTGATTTTCAATTTTGAGGTTGTTGTTGTTTTTCAATGTAGAGGTTGTTGTTGAATTTGTTGGCGTTTTTCAATGTTGAGTTTGTTGTTGAATTTGTTGGTGTTTTTCAATTTCGAGGTTGTTGTTGAATTTGTTGGTGTTTTTCAATGTTGAGGTTGTTGTTGAATTTGTTGGTGTTTTTCAATGTTGAGGTTGTTGTTGAATTTGTTGGTGTTTTTCAATGTTGAGGTTGTTGTTGTTTTTCAATGTTGAGGTTGTTGTTGAATTTGTTGGTGTTTTTCAATGTTTAGTTTGTTGTTTTTTTTCAATGTTGAGGTTGTTGTTGAATTTGTTGGTGTTTTTCAATGTTGAGGTTGTTGTTGTTTTTCAATGTTGAGGTTGTTGTTGAATTTGTTGGTGTTTTTCAATGTTGAGGTTGTTGGTGTTTTTCAATGTTGAGGTTGTTGTTGAATTTGTCGGTGTTTTTCAATGTTGAGGTTGATGTTGAATTTGTTGGTGTTTTTCAATGTTGAGGTTGTTGTTGTTTTTCAATGTTGAGGTTGTTGTTGAGTTTGTTGGTGTTTTTCAATTTTGAGGTTGTTGTTGAATTTGTTGGTGTTTTTCAATGTTGAGGTTGTTGTTGAATTTGTTCTTGTTTTTCAATGCTGAGGTTGTTGTTGTTTTTAAATGTTGGGGTTGTTGTTGAATTTGTTGGTGTTTTTCAATATTGAGGATGTTGTTGTTTTTCAATGTTGAGGTTGTTGTTGTTGAATTTGTTGGTGTTTTTCCATGACGAGGTTGTTGTTGTTTTTCAAAGTTGAGGTTGTTGTTGAATTTGTTGGTGTTTTTCAATGTCGGGGTTGTTGTTGAATTTGTTGGTGTTTTTCTATGTTGAATTTTTTGTTGAATTTGTTGGTGTTTTTCAATGTTGAGGTTGTTGATTTTCAATGTTGAGGTTGTTGTTGAATTTGTTGGCCTTTTTAAATGTTGAGGTTGTTGTCGAATTTGTTGGTGTTTTTCAATGTTGAAGTTGTTGTTGAATTTGTTGGTGTTTTTCAATGTTGAGGTTGTTGTTGAATTTGCTGGTGTTTTTCAATGTTGAGGTTGTTGTTGAATTTGTTGGTGTTTTTCAATGTTGAGGTTGTTGTTGAATTTGTTGTTGTTTTTCAATGTTGAGGTTGTTGTTGAATTTGTTGGTGTTTTTCAATGTTGAGGTTGTTGTTATTTTTCAATGTTGAGGTTGTGGTTGAGTTTGTTGGTGTTTTTCAATGTTGAGGTTGTTGTTGAATTTGTTGGTGTTTTTCAATGTTGAGGTTGTTGTTGTTTTTAAATGTTGAGGTTGTTGTTGAATTTGTTGGTGTTTTTTCAATTTTGAGGTTGTTGGTGTTTTTCAATGTTGAGGTTGATTTTGAATTTGAGGGTGTTTTTCAATGTTGAAGTTGTTGTTGAATTTGTTGGTGTTTTTCAATGTTGAGGTTGTTGTTGTTTTTCAATGTTGAGGTTGTTGTTGAATTTGTTGGTGTTTTTCAATGTTGAGGTTGTTGTTGTTTTTCAATGCTGAGGTTGTTGTTGAATTTGTTGGTGTTTTTCAATGTTGAGGTTGTTGTTGAATTTGTTGATGTTTTTCAATGTTGAGGTTGTTGTTGTTTTTCAATGTTGAGGTTGTTGTTGAATTTGTTGGTGTTTTTCAATGTTGAGGTTGTTGTTGTTTTTCAATGTTGAGGTTGTTGTTGAATTTGTTGGTGTTTTTCAATGTTGAGGTTGTTGCTGAATTTGTTGATGTTTTTCAATGTTGAGGTTGTTGTTGTTTTTCAATGTTGAGGTTGTTGTTGAATTTGTTGGTGTTTTTCAATGTTGAGTTTGTTGTTCTTTTTCAATGTTGAGGTTGTTGTTGAATTTGTTGGTGTTTTTCAATGCTGAGGTTGTTGTTGTTTTTCAATGTTGAGGTTATTGTTGAATTTGTTGGTGTTTTTCAATGTTGAGGTTGTTGTTGTTTTTCAATTTCGAGGTTGTTGTTGAATTTGTTGGTGCTTTTCAATGTTGAGGTTGTTGTTGAATTTGTTGGTGATTTTCAATGTTGAGGTTGTTGTTGTTTTTCAATGTAGAGGTTGTTGTTGAATTTGTTGGCGTTTTTCAATGTTGAGTTTGTTGTTGAATTTGTTGGTGTTTTTCAATTTCGAGGTTGTTGTTGAATTTGTTGGTGTTTTTCAATGTTGAGGTTGTTGTTGAATTTGTTGGTGTTTTTCAATGTTGAGGTTGTTGTTGAATTTGTTGGTGTTTTTCAATGTTGAGGTTGTTGTTGTTTTTCAATGTTGAGGTTGTTGTTGAGTTTGTTGGTGTTTTTCAATGTTTAGTTTGTTGTTTTTTTTCAATGTTGAGGTTGTTGTTGAATTTGTTGGTGTTTTTCAATGTTGAGGTTGTTGTTGTTTTTCAATGTTGAGGTTGTTGTTGAATTTGTTGGTGTTTTTCAATGTTGAGGTTGTTGGTGTTTTTCAATGTTGAGGTTGTTGTTGAATTTGTCGGTGTTTTTCAATGTTGAGGTTGATGTTGAATTTGTTGGTGTTTTTCAATGTTGAGGTTGTTGTTTTTTTTCAATGTTGAGGTTGTTGTTGAGTTTGTTGGTGTTTTTCAATGTTGAGGTTGTTGTTGAATTTGTTGGTGTTTTTCAATGTTGAGGTTGTTGTTGAATTTGTTGTTGTTTTTCAATGCTGAGGTTGTTGTTGTTTTTAAATGTTGGGGTTGTTGTTGAATTTGTTGGTGTTTTTCAATTTTGAGGATGTTGTTGAATTTGTTGGTGTTTTTCAATGATCAGGTTGTTGTTGTTTTTCAATGTTGAGGTTGTTGCATTTGTGGGTGTTTTTCAATCTTGAGTTTGTTGTTGAATTTGTTGGTGTTTTTCAATGTTGAGGTTGTTGTTGTTTTTCAATGTTCAGGTTGTTGTTGAATTTGTTGGTGTTTTTCAATGTTGAGGTTGTTGTTGAATTTGTTGGTGTTTTTCAATGATCAGGTTGTTGTTGTTTTTCAATGTTGAGGTTGTTGCATTTGTGGGTGTTTTTCAATCTTGAGTTTGTTGTTGAATTTGTTGGTGTTTTTCAATGTTGAGGTTGTTGTTGAATTTGTTGGTGTTTTTCAATGTTGAGGTTGTTGGTATTTTTCAATGTTGAGGTTGTTGTTGAGTTTGTTGGTGTTTTTCAATGTTGAGGTTGTTGTTGAATTTGTTGGTGCTTTTCAATGTTGAGGTTGTTGTTGAATTTGTTGGTGTTTTTCAATGTTGAGGTTGTTGTTGTTTTTCAATGTTGAGGTTGTTGTTGAATTTGTTGGTGTTTTTCAATGTTGAGATTGTTGTTGTTTTTCAATGTTGAGGTTGTTGTTGAATTTGTTGGTGTTTTTAAATGTTGAGGTTGTTGTTGAATTTGCTGGTGTTTTGCAATGTTGAGGTTGTTGTTGTTTTTCAATGTTGAGGTTGTTGTTGAATTTGTTGGTGTTTTTCAATGTTGAGGTTTTTGTTGTTTTTCAATGTTGAGGTGGTTGTTGTATTTGTTGGTGTTATTCAATTTCGAGGTTGTTGTTGAATTTGTTGGTGTTTTTCAAAGTTGAAGTTTTTGTTGAATTTGCTGGTGTTTTTCAATGTTGAGGTTGTTGTTGTTTTTCAATGTTGAGGTTGTTGTTGAATTTGTTGGTGTTTTTCAATGTTGAGGTTGTTGTTTTTTTTCAATGCTGAGGTTGTTGCTGAATTTGTTGGTGTTTTTCAATGTTGAGGTTGTTGTTGAATTTGTTGGTGTTTTTCAATGTTGAGGTTGTTGTTGTTTTTCAATGTTGAGGTTGTTGTTGAATTTGTTGGTGTTTTTCAATGTTTAGGTTGTTGTTGTTTTTCAATGTTGAGGTTGTTGTTGAATTTGTTGGTGTTTTTCAATGTTGAGGTTGTTGTTGAATTTGTTGTTGTTTTTCAATGTTGAGGTTGTTGTTGAATTTGTTGGTGTTTTTCAATGTTGAGGTTGTTGTTATTTTTCAATGTTGAGGTTGTTGTTGAGTTTGTTGGTGTTTTTCAATGTTGAGGTTGTTGTTGAATTTGTTGGTGTTTTTCAATGTTGAGGTTGTTGTTGAATTTGTTGGTGTTTTTCAATGTTGAGGTTGTTGTTGTTTTTAAATGTTGAGGTTGTTGTTGAATTTGTTGGTGTTTTTTCAATTTTGAGGTTGTTGGTGTTTTTCAATGTTGAGGTTGATTTTGAATTTGAGGGTGTTTTTCAATGTTGAAGTTGTTGTTGAATTTGTTGGTGTTTTTCAATGTTGAGGTTGTTGTTGTTTTTCAATGTTGAGGTTGTTGTTGAATTTGTTGGTGTTTTTCAATGTTGAGGTTGTTGTTGTTTTTCAATGCTGAGGTTGTTGTTGAATTTGTTGGTGTTTTTCAATGTTGAGGTTGTTGTTGAATTTGTTGGTGTTTTTCAATGTTGAGGTTGTTGTTGTTTTTCAATGTTGAGGTTGTTGTTGAATTTGTTGGTGTTTTTCAATGTTTAGGTTGTTGTTGTTTTTCAATGTTGAGGTTGTTGTTGAATTTGTTGGTGTTTTTCAATGTTGAGGTTGTTGTTGAATTTGTTGATGTTTTTCAATGTTGAGGTTGTTGTTGTTTTTCAATGTTGAGGTTGTTGTTGAATTTGTTGGTGTTTTTCAATGTTGAGTTTGTTGTTCTTTTTCAATGTTGAGGTTGTTGTTGAATTTGTTGGTGTTTTTCAATGCTGAGGTTGTTGTTGTTTTTCAATGTTGAGGTTATTGTTGAATTTGTTGGTGTTTTTCAATGTTGAGGTTGTTGTTGTTTTTCAATGTTGAGGTTGTTGTTGAATTTGTTGGTGCTTTTCAATGTTGAGGTTGTTGTTGAATTTGTTGGTGATTTTCAATGTTGAGGTTGTTGTTGTTTTTCAATGTAGAGGTTGTTGTTGAATTTGTTGGCGTTTTTCAATGTTGAGTTTGTTGTTGAATTTGTTGGTGTTTTTCAATTTCGAGGTTGTTGTTGAATTTGTTGGTGTTTTTCAATGTTGAGGTTGTTGTTGAATTTGTTGGTGTTTTTCAATGTTGAGGTTGTTGTTGAATTTGTTGGTGTTTTTCAATGTTGAGGTTGTTGTTGTTTTTCAATGTTGAGGTTGTTGTTGAATTTGTTGGTGTTTTTCAATGTTTAGTTTGTTGTTTTTTTTCAATGTTGAGGTTGTTGTTGAATTTGTTGGTGTTTTTCAATGTTGAGGTTGTTGTTGTTTTTCAATGTTGAGGTTGTTGTTGAATTTGTTGGTGTTTTTCAATGTTGAGGTTGTTGGTGTTTTTCAATGTTGAGGTTGTTGTTGAATTTGTCGGTGTTTTTCAATGTTGAGGTTGATGTTGAATTTGTTGGTGTTTTTCAATGTTGAGGTTGTTGTTGTTTTTCAATGTTGAGGTTGTTGTTGAGTTTGTTGGTGTTTTTCAATTTTGAGGTTGTTGTTGAATTTGTTGGTGTTTTTCAATGTTGAGGTTGTTGTTGAATTTGTTGTTGTTTTTCAATGCTGAGGTTGTTGTTGTTTTTAAATGTTGGGGTTGTTGTTGAATTTGTTGGTGTTTTTCAATATTGAGGATGTTGTTGTTTTTCAATGTTGAGGTTGTTGTTGTTGAATTTGTTGGTGTTTTTCCATGATGAGGTTGTTGTTGTTTTTCAAAGATGAGGTTGTTGTTGAATCTGTTGGTGTTTTTCAATGTCGGGGTTGTTGTTGAATTTGTTGGTGTTTTTCTATGTTGAATTTTTTGTTGAATTTGTTGGTGTTTTTCAATGTTGAGGTTGTTGATTTTCAATGTTGAGGTTGTTGTTGAATTTGTTGGCGTTTTTAAATGTTGAGGTTGTTGTCGAATTTGTTGGTGTTTTTCAATGTTGAAGTTGTTGTTGAATTTGTTGGTGTTTTTCAATGTTGAGGTTGTTGTTGAATTTGCTGGTGTTTTTCAATGTTGAGGTTGTTGTTGAATTTGTTGGTGTTTTTCAATGTTGAGGTTGTTGTTGAATTTGTTGTTGTTTTTCAATGTTGAGGTTGTTGTTGAATTTGTTGGTGTTTTTCAATGTTGAGGTTGTTGTTATTTTTCAATGTTGAGGTTGTGGTTGAGTTTGTTGGTGTTTTTCAATGTTGAGGTTGTTGTTGAATTTGTTGGTGTTTTTCAATGTTGAGGTTGTTGTTGAATTTGTTGGTGTTTTTCAATGTTGAAGTTGTTGTTGTTTTTAAATGTTGAGGTTGCTGTTGAATTTGTTGGTGTTTTTTCAATTTTGAGGTTGTTCGTGTTTTTCAATGTTGAGGTTGATTTTGAATTTGAGGGTGTTTTTCAATGTCGAGGTTGTTGTTGAATTTGTTGGTGTTTTTCAATATGGAGGTTGTTGTTGTTTTTCAATGTTGAGGTTGTTGTTGAATTTGTTGGTGTTTTTCAATGTTGAGATTGTTGTTGTTTTTCAATGTTGAGGTTGTTGTTGAATTTGTTGGTGTTTTTAAATGTTGAGGTTGTTGTTGAATTTGCTGGTGTTTTGCAATGTTGAGGTTGTTGTTGTTTTTCAATGTTGAGGTTGTTGTTGAATTTGTTGGTGTTTTTCAATGTTGAGGTTGTTGTTGTTTTTCAATGTTGAGGTTGTTGTTGTATTTGTTGGTGTTTTTCAATTTCGAGGTTGTTGTTGAATTTGTTGGTGTTTTTCAATGTTGAAGTTGTTGTTGAATTTGTTGGTGTTTTTCAATGTTGAGGTTGTTGTTGTTTTTCAACGTTGAGGTTGTTGTTGAATTTGTTGGAGTTTTTCAAAGTTGAGGTTGTTGTTGTTTTTCAATGCTGAGGTTGTTGTTGAATTTGTTGGTGTTTTTCAATGTTGAGCTTGTTGTTGAATTTGTTGGTGTTTTTCAATGTTGAGGTTGTTGTTGTTTTTCAATGTTGAGGTTGTTGTTGAATTGGTTTGTGTTTTTCAATGTTTAGGTTGTTGTTGTTTTTCAATGTTGAGGTTGTTGTTGAATTTGTTGGTGTTTTTCAACGTTGAGGTTGTTGTTGAATTTGTTGGTGTTTTTCAATGTTGAGGTTGTTGTTGTTTTTCAATGTTGAGGTTGTTGTTGAATTTGTTGGTGTTTTTCAATGTTGAGTTTGTTGTTGTTTTTCAATGTTAAGGTTGTTGTTGAATTTGTTGGTGTTTTTCAATGTTGAGGTTGTTGTTGTTTTTCAACGTTGAGGTTGTTGTTGAATTTGTTGGTGTTTTTCAATGTTGAGGTTGTTGTTGTTTTTAAATGTTGGGGTTGTTGTTGAATTTGTTGGTGTTTTTCAATTTTGAGCATCGTGTTGTTTTTCAATGTTGAGGTTGTTGTTGAATTTGTTGGTGTTTTTCAATGTTGAGGTTTTTGTTGTTTTTCAATGTTGAGGTTGTTGTTGTACTTGTTGGTGTTTTTCAATGTTGAGGTTGTTGTTGAATTTGTTGGTGTTTTTCAATGTTGAAGTTGTTGTTGAATTTGCTGGTGTTTTTCAATGTTGAGGTTGTTGTTGTTTTTCAATGTTGAGGTTGTTGTTGAATTTGTTGGTGTTTTTCAATGTTGAGGTTGTTGTTGTTTTTCAATGCTGAGGTTGTTGTTGAATTTGTTGGTGTTTTTCAATGTTGAGGTTGTTGTTGAATTTGTTGGTGTTTTACAATGTTGAGGTTGTTGCTGTTTTTCAATGTTGAGGTTGTTGTTGAATTTGTTGGTGTTTTTCAATGTTTCGGTTGTTGTTGTTTTTCAATGTTGAGGTTGTTGTTGAATTTGTTGGTGTTTTTCAATGTTGAGGTTGTTGTTGAATTTGTTGGTGTTTTTCAATGTTGAGGTTGTTGTTGAATTTGTTGGTGTTTTTCAATGTTGAGGTTGTTGTTATTTTTCAATGTTGAGCTTGTTGTTGAGTTTGTTGGTGTTTTTCAATGCTGAGGTTGCTGTTGAATTTGTTGGTGTTTTTCAATGTTGAGGTTGTTGTTGTTTTTCAATGTTGAGGTTGTTGTTGAATTTGTTGGTGTTTTTCAATGTTGAGATTGTTGTTGTTTTTCAATGTTGAGGTTGTTGTTCAATTTGTTGGTGTTTTTAAATGTTGAGGTTGTTGTTGAATTTGCTGGTGTTTTGCAATGTTGAGGTTGTTGTTGTTTTTCAATGTTGAGGTTGTTGTTGAATTTGTTGGTGTTTTTCAATGTTGAGGTTGTTGTTGTTTTTCAATGTTGAGGTTGTTGTTGTATTTGTTGGTGTTTTTCAATTTCGAGGTTGTTGTTGAATTTGTTGTTGTTTTTCAATGTTGAAGTTGTTGTTGAATTTGTTGGTGTTTTTCAATGTTGAGGTTGTTGTTGTTTTTCAATGTTGAGGTTCTTGTTGAATTTTTGGTGTTTTTCAATGTTGAGGTTGTTGTTGAATTTGTTGGTGTTTTTCAATGTTGATGTTGTTGTTGTTTTTCAATGTTGAGGTTGTTGTTGAATTTGTTGGTGTTTTTCAATGTTGAGTTTGTTGTTGTTTTTCAATGTTGAGGTTGTTGTTGAATTTGTTGGTGTTTTTCAATGTTGAGGTTGTTGTTGTTTTTCAATGTTGAGGTTGTTGTTGAATTTGTTGGTGTTTTTCAATGTTGAGGTTGTTGTTGTTTTTCAATGTTGACGTTGTTGTTGAATTTGTTGGTGCTTTTCAATGTTGAGATTGTTGTTGAATTTGTTGGTGTTTTTCAATGTTGATGTTGTTGTTGTTTTTCAATGTTGAGTTTGTTGTTGAATTTGTTGGTGTTTTTCAATGTTGAGTTTGTTGTTGATTTTGCTGGTGTTTTTCAATTTCGAGGTTGTTGTTGAATTTGTTAGTGTTTTTCAATGTTGAGGTTGTTGTTGAATTTGTTGGTGTTTTTCAATGTTGAGGTTGTTGTTGAATTTGTTGGTGTTTTTCAATGTTGAGGTTGTTGTTGTTTTTCAATGTTGAGGTTGTTGTTGTATTTGTTGGTGTTTTTCAATTTCGAGGTTGTTGTTGAATTTGTTGGTGTTTTTCAATGTTGAAGTTGTTGTTGATTTTGTTGGTGTTTTTCAATGTTGAGGTTGTTGTTGTTTTTCTATGTTGAGGTTGTTGTTGAATTTGTTGGTGTTTTTCAATGTTGAGGTTGTTGTTGTTTTTCAATGCTGAGGTTGTTGTTGAATTTGTTGGTGTTTTTCAATGTTGAGGTTGTTTTTGAAATTGTTGGTGTTTTTCAAAGTTGAGGTTGTTCTTTTTCAATGTTGAGGTTGTTGTTGAATTTGTTGGTGTTTTTCAATGTTTAGGTTGTTGTTGTTTTTCAATGTTGAGGTTGTTGTTGAATTTGTTGGTGTTTTTCAATGTTGAGGTTGTTGTTGAATTTGTTGGTGTTTTTCAATGTTGAGGTTGTTGTTGTTTTTCAATGTTGAGGTTGTTGTTGAATTTGTTGGTGTTTTTCAATGTTGAGTTTGTTGTTGTTTTTCAATGTTGAGGTTGATGTTGCTTTTCAATGTTGAGGTTGTTGTTGAATTTGTTGGTGTTTTTCAATGTTGAGGTTGTTGTTGTTTTTCAATGTTGAGGTTGTTGTTGAATTTGTTGGTGTTTTTCAATGTTGAGGTTGTTGTTGTTTTTCAATGTTGAGTTTGTTGTTGAATTTGTTGGTATTTTTCAATGTTGAGTTTGTTGTTGAATTTGTTGGTGTTTTTCAATTTCGAGGTTGTTGTTGAATTTGTTAGTGTTTTTCAATGTTGAGGTTGTTGTTGAATTTGTTGGTGTTTTTCAATGTTGAGGTTGTTGTTGAATTTGTTGGTGTTTTTCAATGTTGAGGCTGTTGTTGTTTTTCAATGTTGAGGTTGTTGTTGTATTTGTTGGTGTTTTTCAATTTCGAGGTTGTTGTTGAATTTGTTGGTGTTTTTCAATGTTGAAGTTGTTGTTGAATTTGTTGGTGTTTTTCAATGTTGAGGTTGTTGTTGTTTTTCAATGTTGAGGTTGTTGTTGAATTTGTTGGTGTTTTTCAATGTTGAGGTTGTTGTTGTTTTTCAATGCTGAGGTTGTTGTTGAATTTGTTGGTGTTTTTCAATGTTGAGGTTGTTGTTGAATTTGTTGGTGTTTTTCAATGTTGAGGTTGTTGTTGTTTTTCAATGTTGAGGTTGTTGTTGAATTTGTTGGTGTTTTTCAATGTTTAGGTTGTTGTTGTTTTTCAATGTTGAGGTTGTTGTTGAATTTGTTGGTGTATTTCAATGTTGAGGTTGTTGTTGAATTTGTTGGTGTTTTTCAATGTTGAGGTTGTTGTTGTTTTTCAATGTTGAGGTTGTTGTTGAATTTGTTGGTGTTTTTCAATGTTGAGTTTGTTGTTGTTTTTCAAGGTTGAGGTTGTAGTTGTTTTTCAATGTTGAGGTTGTTGTTGAATTTGTTGGTGTTTTTCAATGTTGAGGTTGTTGTTGTTTTTCATTGTTGAGGTTGTTGTTGAATTTGTTGGTTCTTTTCAATGTTGAGGTTGTTGTTGAATTTGTTGGCATTTTTCAATGTTGAGGTTGTTGTTGTTTTTCAATGTTGAGGTTGTTGTTGAATTTGTTGGTGTTTTTCAATGTTGAGTTTGTTGTTGAATTTGTTAGTGTTTTTCAATTTCGAGGTTGTTGTTGAATTTGTTGGTGTTTTTCAATGTTGAGGTTCTTGTTGAATTTGTTGGTGTTTTTCAATGTTGAGGTTGTTGTTGAATTTGTTGGTGTTTTTCAATGTTGAGGTTGTTGTTGTTTTTCAATGTTGAGGTCGTTGTTGAATTTGTTGGTGTTTTTCAATGTTTAGTTTGTTGTTGTTTTTCAATGTCGAGGTTGTTGTTGAATTTGTTGGTGTTTTTCAATGTTGAGGTTGTTGTTGTTTTTCAATGTTCAGGTTGTTGTTGAAGTTGTTGGTGTTTTTCAAAGTTGAGGTTGTTGTTGAATTTGTTGGTGCTTTTCAATGTTGAGGTTGTTGTTGTTTTTCAATGTTGAGGTTGTTGTTGAGTTTGTTGGTGTTTTTCAATGTTGAGGTTGTTGTTGAATTTGTTGGTGTTTTTCAATGTTGAGGTTGTTGTTGAATTTGTTGGTGTTTTTCAATGCTGAGGTTGTTGTTGTTTTTCAATGTTCAGGTTGTTGTTGAAGTTGTGGTGTTTTTCAAAGTTGAGGTTGTTGTTGAATTTGTTGGTGTTTTTCAATGTTGAGGTTGTTGTTGTTTTTCAATGTTGAGGTTGTTGTTGAGTTTGTTGGTGTTTTTCAATGTTGAGGTTGTTGTTGAATTTGTTGGTGTTTTTCAATGTTGAGGTTGTTGTTGAATTTGTTGGTGTTTTTCAATGCTGAGGTTGTTGTTGTTTTTAAATGTTGGGCTTGTTGTTGAATTTGTTGGTGTTTTTCAATTTTGAGGATGTTTTTGTTTTTCAATGTTGAGGTTGTTGTTGAATTTGTTGGTGTTTTTCCATGATGAGGTTGCTGTTGTTTTTCAAAGTTGAGGTTGTTGTTGAATTTATTGGTGTTTTTCAATGTCGGGGTTGTTGTTGAATTTGTTGGTGTTTTTCTATGTTGAATTTTTTGTTGAATTTGTTGGTGTTTTTCAATGTTGAGGTTGTTGTTTTTCAATGTGGAGGTTGTTGTTGAATTTGTTGGCGTTTTTAAATGTTGAGGTTGTTGTTGAATTTGTTGGTGTTTTCAATGTTGAGGTTTTTGTTGAATTTGTTGGTGTTTTTCAATGTTGAAGTTGTTGTTGTTTTTCAATGTTGAGGTTGCTGTTGAATTTGATGGTGTTTTTCAATGTCGACGTTGTTGTTGAATTTGTTGGTGTTTTTCAATGTTGAAGTTGTTGTTGAATTTGTTGGTGTTTTTCAATGTTGAAGTTGTTGTTGAATTTGTTGGTGTTTTTCAATGTTGAGATTGTTGTTGTTTTTCAATGTTGAGGTTGTTGTTGAAATTGTTGGTGTTTTTAATTGTTGAGGTTGCTGTTGAATTTGTTGGTGTTTTTCAATGTTGAGGTTGTTGTTGTTTTTCAATTTGAGGTTGTTGTTGAATTTGTTGGTGTCTTTCAATGTTGAGGTTGTTGTTGAATTTGTTGGTGTTTTTCAATTTCGAGGTTGTTGTTGAATTTGTTAGTGTTTTTCAATGTTGAGCTTGTTGAATTTGTTGGCGTTTTTCAATGTTGAGGTTGTTGTTGAATTTGTTGGTGTTTTTCAATGTTGAGGTTGTTGTTGTTTTTCAATGTTGAGGTTGTTGTTGAATTTGTTGGTGTTTTTCAATGTTTAGGTTGTTGTTGTTTTTCAATGTTGAGGTATTTGTTGAATTTGTTGGTGTTTTTCAATGTTGAGGTTGTTGTTGAATTTGTTGGTGTTTTTCAATGTTGAGGTAGTTGTTGTTTTTCAATGTTGAGGTTGTTGTTGAATTTGTTGGTGTTTTTCAATGTTGAGTTTGTTGTTGTTTTTCAATGTTGAGGTTGTTGTTGTTTTTCAATGTTGAGGTTGTTGTTGAATTTGTTGGTGTTTTTCAATGTTGAGGTTGTTGTTGTTTTTCAATGTTGAGGTTGTTGTTGAATTTGTTGGTGTTTTTCAATGTTGAGGTTGTTGTTGTTTTTCAATGTTGAGGTTGTTGTTGAATTTGTTAGTGTTTTTCAATTTCGAGGTTGTTGTTGAATTTGTTGGTGTTTTTCAATGTTGAGGTTCTTGTTGAATTTGTTGGTGTTTTTCAATGTTGAGGTTGTTGTTGAATTTGTTGGTGTTTTTCAATGTTGAGGTTGTTGTTGTTTTTCAATGTTGAGGTCGTTGTTGAATTTGTTGGTGTTTTTCAATGTTTAGTTTGTTGTTGTTTTTCAATGTCGAGGTTGTTGTTGAATTTGTTGGTGTTTTTCAATGTTGAGGTTGTTGTTGTTTTTCAATGTTCAGGTTGTTGTTGAAGTTGTTGGTGTTTTTCAAAGTTGAGGTTGTTGTTGAATTTGTTGGTGCTTTTCAATGTTGAGGTTGTTGTTGTTTTTCAATGTTGAGGTTGTTGTTGAGTTTGTTGGTGTTTTTCAATGTTGAGGTTGTTGTTGAATTTGTTGGTGTTTTTCAATGTTGAGGTTGTTGTTGAATTTGTTGGTGTTTTTCAATGCTGAGGTTGTTGTTGTTTTTCAATGTTCAGGTTGTTGTTGAAGTTGTGGTGTTTTTCAAAGTTGAGGTTGTTGTTGAATTTGTTGGTGTTTTTCAATGTTGAGGTTGTTGTTGTTTTTCAATGTTGAGGTTGTTGTTGAGTTTGTTGGTGTTTTTCAATGTTGAGGTTGTTGTTGAATTTGTTGGTGTTTTTCAATGTTGAGGTTGTTGTTGAATTTGTTGGTGTTTTTCAATGCTGAGGTTGTTGTTGTTTTTAAATGTTGGGCTTGTTGTTGAATTTGTTGGTGTTTTTCAATTTTGAGGATGTTTTTGTTTTTCAATGTTGAGGTTGTTGTTGAATTTGTTGGTGTTTTTCCATGATGAGGTTGCTGTTGTTTTTCAAAGTTGAGGTTGTTGTTGAATTTATTGGTGTTTTTCAATGTCGGGGTTGTTGTTGAATTTGTTGGTGTTTTTCTATGTTGAATTTTTTGTTGAATTTGTTGGTGTTTTTCAATGTTGAGGTTGTTGTTTTTCAATGTGGAGGTTGTTGTTGAATTTGTTGGCGTTTTTAAATGTTGAGGTTGTTGTTGAATTTGTTGGTGTTTTCAATGTTGAGGTTTTTGTTGAATTTGTTGGTGTTTTTCAATGTTGAAGTTGTTGTTGTTTTTCAATGTTGAGGTTGCTGTTGAATTTGATGGTGTTTTTCAATGTCGACGTTGTTGTTGAATTTGTTGGTGTTTTTCAATGTTGAAGTTGTTGTTGAATTTGTTGGTGTTTTTCAATGTTGAAGTTGTTGTTGAATTTGTTGGTGTTTTTCAATGTTGAGATTGTTGTTGTTTTTCAATGTTGAGGTTGTTGTTGAAATTGTTGGTGTTTTTAATTGTTGAGGTTGCTGTTGAATTTGTTGGTGTTTTTCAATGTTGAGGTTGTTGTTGTTTTTCAATTTGAGGTTGTTGTTGAATTTGTTGGTGTCTTTCAATGTTGAGGTTGTTGTTGAATTTGTTGGTGTTTTTCAATTTCGAGGTTGTTGTTGAATTTGTTAGTGTTTTTCAATGTTGAGCTTGTTGAATTTGTTGGCGTTTTTCAATGTTGAGGTTGTTGTTGAATTTGTTGGTGTTTTTCAATGTTGAGGTTGTTGTTGTTTTTCAATGTTGAGGTTGTTGTTGAATTTGTTGGTGTTTTTCAATGTTTAGGTTGTTGTTGTTTTTCAATGTTGAGGTATTTGTGGAATTTGTTGGTGTTTTTCAATGTTGAGGTTGTTGTTGAATTTGTTGGTGTTTTTCAATGTTGAGGTAGTTGTTGTTTTTCAATGTTGAGGTTGTTGTTGAATTTGTTGGTGTTTTTCAATGTTGAGTTTGTTGTTGTTTTTCAATGTTGAGGTTGTTGTTGTTTTTCAATGTTGAGGTTGTTGTTGAATTTGTTGGTGTTTTTCAATGTTGAGGTTGTTGTTGTTTTTCAATGTTGAGGTTGTTGTTGAATTTGTTGGTGTTTTTCAATGTTGAGGTTGTTGTTGTTTTTCAATGTTGAGGTTGTTGTTGAATTTGTTGGTGTTTTTCAATGTTGAGTTTGTTGTTGAATTTTTTGGTGTTTTTAAATGTTGAGGTTGTTGTTGAATTTGTTGGTGTTTTTCAATGTTGAGGTTGTTGTTGAATTTGTTGGTGTTTTTCAATGTTGAGGTTGTTGTTGAATTTGTTGGTGTTTTTCAATGTTGAGGTTGTTGTTGTTTTTCAATGTTGAGGTTGTTGTTGAATTTGTTGGTGTTTTTCAATGTTTAGTTTGTTGTTGTTTTTCAATGTTGAGGTTGTTGTTGAATTTGTTGGTGTTTTTCAATGTTGAGGTTGTTGTTGTTTTTCAATGTTGAGGTTGTTGTTGAATTTGTTGGTGCTTTTCAATGTTGAGGTTGTTGGTGTTTTTCAATGTTCAGGTTGTTGTTGAATTTGTTGGTGTTTTTCAATGTTGAGGTTGTTGTTGAATTTGTTGGTGTTTTTCAATGTTGAGGTTGTTGTTGTTTTTCAATGTTGAGGTTGTTGTTGAGTTTGTTGGTGTTTTTCAATGTTGAGGTTGTTGTTGAATTTGTTGGTGTTTTTCAATGTTGAGGTTGTTGTTGAATTTGTTGGTGTTTTTCAATGTTGAGGTTGTTGTTGAATTTGTTGGTGTTTTTCAATGTTGAGGTGGTTGTTGTTTTTCAATGTTGAGGTCGTTGTTGAATTTGTTGGTGTTTTTCAATGTTTAGTTTGTTGTTGTTTTTCAATGTCGAGGTTGTTGTTGAATTTGTTGGTGTTTTTCAATGTTGAGGTTGTTGTTGTTTTTCAATGTTCAGGTTGTTGTTGAATATGTTGGTGTTTTTCAAAGTTGAGGTTGTTGTTGAATTTGTTGGTGTTTTTCAATGTTGAGGTTGTTGTTGAATTTGTTGGTGTTTTTCAATGTTTAGTTTGTTGTTGTTTTTCAATGTCGAGGTTGTTGTTGAATTTGTTGGTGTTTTTCAATGTTGAGGTTGTTGTTGTTTTTCAATGTTCAGGTTGTTGTTGAAGTTGTTGGTGTTTTTCAAAGTTGAGGTTGTTGTTGAATTTGTTGGTGTTTTTCAATGTTGAGGTTGTTGTTGTTTTTCAATGTTGAGGTTGTTGTTGAGTTTGTTGGTGTTTTTCAAAGTTGAGGTTGTTGTTGAATTTGTTGGTGTTTTTCAATGTTGAGGTTGTTGTTGTTTTTCAATGTTGAGGTTGTTGTTGAGTTTGTTGGTGTTTTTCAATGTTGAGGTTGTTGTTGAATTTGTTGGTGTTTTTCAATGTTGAGGTTGTTGTTGAATTTGTTGGTGTTTTTCAATGCTGAGGTTGTTGTTGTTTTTAAATGTTGGGCTTGTTGTTGAATTTGTTGGTGTTTTTCAATTTTGAGGATGTTTTTGTTTTTCAATGTTGAGGTTGTTGTTGAATTTGTTGGTGTTTTTCCATGATGAGGTTGCTGTTGTTTTTCAAAGTTGAGGTTGTTGTTGAATCTATTGGTGTTTTTCAATGTCGGGGTTGTTGTTGAATTTGTTGGTGTTTTTCTATGTTGAATTTTTTGTTGAATTTGTTGGTGTTTTTCAATGTTGAGGTTGTTGTTTTTCAATGTGGAGGTTGTTGTTGAATTTGTTGGCGTTTTTAAATGTTGAGGTTGTTGTTGAATTTGTTGGTGTTTTCAATGTTGAGGTTTTTGTTGAATTTGTTGGTGTTTTTCAATGTTGAAGTTGTTGTTGTTTTTCAATGTTGAGGTTGTTGTTGAATTTGATGGTGTTTTTCAATGTCGACGTTGTTGTTGAATTTGTTGGTGTTTTTCAATGTTGAAGTTGTTGTTGAATTTGTTGGTGTTTTTCAATGTTGAAGTTGTTGTTGAATTTGTTGGTGTTTTTCAATGTTGAGATTGTTGTTGTTTTTCAATGTTGAGGTTGTTGTTGAAATTGTTGGTGTTTTTAATTGTTGAGGTTGCTGTTGAATTTGTTGGTGTTTTTCAATGTTGAGGTTGTTGTTGTTTTTCAATTTGAGGTTGTTGTTGAATTTGTTGGTGTCTTTCAATGTTGAGGTTGTTGTTGAATTTGTTGGTGTTTTTCAATTTCGAGGTTGTTGTTGAATTTGTTAGTGTTTTTCAATGTTGAGCTTGTTGTTGAATTTGTTGGCGTTTTTCAATGTTGAGGTTGTTGTTGAATTTGTTGGTGTTTTTCAATGTTGAGGTTGTTGTTGTTTTTCAATGTTGAGGTTGTTGTTGAATTTGTTGGTGTTTTTCAATGTTTAGGTTGTTGTTGTTTTTCAATGTTGAGGTATTTGTTGAATTTGTTGGTGTTTTTCAATGTTGAGGTTGTTGTTGAATTTGTTGGTGTTTTTCAATGTTGAGGTAGTTGTTGTTTTTCAATGTTGAGGTTGTTGTTGAATTTGTTGGTGTTTTTCAATGTTGAGTTTGTTGTTGTTTTTCAATGTTGAGGTTGTTGTTGTTTTTCAATGTTGAGGTTGTTGTTGAATTTGTTGGTGTTTTTCAATGTTGAGGTTGTTGTTGTTTTTCAATGTTGAGGTTGTTGTTGAATTTGTTGGTGTTTTTCAATGTTGAGGTTGTTGTTGTTTTTCAATGTTGAGGTTGTTGTTGAATTTGTTGGTGTTTTTCAATGTTGAGTTTGTTGTTGAATTTTTTGGTGTTTTTAAATGTTGAGGTTGTTGTTGAATTTGTTGGTGTTTTTCAATGTTGAGGTTGTTGTTGAATTTGTTGGTGTTTTTCAATGTTGAGGTTGTTGTTGAATTTGTTGGTGTTTTTCAATGTTGAGGTTGTTGTTGTTTTTCAATGTTGAGGTTGTTGTTGAATTTGTTGGTGTTTTTCAATGTTTAGTTTGTTGTTGTTTTTCAATGTTGAGGTTGTTGTTGAATTTGTTGGTGTTTTTCAATGTTGAGGTTGTTGTTGCTTTTCAATGTTGAGGTTGTTGTTGAATTTGTTGGTGCTTTTCAATGTTGAGGTTGTTGGTGTTTTTCAATGTTCAGGTTGTTGTTGAATTTGTTGGTGTTTTTCAATGTTGAGGTTGTTGTTGAATTTGTTGGTGTTTTTCAATGTTGAGGTTGTTGTTGTTTTTCAATGTTGAGGTTGTTGTTGAGTTTGTTGGTGTTTTTCAATGTTGAGGTTGTTGTTGAATTTGTTGGTGTTTTTCAATGTTGAGGTTGTTGTTGAATTTGTTGGTGTTTTTCAATGTTGAGGTTGTTGTTGAATTTGTTGGTGTTTTTCAATGTTGAGGTGGTTGTTGTTTTTCAATGTTGAGGTCGTTGTTGAATTTGTTGGTGTTTTTCAATGTTGAGGTTGTTGTTGTTTTTCAATGTTCAGGTTGTTGTTGAATATGTTGGTGTTTTTCAAAGTTGAGGTTGTTGTTGAATTTGTTGGTGTTTTTCAATGTTGAGGTTGTTGTTGAATTTGTTGGTGTTTTTCAATGTTTAGTTTGTTGTTGTTTTTCAATGTCGAGGTTGTTGTTGAATTTGTTGGTGTTTTTCAATGTTGAGGTTGTTGTTGTTTTTCAATGTTCAGGTTGTTGTTGAAGTTGTTGGTGTTTTTCAAAGTTGAGGTTGTTGTTGAATTTGTTGGTGTTTTTCAATGTTGAGGTTGTTGTTGTTTTTCAATGTTGAGGTTGTTGTTGAGTTTGTTGGTGTTTTTCAATGTTGAGGTTGTTGTTGAATTTGTTGGTGTTTTTCAATGTTGAGGTTGTTGTTGAATTTGTTGGTGTTTTTCAATGCTGAGGTTGTTGTTGTTTTTCAATGTTCAGGTTGTTGTTGAAGTTGTGGTGTTTTTCAAAGTTGAGGTTGTTGTTGAATTTGTTGGTGTTTTTCAATGTTGAGGTTGTTGTTGTTTTTCAATGTTGAGGTTGTTGTTGAGTTTGTTGGTGTTTTTCAATGTTGAGGTTGTTGTTGAATTTGTTGGTGTTTTTCAATGTTGAGGTTGTTGTTGAATTTGTTGGTGTTTTTCAATGCTGAGGTTGTTGTTGTTTTTAAATGTTGGGCTTGTTGTTGAATTTGTTGGTGTTTTTCAATTTTGAGGATGTTTTTGTTTTTCAATGTTGAGGTTGTTGTTGAATTTGTTGGTGTTTTTCCATGATGAGGTTGCTGTTGTTTTTCAAAGTTGAGGTTGTTGTTGAATTTATTGGTGTTTTTCAATGTCGGGGTTGTTGTTGAATTTGTTGGTGTTTTTCTATGTTGAATTTTTTGTTGAATTTGTTGGTGTTTTTCAATGTTGAGGTTGTTGTTTTTCAATGTGGAGGTTGTTGTTGAATTTGTTGGCGTTATTAAATGTTGAGGTTGTTGTTGAATTTGTTGGTGTTTTCAATGTTGAGGTTTTTGTTGAATTTGTTGGTGTTTTTCAATGTTGAAGTTGTTGTTGTTTTTCAATGTTGAGGTTGTTGTTGAATTTGATGGTGTTTTTCAATGTCGACGTTGTTGTTGAATTTGTTGGTGTTTTTCAATGTTGAAGTTGTTGTTGAATTTGTTGGTGTTTTTCAATGTTGAAGTTGTTGTTGAATTTGTTGGTGTTTTTCAATGTTGAGATTGTTGTTGTTTTTCAATGTTGAGGTTGTTGTTGAAATTGTTGGTGTTTTTAATTGTTGAGGTTGCTGTTGAATTTGTTGGTGTTTTTCAATGTTGAGGTTGTTGTTGTTTTTCAATTTGAGGTTGTTGTTGAATTTGTTGGTGTCTTTCAATGTTGAGGTTGTTGTTGAATTTGTTGGTGTTTTTCAATTTCGAGGTTGTTGTTGAATTTGTTAGTGTTTTTCAATGTTGAGCTTGTTGTTGAATTTGTTGGCGTTTTTCAATGTTGAGGTTGTTGTTGAATTTGTTGGTGTTTTTCAATGTTGAGGTTGTTGTTGTTTTTCAATGTTGAGGTTGTTGTTGAATTTGTTGGTGTTTTTCAATGTTTAGGTTGTTGTTGTTTTTCAATGTTGAGGTATTTGTTGAATTTGTTGATGTTTTTCAATGTTGAGGTTGTTGTTGAATTTGTTGGTGTTTTTCAATGTTGAGGTAGTTGTTGTTTTTCAATGTTGAGGTTGTTGTTGAATTTGTTGGTGTTTTTCAATGTTGAGTTTGTTGTTGTTTTTCAATGTTGAGGTTGTTGTTGTTTTTCAATGTTGAGGTTGTTGTTGAATTTGTTGGTGTTTTTCAATGTTGAGGTTGTTGTTGTTTTTCAATGTTGAGGTTGTTGTTGAATTTGTTGGTGTTTTTCAATGTTGAGGTTGTTGTTGTTTTTCAATGTTGAGGTTGTTGTTGAATTTGTTGGTGTTTTTCAATGTTGAGTTTGTTGTTGAATTTTTTGGTGTTTTTCAATGTTGAGGTTGTTGTTGAATTTGTTGGTGTTTTTCAATGTTGAGGTTGTTGTTGAATTTGTTGGTGTTTTTCAATGTTGAGGTTGTTGTTGAATTTGTTGGTGTTTTTCAATGTTGAGGTTGTTGTTGTTTTTCAATGTTGAGGTTGTTGTTGAATTTGATGGTGTTTTTCAATGTTTAGTTTGTTGTTGTTTTTCAATGTTGAGGTTGTTGTTGAATTTGTTGGTGTTTTTCAATGTTGAGGTTGTTGTTGTTTTTCAATGTTGAGGTTGTTGTTGAATTTGTTGGTGCTTTTCAATGTTGAGGTTGTTGGTGTTTTTCAATGTTCAGGTTGTTGCTGAATTTGTTGGTGTTTTTCAATGTTGAGGTTGTTGTTGAATTTGTTGGTGTTTTTCAATGTTGAGGTTGTTGTTGTTTTTCAATGTTGAGTTTGTTGGTGTTTTTCAATGTTGAGGTTGTTGTTGAATTTGTTGGTGTTTTTCAATGTTGAGGTTGTTGTTGAATTTGTTGGTGTTTTTCAATGTTGAGGTTGTTGTTGAATTTGTTGGTGTTTTTCAATGTTGAGGTTGTTGTTGTTTTTCAATGTTGAGGTCGTTGTTGAATTTGTTGGTGTTTTTCAATGTTTAGTTTGTTGTTGTTTTTCAATGTCGAGGTTGTTGTTGAATTTGTTGGTGTTTTTCAATGTTGAGGTTGTTGTTGTTTTTCAATGTTCAGGTTGTTGTTGAATATGTTGGTGTTTTTCAAAGTTGAGGTTGTTGTTGAATTTGTTGGTGTTTTTCAATGTTGAGGCTGTTGTTGTTTTTCAATGTTGAGGTTGTTGTTGAGTTTGTTGGTGTTTTTCAATGTTGAGGTTGTTGTTGAATTTGTTGGTGTTTTTCAATGTTGAGGTTGTTGTTGAATTCGTTGGTGTTTTTCAATGCTGAGGTTGTTGTTGTTTTTAAATGTTGGGCTTGTTGTTGAATTTGTTGGTGTTTTTCAATTTTGAGGATGTTTTTGTTTTTCAATGTTGAGGCTGTTGTTGAATTTGTTGGTGTTTTTCCATGATGAGGTTACTGTTGTTTTTCAAAGTTGAGGTTGTTGTTGAATTTGTTGGTGTTTTTCAATGTCGGGGTTGTTGTTGAATTTGTTGGTGTTTTTCTATGTTGAATTTTTTGTTGAATTTGTTGGTGTTTTTCAATGTTGAGGTTGTTGTTTTTCAATGTGGAGGTTGTTGTTGAATTTGTTGGCGTTTTTAAATGTTGAGGTTGTTGTTGAATTTGTTGGTGTTTTCAATGTTGAGGTTATTGTTGAATTTGTTGGTGTTTTTCAATGTTGAAGTTGTTATTGTTTTTCAATGTTGAGGTTGTTGTTGAATTTGATGGTGTTTTTCAATGTCGACGTTGTTGTTGAATTTGTTGGTGTTTTTCAATGTTGAAGTTGTTGTTGAATTTGTTGGTGTTTTTCAATGTTGAGGTTGTTGCTGTTTTTCAATGTTGAGGTTGTTGTTGAATTTGTTGGTGTTTTTCAATGTTGAGATTGTTGTTGTTTTTCAATGTTGAGGTTGTTGTTGAAATTGTTGGTGTTTTTAAATGTTGAGGTTGCTGTTGAATTTGTTGGTGTTTTTCAATGTTGAGGTTGTTGTTGTTTTTCAATTTGACGTTGTTGTTGAATTTGTTGGTGTCTTTCAATGTTGAGGTTGTTGTTGAATTTGTTGGTGTTTTTCAATTTCGAGGTTGTTGTTGAATTTGTTAGTGTTTTTCAATGTTGAGCTTGTTGTTGAATTTGTTGGTGTTTTTCAATGTTGAGGTTGTTGTTGTTTTTCAATGTTGAGGTTGTTGTTGAATTTGTTGGTGATTTTCAATGTTTAGGTTGTTGTTGTTTTTCAATGTTGAGGTATTTGTTGAATTTGTTGGTGTTTTTCAATGTTGAGGTTGTTGTTGAATTTGTTGGTGTTTTTCAATGTTGAGGTTGTTGTTGTTTTTCAATGTTGAGGTTGTTGTTGAATTTGTTGGTGTTTTTCAATGTTGAGTTTGTTGTTGTTTTTCAATGTTGAGGTTGTTGTTGTTTTTCAATGTTGAGGTTGTTGTTGAATTTGTTGGTGTTTTTCAATGTTGAGGTTGTTGTTGTTTTTCAATGTTGAGGTTGTTGTTGAATTTGTTGGTGTTTTTCAATGTTGAGTTTGTTGTTGAATTTGTTGGTGTTTTTCAATGTTGAGGTTGTTGTTTTTCAATGTGGAGGTTGTTGTTGAATTTGTTGGCGTTTTTAAATGTTGAGGTTGTTGTTGAATTTGTTGGTGTTTTCAATGTTGAGGCTTTTGTTGAATTTGTTGGTGTTTTTCAATGTTGAAGTTGTTATTGTTTTTCAATGTTGAGGTTGTTGTTGAATTTGGTGGTGTTTTTCAATGTCGACATTGTTGTTGAATTTGTTGGTGTTTTTCAATGTTGAAGTTGTTGTTGAATTTGTTGGTGTTTTTCAATGTTGAGGTTGTTGCTGTTTTTCAATGTTGAGGTTGTTGTTGAATTTGTTGGTGTTTTTCAATGTTGAGATTGTTGTTGTTTTTCAATGTTGAGGTTGTTGTTGAAATTGTTGGTGTTTTTAAATGTTGAGGTTGCTGTTGAATTTGTTGGTGTTTTTCAATGTTGAGGTTGTTGTTGTTTTTCAATTTGAGGTTGTTGTTGAATTTGTTGGTGTTTTTCAATTTCGAGGTTGTTGTTGAATTTGTTAGTGTTTTTCAATGTTGAGCTTGTTGTTGAATTTGTTGGTGTTTTTCAATGTTGAGGTTGTTGTTGTTTTTCAATGTTGAGGTTGTTGTTGAATTTGTTGGTGTTTTTGAATGTTTAGGTTGCTGTTGTTTTTCAATGTTGAGGTATTTGTTGAATTTGTTGGTGTTTTTCAATGTTGAGGTTGTTGTTGAATTTGTTGGTGTTTTTCAATGTTGAGGTTGTTGTTGTTTTTCAATGTTGAGGTTGTTGTTGAATTTGTTGGTGTTTTTCAATGTTGAGTTTGTTGTTGTTTTTCAATGTTGAGGTTGTTGTTGTTTTTCAATGTTGAGGTTGTTGTTGAATTTGTTGTTGTTTTTCAATGTTGAGGTTGTTGTTGTTTTTCAATGTTGAGGTTGTTGTTGAATTTGTTGGTGTTTTTCAATGTTGAGGTTGTTGTTGTTTTTCAATGTTGAGGTTGTTGTTGAATTTGTTGGTGTTTTTCAATGTTGAGTTTGTTGTTGAATTTTTTGGTGTTTTTCAATGTTGAGGTTGTTGTTGAATTTGTTGGTGTTTTTCAATGTTGAGGTTGTTGTTGAATTTGTTGGTGTTTTTCAATGTTGAGGTTGTTGTTGAATTTGTTGGTGTTTTTCAATGTTGAGGTTGTTGTTGTTTTTCAATGTTGAGGTTGTTGTTGAATTTGTTGGTGTTTTTCAATGTTTAGTTTGTTGTTGTTTTTCAATGTTGAGGTTGTTGTTGAATTTGTTGGTGTTTTTCAATGTTGAGGTTGTTGTTGTTTTTCAATGTTGAGGTTGTTGTTGAATTTGTTGGTGCTTTTCAATGTTGAGGTTGTTGGTGTTTTTCAATGTTCAGGTTGTTGTTGAATTTGTTGGTGTTTTTCAATGTTGAGGTTGTTGAATTTGTTGGTGTTTTTCAATGTTGAGGTTGTTGTTGTTTTTCAATGTTGAGGTTGTTGTTGAGTTTGTTGGTGTTTTTCAATGTTGAGGTTGTTGTTGAATTTGTTGGTGTTTTTCAATGTTGAGGTTGTTGTTGAATTTGTTGGTGTTTTTCAATGCTGAGGTTGTTGTTGTTTTTAAATGTTGGGGTTGTTGTTGAATTTGTTGGTGTTTTTCAATTTTGAGGATATTTTTGTTCTTCAATGTTGAGGTTGTTGTTGAATTTGTTGGTGTTTTTCCATGATGAGGTTGTTGTTGTTTTTCAAAGTTGAGGTTGTTGTTGAATTTGTTGGTGTTTTTCAATGTCGGGGTTGTTGTTGAATTTGTTGGTGTTTTTCTATGCTGAATTTTTTGTTGAATTTGTTGGTGTTTTTCATTGTTGAGGTTGTTGTTTTTCAATGTTGAGCTGGTTGTTGAATTTGTTGGCATTTTTAAATATTGAGGTTGTTGTTGAATTTGTTGGTGTTTTCAATGTAGAGGTTTTTGTTGAATTTGTTGATGTTTTTCAATGTTGAGGTTGTTGTTATTTTTCAATGTTGAGGTTGTTGTTGAGTTTGTTGGTGTTTTTCAAAGTTGAGGTTGTTGTTGAATTTGTTGGTGTTTTTCAATGTTGAGGTTGTTGTTGAATTTGTTGGTGTTTTTCAATGTTGAGGTTGTTGTTGTTTTTAAATGTTGAGGTTGTTGTTGAATTTGTTGGTGTTTTTTCAATTTTGAGGTTGTTGGTGTTTTTCAATGTTGAGGTTGATTTTGAATTTGAGGGTGTTTTTCAATGTCGAGGTTGTTGTTTAATTTGTTGGTGTTTTTCAATGTTGAGGTTGTTGTTGTTTTTCAATGTTGAGGTTGTTGTTGAATTTGTTGGTGTTTTTCAATGTTGAGATTGTTGTTGTTTTTCAATGTTGAGGTTGTTGTTCAATTTGTTGGTGTTTTTAAATGTTGAGGTTGTTGTTGAATTTGCTGGTGTTTTGCAAAGTTGAGGTTGTTGTTGTTTTTCAATGTTGAGGTTGTTGTTGAATTTGTTGGTGTTTTTCAATGTTGAGGTTGTTGTTGTTTTTCAATGTTGAGGTTGTTGTTGTATTTGTTGGTGTTTTTCAATTTCGAGGTTGTTGTTGAATTTGTTGTTGTTTTTCAATGTTGAAGTTGTTGTTGAATTTGTTGGTGTTTTTCAATGTTGAGGTTGTTGTTGTTTTTCAATGTTGAGGTTGTTGTTGAATTTGTTGGTGTTTTTCAAAGTTGAGGTTGTTTTTGAATTTGTTGGTGTTTTTCAATGTTGAGGTTGTTGTTGTTTTTCAATGTTGAGGTTGTTGTTGAATTTGTTGGTGTTTTTCAATGTTGAGTTTGTTGTTGTTTTTCAATGTTGAGGTTGTTGTTGAATTTGTTGGTGTTTTTCAATGTTGAGGTTGTTGTTGTTTTTCAATGTTGAGGTTGTTGTTGAATTTTTTGGTGTTTTTCAATGTTGAGGTTGTTGTTGTTTTTCAATGTTGAGGTTGTTGTTGAATTTGTTGGTGCTTTTCAATGTTGAGATTGTTGTTGAATTTGTTGGTGTTTTTCAATGTTGAGGTTGTTGTTGTTTTTCAATGTTGAATTTGTTGTTGAATTTGTTGGTGTTTTTCAATTTCGAGGTTGTTGTTGAATTTGTTAGTGTTTTTCAATGTTGAGGTTGTTGTTGAATTTGTTGGAGTTTTTAAATGTTGAGGTTGTTGTTGAATTTGTTGGTGTTTTTCAATGTTGAGGTTGTTGTTGTTTTTCAATGTTGAGGTTGTTGTTGTATTTGTTGGTGTTTTTCAATTTCGAGGTTGTTGTTGAATTTGTTCGTGTTTTTCAATGTTGAAGTTGTTGTTGAATTTGTTGGTGTTTTTCAATGTTGAGGTTGTTGTTGTTATTCAATGTTGAGGTTGTTGTTGAATTTGTTGGTGTTTTTCAATGTTGAGGTTGTTGTTGTTTTTCAATGCTGAGGTTGTTGTTGAATTTGTTGGTGTTTTTCAATGTTGAGGTTGTTGTTGAATTTGTTGGTGTTTTTCAATGTTGAGGTTGTTCTTTTTCAATGTTGAGGTTGTTGTTGAATTTGTTGGTGTTTTTCAATGTTTAGGTTGTTGTTGTTTTTCAATGTTGAGGTTGTTGTTGAATTTGTTGGTGTTTTTCAATGTTGAGGTTGTTGTTGAATTTGTTGGTGTTTTTCAATGTTGAGGTTGTTGTTGTTTTTCAATGTTGAGGTTGTTGTTGAATTTGTTGGTGTTTTTCAATGTTGAGTTTGTTGTTGTTTTTCAATGTTGAGGTTGTTGTTGTTTTTGAATGTTGAGGTTGTTGTTGAATTTGTTGGTGTCTTTCAATGTTGAGGTTGTTGTTGTTTTTCAATGTTGAGGTTGTTGTTGAATTTGTTGGTGCTTTTCAATGTTGAGATTGTTGTTGAATTTGTTGGTGTTTTCCAATGTTGAGGTTGTTGTTGTTTTTCAATGTTGAGTTTGTTGTTGAATTTGTTGGTGTTTTTCAATGTTGAGTTTGTTGTTGAATTTGTTGGTGTTTTTCAATTTCGAGGTTGTTGTTGAATTTGTTAGTGTTTTTCAATGTTGAGGTTGTTGTTGAATTTGTTGGTGTTTTTCAATGTTGAGGCTGTTGTTGTTTTTCAAAGTTGAGGTTGTTGTTGTATTTGTTGGTGTTTTTCAATTTCGAGGTTGTTGTTGAATTTGTTGGTGTTTTTCAATGTTGAAGTTGTTGTTGAATTTGTTGGTGTTTTTCATTGTGGAGGTTGTTGTTGTTTTTCAATGTTGAGGTTGTTGTTGAATTTGTTGGTGTTTTTCAATGTTGAGGTTGTTGTTGTTTTTCAATGCTGAGGTTGTTGTTGAATTTGTTGGTGTTTTTCAATGTTGAGGTTGTTGTTGAATTTGTTGGTGTTTTTCAATGTTGAGGTTGTTGTTGTTTTTCAATGTTGAGGTTGTTGTTGAATTTGTTGGTGTTTTTCAATGTTGAGGTTGTTGTTGAATTTGTTGGTGTTTTTCAATGTTGAGGTTGTTGGTGTTTTTCAATGTTGAGGTTGTTGTTGAATTTGTTGGTGTTTTTCAATGTTGAGTTTGTTGTTGTTTTTCAATGTTGAGGTTGTTGTTGTTTTTCAATGTTGAGGTTGTTGTTGAATTTGTTGGTGTTTTTCAATGTTGAGGTTGTTGTTGTTTTTCAATGTTGAGGTTGTTGTTGAATTTGTTGGTGCTTTTCAATGTTGAGGTTGTTGTTGAATTTGTTAGTATTTTTCAATGTTGAGGTTGTTGTTGTTTTTCAATGTTGAGGTTGTTGTTGAATTTGTTGGTGTTTTTCAATGTTGAGGTTGTTGTTGAATTTGTTGGTGTTTTTCAATGTTGAGGTTGTTGTTGAATTTGTTGGTGTTTTTCAATGTTGAGGTTGTTGTTGTTTTTCAATGTATAGGTCGTTGTTGAATTTGTTGGTGTTTTTCAATGTTTAGTTTGTTGTTGTTTTTCAATGTTGAGGTTGTTGTTGAATTTGTTGGTGTTTTTCAATGTTGAGGTTGTTGTTGTTTTTCAATGTTCAGGTTGTTGATGAATTTGTTGGTGTTTTTCAAAGTTGAGGTTGTTGTTGAATTTGTTGGTGTTTTTCAATGTTGAGGTTGTTGTTGTTTTTCAATGTTGAGGTTGTTGTTGAGTTTGTTGGTGTTTTTCAATGTTGAGGTTGTTGTTGAATTTGTTGGTGTTTTTCAATGTTGAGGTTGTTGTTGAATTTGTTGGTGTTTTTCAATGCTGAGGTTGTTGTTGTTTTTAAATGTTGGGCTTGTTGTTGAATTTGTTGGTGTTTTTCAATTTTGAGGATGTTTTTGTTTTTCAATGTTGAGGTTGTTGTTGAAATTGTTGGTGTTTTTCCATGATGAGGTTGTTGTTGTTTTTCAAAGTTTAGGTTGTTGTTGAATTTGATGGTGTTTTTCAATGTCGAAGTTGTTGTTGAATTTGTTGGTGTTTTTCTATGTTGAATTTTTTGTTGAATTTGTTGGTGTTTTTCAATGTTGAGGTTGTTGTTTTTCAATGTGGAGGTTGTTGTTGAATTTGTTGGCGTTTTTAAATGTTGAGGTTGTTGTTGAATTTGTTGGTGTTTTCAATGTTGAGGTTTTTGTTGAATTTGTTGGTGTTTTTCAATGTTGAAGTTGTTGTTGTTTTTCAATGTTGAGGTTGTTGTTGAATTTGATGGTGTTTTTCAATGTCGACGTTGTTGTTGAATTTGTTGGTGTTTTTCTATGTTGAAGTTGTTGTTGAATTTGTTGGTGTTTTTCAATGTTGAGGTTGTTGCTGTTTTTCAATGTTGAGGTTGTTGTTGAATTTGTTGGTGTTTTTCAATGTTGAGATTGTTGTTGTTTTTCAATGTTGAGGTTGTTGTTGAAATTGTTGGTGTTTTTAAATGTTGACGTTGCTGTTGAATTTGTTGGTGTTTTTCAATGTTGAGGTTGTTGTTGTTTTTCAATTTGAGGTTGTTGTTGAATTTGTTGGTGTCTTTCAATGTTGAGGTTGTTGTTGAATTTGTTGGTGTTTTTCAATTTCGAGGTTGTTGTTGAATTTGTTAGTGTTTTTCAATATTGAGCTTGTTGTTGAATTTGTTGGTGTTTTTCAATGTTGAGGTTGTTATTGAATTTGTTGGTGTTTTTCAATGTTGAGGTTGTTGTTGTTTTTCAATGTTGAGGTTGTTGTTGAATTTGTAGGTGTTTTTCAATGTTTAGGTTGTTGTTGTTTTTCAATGTTGAGGTTGTTGTTGAATTTGTTGGTGTTTTTCAATGTTGAGGTTGTTGTTGAATTTGTTGGTGTTTTTCAATGTTGAGGTTGTTGTTGTTTTTCAATGTTGAGGTTGTTGTTGAATTTGTTGGTGTTTTTCAATGTTGAGTTTGTTGTTGTTTTTCAATGTTGAGGTTGTTGTTGTTTTTCAATGTTGAGGTTGTTGTTGAATTTGTTGGTGTTTTTCAATGTTGAGGATGTTGTTGTTTTTCAATGTTGAGGTTGTAGTTGAATTTGTTGGTGCTTTTCAATGTTGAGGTTGTTGTTGAATTTGTTGGTGCTTTTCAATGTAGAGGTTGTTGTTGTTTTTCAATGTTGAGGTTGTTGTTGAATTTGTTGGGGTTTTTCAATGTTGAGTTTGTTGTTGAATTTTTTGGTGTTTTTCAATTTCGAGGTTGTTGTTGAATTTGTTGGTGTTTTTCAATGTTGAGGTTGTTGTTGAATTTGTTGGTGTTTTTCAATGTTGAGGTTGTTGTTGAATTTGTTGGTGTTTTTCAATGTTGAGGTTGTTGTTGTTTTTCAATGTTGAGGTTGTTGATGAATTTGTTGGTGTTTTTCAATGTTTAGTTTGTTGTTGTTTTTCAATGTTGAGGTTGTTGTTGAATTTGTTGGTGTTTTTCAATGTTGAGGTTGTTGTTGTTTTTCAATGTTGAGGTTGTTGTTGAATTTGTTGGTGGTTTTCAATGTTGAGGTTGTTGGTGTTTTTCAATGTTCAGGTTGTTGTTGAATTTGTTGGTGTTTTTCAATGTTGAGGTTGTTGTTGAATTTGTTGGTGTTTTTCAATGTTGAGGTTGTTGTTGTTTTTCAATGTTGAGGTTGTTGTTGAGTTTGTTGGTGTTTTTCAATGTTGAGGTTGTTGTTGAATTTGTTGGTGTTTTTCAATGTTGAGGTTGTTGTTGAATTTGTTGGTGTTTTTCAATGCTGAGGTTGTTGTTGTTTTTAAATGTTGGGGTTGTTGTTGAATTTGTTGGTGTTTTTCAATTTTGAGGATGTTTTTGTTTTTCAAATTTGAGGTTGTTGTTGAATTTGTTGGTGTTTTTCCATGATGAGGTTGTTGTTGTTTTTCAAAGTTGAGGTTGTTGTTGAATTTGTTGGTGTTTTTCAATGTTGAGGTTGATTTTGAATTTGAGTGTGTTTTTCAATGTCGAGGTTGTTGTTTAATTTGTTGGTGTTTTTCAATGTTGAGGTTGTTGTTGTTTTTCAATGTTGAGGTTGTTGTTGAATTTGTTGGTGTTTTTCAATGTTGAGATTGTTGTTGTTTTTCAATGTTGAGGTTGTTGTTCAATTTGTTGGTGTTTTTAAATGTTGAGGTTGTTGTTGAATTTGCTGGTTTTTTGCAAACTTGAGGTTGTTGTTGTTTTTCAATGTTGAGGTTGTTGTTGAATTTGTTGGTGTTTTTCAATGTTGAGGTTGTTGTTGTTTTTCAATGTTGAGGTTGTTGTTGTATTTGTTGGTGTTTTTCAATTTCGAGGTTGTTGTTGAATTTGTTGTTGTTTTTCAATGTTGAAGTTGTCGTTGAATTTGTTGGTGTTTTTGAATGTTGAGGTTGTTGTTGAATTTGTTGGTGTTTTTCAATGTTGAGGTTGTTGTTGAATTTGTTGGTGTTTTTCAATGTTGAGGTTGTTGTTGTTTTTCAATGTTGAGGTTGTTGTTGAATTTGTTGGTGTTTTTCAATGTTGAGGTTGTTGTTGTTTTTCAATGTTGAGGCTGTTATTGAATTTGTTGGTGCTTTTCAATGTTGAGATTGTTGTTGAATTTGTTGGTGTTTTTCAATGTTGAGGTTGTTGTTGTTTTTCAATGTTGAGTTTGTTGTTGAATTTGTTGGTGTTTTTCAATGTTGAGTTTGTTGTTGAATTTGTTGGTGTTTTTCAATTTCGAGGTTGTTGTTGAATTTGTTAGTGTTTTTCAATGTTGAGGTTGTTGTTGAATTTGTTGGTGTTTTTCAATGTTGAGGTTGTTGTTGAATTTGTTGGTGTTTTTCAATGTTGAGGTTGTTGTTGTTTTTCAATGTTGAGGTTGTTGTTGAATTTGTTGGTGTTTTTCAATGTTGAGGTTGTTGTTGTTTTTCAATGTTCAGGTTGTTGATGAATTTGTTGGTGTTTTTCAAAGTTGAGGTTGTTGTTGAATTTGTTGGTGTTTTTCAATGTTGAGGTTGTTGTTGTTTTTCAATGTTGAGGTTGTTGTTGAGTTTGTTGGTGTTTTTCAATGTTGAGGTTGTTGTTGAATTTGTTGGTGTTTTTCAATGTTGAGGTTGTTGTTGAATTTGTTGGTGTTTTTCAATGCTGAGGTTGTTGTTGTTTTTAAATGTTGGGCTTGTTGTTGAATTTGTTGGTGTTTTTCAATGTTGAGGTTGTTGTTGAATTTGTTGGTGTTTTTCAATGTTGAGGTTGTTGTTGAATTTGTTGGTGTTTTTCAATGTTGAGGTTGTTGTTGTTTTTCAATGTTGAGGTTGTTGTTGAATTTGTTGGTGTTTTTCAATGTTGAGTTTGTTGTTGTTTTTCAATGTTGAGGTTGTTGTTGTTTTTGAATGTTGAGGTTGTTGTTGAATTTGTTGGTGTCTTTCAATGTTGAGGTTGTTGTTGTTTTTCAATGTTGAGGTTGTTGTTGAATTTGTTGGTGCTTTTCAATGTTGAGATTGTTGTTGAATTTGTTGGTGTTTTCCAATGTTGAGGTTGTTGTTGTTTTTCAATGTTGAGTTTGTTGTTGAATTTGTTGGTGTTTTTCAATGTTGAGTTTGTTGTTGAATTTGTTGGTGTTTTTCAATTTCGAGGTTGTTGTTGAATTTGTTAGTGTTTTTCAATGTTGAGGTTGTTGTTGAATTTGTTGGTGTTTTTCAATGTTGAGGCTGTTGTTGTTTTTCAAAGTTGAGGTTGTTGTTGTATTTGTTGGTGTTTTTCAATTTCGAGGTTGTTGTTGAATTTGTTGGTGTTTTTCAATGTTGAAGTTGTTGTTGAATTTGTTGGTGTTTTTCATTGTGGAGGTTGTTGTTGTTTTTCAATGTTGAGGTTGTTGTTGAATTTGTTGGTGTTTTTCAATGTTGAGGTTGTTGTTGTTTTTCAATGCTGAGGTTGTTGTTGAATTTGTTGGTGTTTTTCAATGTTGAGGTTGTTGTTGAATTTGTTGGTGTTTTTCAATGTTGAGGTTGTTGTTGTTTTTCAATGTTGAGGTTGTTGTTGAATTTGTTGGTGTTTTTCAATGTTGAGGTTGTTGTTGAATTTGTTGGTGTTTTTCAATGTTGAGGTTGTTGGTGTTTTTCAATGTTGAGGTTGTTGTTGAATTTGTTGGTGTTTTTCAATGTTGAGTTTGTTGTTGTTTTTCAATGTTGAGGTTGTTGTTGTTTTTCAATGTTGAGGTTGTTGTTGAATTTGTTGGTGTTTTTCAATGTTGAGGTTGTTGTTGTTTTTCAATGTTGAGGTTGTTGTTGAATTTGTTGGTGCTTTTCAATGTTGAGGTTGTTGTTGAATTTGTTAGTATTTTTCAATGTTGAGGTTGTTGTTGTTTTTCAATGTTGAGGTTGTTGTTGAATTTGTTGGTGTTTTTCAATGTTGAGGTTGTTGTTGAATTTGTTGGTGTTTTTCAATGTTGAGGTTGTTGTTGAATTTGTTGGTGTTTTTCAATGTTGAGGTTGTTGTTGTTTTTCAATGTATAGGTCGTTGTTGAATTTGTTGGTGTTTTTCAATGTTTAGTTTGTTGTTGTTTTTCAATGTTGAGGTTGTTGTTGAATTTGTTGGTGTTTTTCAATGTTGAGGTTGTTGTTGTTTTTCAATGTTCAGGTTGTTGATGAATTTGTTGGTGTTTTTCAAAGTTGAGGTTGTTGTTGAATTTGTTGGTGTTTTTCAATGTTGAGGTTGTTGTTGTTTTTCAATGTTGAGGTTGTTGTTGAGTTTGTTGGTGTTTTTCAATGTTGAGGTTGTTGTTGAATTTGTTGGTGTTTTTCAATGTTGAGGTTGTTGTTGAATTTGTTGGTGTTTTTCAATGCTGAGGTTGTTGTTGTTTTTAAATGTTGGGCTTGTTGTTGAATTTGTTGGTGTTTTTCAATTTTGAGGATGTTTTTGTTTTTCAATGTTGAGGTTGTTGTTGAAATTGTTGGTGTTTTTCCATGATGAGGTTGTTGTTGTTTTTCAAAGTTTAGGTTGTTGTTGAATTTGATGGTGTTTTTCAATGTCGAAGTTGTTGTTGAATTTGTTGGTGTTTTTCTATGTTGAATTTTTTGTTGAATTTGTTGGTGTTTTTCAATGTTGAGGTTGTTGTTTTTCAATGTGGAGGTTGTTGTTGAATTTGTTGGCGTTTTTAAATGTTGAGGTTGTTGTTGAATTTGTTGGTGTTTTCAATGTTGAGGTTTTTGTTGAATTTGTTGGTGTTTTTCAATGTTGAAGTTGTTGTTGTTTTTCAATGTTGAGGTTGTTGTTGAATTTGATGGTGTTTTTCAATGTCGACGTTGTTGTTGAATTTGTTGGTGTTTTTCTATGTTGAAGTTGTTGATGAATTTGTTGGTGTTTTTCAATGTTGAGGTTGTTGCTGTTTTTCAATGTTGAGGTTGTTGTTGAATTTGTTGGTGTTTTTCAATGTTGAGATTGTTGTTGTTTTTCAATGTTGAGGTTGTTGTTGAAATTGTTGGTGTTTTTAAATGTTGACGTTGCTGTTGAATTTGTTGGTGTTTTTCAATGTTGAGGTTGTTGTTGTTTTTCAATTTGAGGTTGTTGTTGAATTTGTTGGTGTCTTTCAATGTTGAGGTTGTTGTTGAATTTGTTGGTGTTTTTCAATTTCGAGGTTGTTGTTGAATTTGTTAGTGTTTTTCAATATTGAGCTTGTTGTTGAATTTGTTGGTGTTTTTCAATGTTGAGGTTGTTATTGAATTTGTTGGTGTTTTTCAATGTTGAGGTTGTTGTTGTTTTTCAATGTTGAGGTTGTTGTTGAATTTGTAGGTGTTTTTCAATGTTTAGGTTGTTGTTGTTTTTCAATGTTGAGGTTGTTGTTGAATTTGTTGGTGTTTTTCAATGTTGAGGTTGTTGTTGAATTTGTTGGTGTTTTTCAATGTTGAGGTTGTTGTTGTTTTTCAATGTTGAGGTTGTTGTTGAATTTGTTGGTGTTTTTCAATGTTGAGTTTGTTGTTGTTTTTCAATGTTGAGGTTGTTGTTGTTTTTCAATGTTGAGGTTGTTGTTGAATTTGTTGGTGTTTTTCAATGTTGAGGATGTTGTTGTTTTTCAATGTTGAGGTTGTAGTTGAATTTGTTGGTGCTTTTCAATGTTGAGGTTGTTGTTGAATTTGTTGGTGCTTTTCAATGTAGAGGTTGTTGTTGTTTTTCAATGTTGAGGTTGTTGTTGAATTTGTTGGGGTTTTTCAATGTTGAGTTTGTTGTTGAATTTTTTGGTGTTTTTCAATTTCGAGGTTGTTGTTGAATTTGTTGGTGTTTTTCAATGTTGAGGTTGTTGTTGAATTTGTTGGTGTTTTTCAATGTTGAGGTTGTTGTTGAATTTGTTGGTGTTTTTCAATGTTGAGGTTGTTGTTGTTTTTCAATGTTGAGGTTGTTGATGAATTTGTTGGTGTTTTTCAATGTTTAGTTTGTTGTTGTTTTTCAATGTTGAGGTTGTTGTTGAATTTGTTGGTGTTTTTCAATGTTGAGGTTGTTGTTGTTTTTCAATGTTGAGGTTGTTGTTGAATTTGTTGGTGGTTTTCAATGTTGAGGTTGTTGGTGTTTTTCAATGTTCAGGTTGTTGTTGAATTTGTTGGTGTTTTTCAATGTTGAGGTTGTTGTTGAATTTGTTGGTGTTTTTCAATGTTGAGGTTGTTGTTGTTTTTCAATGTTGAGGTTGTTGTTGAGTTTGTTGGTGTTTTTCAATGTTGAGGTTGTTGTTGAATTTGTTGGTGTTTTTCAATGTTGAGGTTGTTGTTGAATTTGTTGGTGTTTTTCAATGCTGAGGTTGTTGTTGTTTTTAAATGTTGGGGTTGTTGTTGAATTTGTTGGTGTTTTTCAATTTTGAGGATGTTTTTGTTTTTCAAATTTGAGGTTGTTGTTGAATTTGTTGGTGTTTTTCCATGATGAGGTTGTTGTTGTTTTTCAAAGTTGAGGTTGTTGTTGAATTTGTTGGTGTTTTTCAATGTTGAGGTTGATTTTGAATTTGAGTGTGTTTTTCAATGTCGAGGTTGTTGTTTAATTTGTTGGTGTTTTTCAATGTTGAGGTTGTTGTTGTTTTTCAATGTTGAGGTTGTTGTTGAATTTGTTGGTGTTTTTCAATGTTGAGATTGTTGTTGTTTTTCAATGTTGAGGTTGTTGTTCAATTTGTTGGTGTTTTTAAATGTTGAGGTTGTTGTTGAATTTGCTGGTTTTTTGCAAACTTGAGGTTGTTGTTGTTTTTCAATGTTGAGGTTGTTGTTGAATTTGTTGGTGTTTTTCAATGTTGAGGTTGTTGTTGTTTTTCAATGTTGAGGTTGTTGTTGTATTTGTTGGTGTTTTTCAATTTCGAGGTTGTTGTTGAATTTGTTGTTGTTTTTCAATGTTGAAGTTGTCGTTGAATTTGTTGGTGTTTTTGAATGTTGAGGTTGTTGTTGAATTTGTTGGTGTTTTTCAATGTTGAGGTTGTTGTTGAATTTGTTGGTGTTTTTCAATGTTGAGGTTGTTGTTGTTTTTCAATGTTGAGGTTGTTGTTGAATTTGTTGGTGTTTTTCAATGTTGAGGTTGTTGTTGTTTTTCAATGTTGAGGCTGTTATTGAATTTGTTGGTGCTTTTCAATGTTGAGATTGTTGTTGAATTTGTTGGTGTTTTTCAATGTTGAGGTTGTTGTTGTTTTTCAATGTTGAGTTTGTTGTTGAATTTGTTGGTGTTTTTCAATGTTGAGTTTGTTGTTGAATTTGTTGGTGTTTTTCAATTTCGAGGTTGTTGTTGAATTTGTTAGTGTTTTTCAATGTTGAGGTTGTTGTTGAATTTGTTGGTGTTTTTCAATGTTGAGGTTGTTGTTGAATTTGTTGGTGTTTTTCAATGTTGAGGTTGTTGTTGTTTTTCAATGTTGAGGTTGTTGTTGAATTTGTTGGTGTTTTTCAATGTTGAGGTTGTTGTTGTTTTTCAATGTTCAGGTTGTTGATGAATTTGTTGGTGTTTTTCAAAGTTGAGGTTGTTGTTGAATTTGTTGGTGTTTTTCAATGTTGAGGTTGTTGTTGTTTTTCAATGTTGAGGTTGTTGTTGAGTTTGTTGGTGTTTTTCAATGTTGAGGTTGTTGTTGAATTTGTTGGTGTTTTTCAATGTTGAGGTTGTTGTTGAATTTGTTGGTGTTTTTCAATGCTGAGGTTGTTGTTGTTTTTAAATGTTGGGCTTGTTGTTGAATTTGTTGGTGTTTTTCAATTTTGAGGATGTTTTTGTTTTTCAATGTTGAGGTTGTTGTTGAAATTGTTGGTGTTTTTCCATGATGAGGTTGTTGTTGTTTTTCAAAGTTTAGGTTGTTGTTGAATTTGATGGTGTTTTTCAATGTCGAAGTTGTTGTTGAATTTGTTGGTGTTTTTCTATGTTGAATTTTTTGTTGAATTTGTTGGTGTTTTTCAATGTTGAGGTTGTTGTTTTTCAATGTGGAGGTTGTTGTTGAATTTGTTGGCGTTTTTAAATGTTGAGGTTGTTGTTGAATTTGTTGGTGTTTTCAATGTTGAGGTTTTTGTTGAATTTGTTGGTGTTTTTCAATGTTGAAGTTGTTGTTGTTTTTCAATGTTGAGGTTGTTGTTGAATTTGATGGTGTTTTTCAATGTCGACGTTGTTGTTGAATTTGTTGGTGTTTTTCTATGTTGAAGTTGTTGTTGAATTTGTTGGTGTTTTTCAATGTTGAGGTTGTTGCTGTTTTTCAATGTTGAGGTTGTTGTTGAATTTGTTGGTGTTTTTCAATGTTGAGATTGTTGTTGTTTTTCAATGTTGAGGTTGTTGTTGAAATTGTTGGTGTTTTTAAATGTTGACGTTGCTGTTGAATTTGTTGGTGTTTTTCAATGTTGAGGTTGTTGTTGTTTTTCAATTTGAGGTTGTTGTTGAATTTGTTGGTGTCTTTCAATGTTGAGGTTGTTGTTGAATTTGTTGGTGTTTTTCAATTTCGAGGTTGTTGTTGAATTTGTTAGTGTTTTTCAATATTGAGCTTGTTGTTGAATTTGTTGGTGTTTTTCAATGTTGAGGTTGTTATTGAATTTGTTGGTGTTTTTCAATGTTGAGGTTGTTGTTGTTTTTCAATGTTGAGGTTGTTGTTGAATTTGTTGGTGTTTTTCAATGTTTAGGTTGTTGTTGTTTTTCAATGTTGAGGTTGTTGTTGAATTTGTTGGTGTTTTTCAATGTTGAGGTTGTTGTTGAATTTGTTGGTGTTTTTCAATGTTGAGGTTGTTGTTGTTTTTCAATGTTGAGGTTGTTGTTGAATTTGTTGGTGTTTTTCAATGTTGAGTTTGTTGTTGTTTTTCAATGTTGAGGTTGTTGTTGTTTTTCAATGTTGAGGTTGTTGTTGAATTTGTTGTTGTTTTTCAATGTTGAGGTTGTTGTTGTTTTTCAATGTTGAGGTTGTTGTTGAATTTGTTGGTGTTTTTCAATGTTGAGGTTGTTGTTGTTTTTCAATGTTGAGGTTGTTGTTGAATTTGTTGGTGTTTTTCAATGTTGAGTTTGTTGTTGAATTTTTTGGTGTTTTTCAATGTTGAGGTTGTTGTTGAATTTGTTGGTGTTTTTCAATGTTGAGGTTGTTGTTGAATTTGTTGGTGTTTTTCAATGTTGAGGTTGTTGTTGAATTTGTTGGTGTTTTTCAATGTTGAGGTTGTTGTTGTTTTTCAATGTTGAGGTTGTTGTTGAATTTGTTGGTGTTTTTCAATGTTTAGTTTGTTGTTGTTTTTCAATGTTGAGGTTGTTGTTGAATTTGTTGGTGTTTTTCAATGTTGAGGTTGTTGTTGTTTTTCAATGTTGAGGTTGTTGTTGAATTTGTTGGTGCTTTTCAATGTTGAGGTTGTTGGTGTTTTTCAATGTTCAGGTTGTTGTTGAATTTGTTGGTGTTTTTCAATGTTGAGGTTGTTGAATTTGTTGGTGTTTTTCAATGTTGAGGTTGTTGTTGTTTTTCAATGTTGAGGTTGTTGTTGAGTTTGTTGGTGTTTTTCAATGTTGAGGTTGTTGTTGAATTTGTTGGTGTTTTTCAATGTTGAGGTTGTTGTTGAATTTGTTGGTGTTTTTCAATGCTGAGGTTGTTGTTGTTTTTAAATGTTGGGGTTGTTGTTGAATTTGTTGGTGTTTTTCAATTTTGAGGATATTTTTGTTCTTCAATGTTGAGGTTGTTGTTGAATTTGTTGGTGTTTTTCCATGATGAGGTTGTTGTTGTTTTTCAAAGTTGAGGTTGTTGTTGAATTTGTTGGTGTTTTTCAATGTCGAGGTTGTTGTTGAATTTGTTGGTGTTTTTCTATGCTGAATTTTTTGTTGAATTTGTTGGTGTTTTTCATTGTTGAGGTTGTTGTTTTTCAATGTTGAGCTGGTTGTTGAATTTGTTGGCATTTTTAAATGTTGAGGTTGTTGTTGAATTTGTTGGTGTTTTCAATGTAGAGGTTTTTGTTGAATTTGTTGATGTTTTTCAATGTTGAGGTTGTTGTTATTTTTCAATGTTGAGGTTGTTGTTGAGTTTGTTGGTGTTTTTCAAAGTTGAGGTTGTTGTTGAATTTGTTGGTGTTTTTCAATGTTGAGGTTGTTGTTGAATTTGTTGGTGTTTTTCAATGTTGAGGTTGTTGTTGTTTTTAAATGTTGAGGTTGTTGTTGAATTTGTTGGTGTTTTTTCAATTTTGAGGTTGTTGGTGTTTTTCAATGTTGAGGTTGATTTTGAATTTGAGGGTGTTTTTCAATGTCGAGGTTGTTGTTTAATTTGTTGGTGTTTTTCAATGTTGAGGTTGTTGTTGTTTTTCAATGTTGAGGTTGTTGTTGAATTTGTTGGTGTTTTTCAATGTTGAGATTGTTGTTGTTTTTCAATGTTGAGGTTGTTGTTCAATTTGTTGGTGTTTTTAAATGTTGAGGTTGTTGTTGAATTTGCTGGTGTTTTGCAAAGTTGAGGTTGTTGTTGTTTTTCAATGTTGAGGTTGTTGTTGAATTTGTTGGTGTTTTTCAATGTTGAGGTTGTTGTTGTTTTTCAATGTTGAGGTTGTTGTTGTATTTGTTGGTGTTTTTCAATTTCGAGGTTGTTGTTGAATTTGTTGTTGTTTTTCAATGTTGAAGTTGTTGTTGAATTTGTTGGTGTTTTTCAATGTTGAGGTTGTTGTTGTTTTTCAATGTTGAGGTTGTTGTTGAATTTGTTGGTGTTTTTCAAAGTTGAGGTTGTTTTTGAATTTGTTGGTGTTTTTCAATGTTGAGGTTGTTGTTGTTTTTCAATGTTGAGGTTGTTGTTGAATTTGTTGGTGTTTTTCAATGTTGAGTTTGTTGTTGTTTTTCAATGTTGAGGTTGTTGTTGAATTTGTTGGTGTTTTTCAATGTTGAGGTTGTTGTTGTTTTTCAATGTTGAGGTTGTTGTTGAATTTTTTGGTGTTTTTCAATGTTGAGGTTGTTGTTGTTTTTCAATGTTGAGGTTGTTGTTGAATTTGTTGGTGCTTTTCAATGTTGAGATTGTTGTTGAATTTGTTGGTGTTTTTCAATGTTGAGGTTGTTGTTGTTTTTCAATGTTGAATTTGTTGTTGAATTTGTTGGTGTTTTTCAATTTCGAGGTTGTTGTTGAATTTGTTAGTGTTTTTCAATGTTGAGGTTGTTGTTGAATTTGTTGGAGTTTTTAAATGTTGAGGTTGTTGTTGAATTTGTTGGTGTTTTTCAATGTTGAGGTTGTTGTTGTTTTTCAATGTTGAGGTTGTTGTTGTATTTGTTGGTGTTTTTCAATTTCGAGGTTGTTGTTGAATTTGTTCGTGTTTTTCAATGTTGAAGTTGTTGTTGAATTTGTTGGTGTTTTTCAATGTTGAGGTTGTTGTTGTTATTCAATGTTGAGGTTGTTGTTGAATTTGTTGGTGTTTTTCAATGTTGAGGTTGTTGTTGTTTTTCAATGCTGAGGTTGTTGTTGAATTTGTTGGTGTTTTTCAATGTTGAGGTTGTTGTTGAATTTGTTGGTGTTTTTCAATGTTGAGGTTGTTCTTTTTCAATGTTGAGGTTGTTGTTGAATTTGTTGGTGTTTTTCAATGTTTAGGTTGTTGTTGTTTTTCAATGTTGAGGTTGTTGTTGAATTTGTTGGTGTTTTTCAATGTTGAGGTTGTTGTTGAATTTGTTGGTGTTTTTCAATGTTGAGGTTGTTGTTGTTTTTCAATGTTGAGGTTGTTGTTGAATTTGTTGGTGTTTTTCAATGTTGAGTTTGTTGTTGTTTTTCAATGTTGAGGTTGTTGTTGTTTTTGAATGTTGAGGTTGTTGTTGAATTTGTTGGTGTCTTTCAATGTTGAGGTTGTTGTTGTTTTTCAATGTTGAGGTTGTTGTTGAATTTGTTGGTGCTTTTCAATGTTGAGATTGTTGTTGAATTTGTTGGTGTTTTCCAATGTTGAGGTTGTTGTTGTTTTTCAATGTTGAGTTTGTTGTTGAATTTGTTGGTGTTTTTCAATGTTGAGTTTGTTGTTGAATTTGTTGGTGTTTTTCAATTTCGAGGTTGTTGTTGAATTTGTTAGTGTTTTTCAATGTTGAGGTTGTTGTTGAATTTGTTGGTGTTTTTCAATGTTGAGGCTGTTGTTGTTTTTCAAAGTTGAGGTTGTTGTTGTATTTGTTGGTGTTTTTCAATTTCGAGGTTGTTGTTGAATTTGTTGGTGTTTTTCAATGTTGAAGTTGTTGTTGAATTTGTTGGTGTTTTTCATTGTGGAGGTTGTTGTTGTTTTTCAATGTTGAGGTTGTTGTTGAATTTGTTGGTGTTTTTCAATGTTGAGGTTGTTGTTGTTTTTCAATGCTGAGGTTGTTGTTGAATTTGTTGGTGTTTTTCAATGTTGAGGTTGTTGTTGAATTTGTTGGTGTTTTTCAATGTTGAGGTTGTTGTTGTTTTTCAATGTTGAGGTTGTTGTTGAATTTGTTGGTGTTTTTCAATGTTGAGGTTGTTGTTGAATTTGTTGGTGTTTTTCAATGTTGAGGTTGTTGGTGTTTTTCAATGTTGAGGTTGTTGTTGAATTTGTTGGTGTTTTTCAATGTTGAGTTTGTTGTTGTTTTTCAATGTTGAGGTTGTTGTTGTTTTTCAATGTTGAGGTTGTTGTTGAATTTGTTGGTGTTTTTCAATGTTGAGGTTGTTGTTGTTTTTCAATGTTGAGGTTGTTGTTGAATTTGTTGGTGCTTTTCAATGTTGAGGTTGTTGTTGAATTTGTTGGTATTTTTCAATGTTGAGGTTGTTGTTGTTTTTCAATGTTGAGGTTGTTGTTGAATTTGTTGGTGTTTTTCAATGTTGAGGTTGTTGTTGAATTTGTTGGTGTTTTTCAATGTTGAGGTTGTTGTTGAATTTGTTGGTGTTTTTCAATGTTGAGGTTGTTGTTGTTTTTCAATGTATAGGTCGTTGTTGAATTTGTTGGTGTTTTTCAATGTTTAGTTTGTTGTTGTTTTTCAATGTTGAGGTTGTTGTTGAATTTGTTGGTGTTTTTCAATGTTGAGGTTGTTGTTGTTTTTCAATGTTCAGGTTGTTGATGAATTTGTTGGTGTTTTTCAAAGTTGAGGTTGTTGTTGAATTTGTTGGTGTTTTTCAATGTTGAGGTTGTTGTTGTTTTTCAATGTTGAGGTTGTTGTTGAGTTTGTTGGTGTTTTTCAATGTTGAGGTTGTTGTTGAATTTGTTGGTGTTTTTCAATGTTGAGGTTGTTGTTGAATTTGTTGGTGTTTTTCAATGCTGAGGTTGTTGTTGTTTTTAAATGTTGGGCTTGTTGTTGAATTTGTTGGTGTTTTTCAATTTTGAGGATGTTTTTGTTTTTCAATGTTGAGGTTGTTGTTGAAATTGTTGGTGTTTTTCCATGATGAGGTTGTTGTTGTTTTTCAAAGTTTAGGTTGTTGTTGAATTTGATGGTGTTTTTCAATGTCGAAGTTGTTGTTGAATTTGTTGGTGTTTTTCTATGTTGAATTTTTTGTTGAATTTGTTGGTGTTTTTCAATGTTGAGGTTGTTGTTTTTCAATGTGGAGGTTGTTGTTGAATTTGTTGGCGTTTTTAAATGTTGAGGTTGTTGTTGAATTTGTTGGTGTTTTCAATGTTGAGGTTTTTGTTGAATTTGTTGGTGTTTTTCAATGTTGAAGTTGTTGTTGTTTTTCAATGTTGAGGTTGTTGTTGAATTTGATGGTGTTTTTCAATGTCGACGTTGTTGTTGAATTTGTTGGTGTTTTTCTATGTTGAAGTTGTTGTTGAATTTGTTGGTGTTTTTCAATGTTGAGGTTGTTGCTGTTTTTCAATGTTGAGGTTGTTGTTGAATTTGTTGGTGTTTTTCAATGTTGAGATTGTTGTTGCTTTTCAATGCTGAGGTTGTTGTTGAAATTGTTGGTGTTTTTAAATGTTGACGTTGCTGTTGAATTTGTTGGTGTTTTTCAATGTTGAGGTTGTTGTTGTTTTTCAATTTGAGGTTGTTGTTGAATTTGTTGGTGTCTTTCAATGTTGAGGTTGTTGTTGAATTTGTTGGTGTTTTTCAATTTCGAGGTTGTTGTTGAATTTGTTAGTGTTTTTCAATATTGAGCTTGTTGTTGAATTTGTTGGTGTTTTTCAATGTTGAGGTTGTTGTTGAATTTGTTGGTGTTTTTCAATGTTGAGGTTGTTGTTGTTTTTCAATGTTGAGGTTGTTGTTGAATTTGTTGGTGTTTTTCAATGTTTAGGTTGTTGTTGTTTTTCAATGTTGAGGTTGTTGTTGAATTTGTTGGTGTTTTTCAATGTTGAGGTTGTTGTTGAATTTGTTGGTGTTTTTCAATGTTGAGGTTGTTGTTGTTTTTCAATGTTGAGGTTGTTGTTGAATTTGTTGGTGTTTTTCAATGTTGAGTTTGTTGTTGTTTTTCAATGTTGAGGTTGTTGTTGTTTTTCAATGTTGAGGTTGTTGTTGAATTTGTTGGTGTTTTTCAATGTTGAGGATGTTGTTGTTTTTCAATGTTGAGGTTGTAGTTGAATTTGTTGGTGCTTTTCAATGTTGAGGTTGTTGTTGAATTTGTTGGTGCTTTTCAATGTAGAGGTTGTTGTTGTTTTTCAATGTTGAGGTTGTTGTTGAATTTGTTGGGGTTTTTCAATGTTGAGTTTGTTGTTGAATTTTTTGGTGTTTTTCAATTTCGAGGTTGTTGTTGAATTTGTTGGTGTTTTTCAATGTTGAGGTTGTTGTTGAATTTGTTGGTGTTTTTCAATGTTGAGGTTGTTGTTGAATTTGTTGGTGTTTTTCAATGTTGAGGTTGTTGTTGTTTTTCAATGTTGAGGTTGTTGATGAATTTGTTGGTGTTTTTCAATGTTTAGTTTGTTGTTGTTTTTCAATGTTGAGGTTGTTGTTGAATTTGTTGGTGTTTTTCAATGTTGAGGTTGTTGTTGTTTTTCAATGTTGAGGTTGTTGTTGAATTTGTTGGTGGTTTTCAATGTTGAGGTTGTTGGTGTTTTTCAATGTTCAGGTTGTTGTTGAATTTGTTGGTGTTTTTCAATGTTGAGGTTGTTGTTGAATTTGTTGGTGTTTTTCAATGTTGAGGTTGTTGTTGTTTTTCAATGTTGAGGTTGTTGTTGAGTTTGTTGGTGTTTTTCAATGTTGAGGTTGTTGTTGAATTTGTTGGTGTTTTTCAATGTTGAGGTTGTTGTTGAATTTGTTGGTGTTTTTCAATGCTGAGGTTGTTGTTGTTTTTAAATGTTGGGGTTGTTGTTGAATTTGTTGGTGTTTTTCAATTTTGAGGATGTTTTTGTTTTTCAAATTTGAGGTTGTTGTTGAATTTGTTGGTGTTTTTCCATGATGAGGTTGTTGTTGTTTTTCAAAGTTGAGGTTGTTGTTGAATTTGTTGGTGTTTTTCAATGTTGAGGTTGATTTTGAATTTGAGTGTGTTTTTCAATGTCGAGGTTGTTGTTTAATTTGTTGGTGTTTTTCAATGTTGAGGTTGTTGTTGTTTTTCAATGTTGAGGTTGTTGTTGAATTTGTTGGTGTTTTTCAATGTTGAGATTGTTGTTGTTTTTCAATGTTGAGGTTGTTGTTCAATTTGTTGGTGTTTTTAAATGTTGAGGTTGTTGTTGAATTTGCTGGTTTTTTGCAAACTTGAGGTTGTTGTTGTTTTTCAATGTTGAGGTTGTTGTTGAATTTGTTGGTGTTTTTCAATGTTGAGGTTGTTGTTGTTTTTCAATGTTGAGGTTGTTGTTGTATTTGTTGGTGTTTTTCAATTTCGAGGTTGTTGTTGAATTTGTTGTTGTTTTTCAATGTTGAAGTTGTCGTTGAATTTGTTGGTGTTTTTGAATGTTGAGGTTGTTGTTGAATTTGTTGGTGTTTTTCAATGTTGAGGTTGTTGTTGAATTTGTTGGTGTTTTTCAATGTTGAGGTTGTTGTTGTTTTTCAATGTTGAGGTTGTTGTTGAATTTGTTGGTGTTTTTCAATGTTGAGGTTGTTGTTGTTTTTCAATGTTGAGGCTGTTATTGAATTTGTTGGTGCTTTTCAATGTTGAGATTGTTGTTGAATTTGTTGGTGTTTTTCAATGTTGAGGTTGTTGTTGTTTTTCATTGTTGAGTTTGTTGTTGAATTTGTTGGTGTTTTTCAATGTTGAGTTTGTTGTTGAATTTGTTGGTGTTTTTCAATTTCGAGGTTGTTGTTGAATTTGTTAGTGTTTTTCAATGTTGAGGTTGTTGTTGAATTTGTTGGTGTTTTTCAATGTTGAGGTTGTTGTTGAATTTGTTGGTGTTTTTCAATGTTGAGGTTGTTGTTGTTTTTCAATGTTGAGGTTGTTGTTGTATTTGTTGGTGTTTTTCAATGTTCAGGTTGTTGTTGACTTTGTTGGTGTTTTTCAATGTTGAGGTTGTTGTTGAATTTGTTGGTGTTTTTCAATGTTGAGGTTGTTGTTGAATTTGTTGGTGTTTTTCAATGTTGAGGTTGTTGTTGTTTTTCAATGTTGAGGTTGTTGTTGAATTTGTTGGTGCTTTTCAATGTTGAGGTTGTTGGTGTTTTTCAATGTTCAGGTTGTTGTTGAATTTGTTGGTGTTTTTCAATGTTGAGGTTGTTGTTGAATTTGTTGGTGTTTTTCAATGTTGAGGTTGTTGTTGTTTTTCAATGTTGAGGTTGTTGTTGAGTTTGTTGGTGTTTTTCAATGTTGAGGTTGTTGTTGAATTTGTTGGTGTTTTTCAATGTTGAGGTTGTTGTTGAATTTGTTGGTGTTTTTCAATGCTGAGGTTGTTGTTGTTTTTAAATGTTGGGGTTGTTGTTGAATTTGTTGGTGTTTTTCAATTTTGAGGATGTTTTTGTTTTTCAAATTTGAGGTTGTTGTTGAATTTGTTGGTGTTTTTCCATGATGAGGTTGTTGTTGTTTTTCAAAGTTGAGGTTGTTGTTGAATTTGTTGGTGTTTTTCAATGTTGAGGTTGATTTTGAATTTGAGGGTGTTTTTCAATGTCGAGGTTGTTGTTTAATTTGTTGGTGTTTTTCAATGTTGAGGTTGTTGTTGTTTTTCAATGTTGAGGTTGTTGTTGAATTTGTTGGTGTTTTTCAATTTCGAGGTTGTTGTTGAATTTGTTGTTGTTTTTCAATGTTGAAGTTGTCGTTGAATTTGTTGGTGTTTTTGAATGTTGAGGTTGTTGTTGAATTTGTGGGTGTTTTTCAATGTTGAGGTTGTTGTTGAATTTGTTGGTGTTTTTCAATGTTGAGGTTGTTGTTGTTTTTCAATGTTGAGGTTGTTGTTGAATTTGTTGGTGTTTTTCAATGTTGAGGTTGTTGTTGTTTTTCAATGTTGAGGTTGTTATTGAATTTGTTGGTGCTTTTCAATGTTGAGATTGTTGTTCAATTTGTTGGTGTTTTTCAATGTTGAGGTTGTTGTTGTTTTTCAATGTTGAGTTTGTTGTTGAATTTGTTGGTGTTTTTCAATGTTGAGTTTGTTGTTGAATTTGTTGGTGTTTTTCAATTTCGAGGTTGTTGTTGAATTTGTTAGTGTTTTTCAATGTTGAGGTTGTTGTTGAATTTGTTGGTGTTTTTCAATGTTGAGGTTGTTGTTGAATTTGTTGGTGTTTTTCAATGTTGAGGTTGTTGTTGTTTTTCAATGTTGAGGTTGTTGTTGTATTTGTTGGTGTTTTTCAATGTTCAGGTTGTTGTTGACTTTGTTGGTGTTTTTCAATGTTGAAGTTGTTGTTGAATTTGTTGGTGTTTTTCAATGTTGAGGTTGTTGTTGTTTTTCAATGTTGAGGTTGTTGTTGAATTTGTTGGTGTTTTTCAATGTTGAGGTTGTTGTTGTTTTTCAATGCTGAGGTTGTTGTTGAATTTGTTGGTGTTTTTCAATGTTGAGGTTGTTGTTGAATTTGTTGGTGTTTTTCAATGTTGAGGTTGTTCTTTTTCAATGTTGAGGTTGTTGTTGAATTTGTTGGTGTTTTTCAATGTTTAGGTTGTTGTTGTTTTTCAAAGTTGAGGTTGTTGTTGAATTTGTTGGTGTTTCTCAATGTTGAGGTTGTTGTTGAATTTGTTGGTGTTTTTCAATGTTGAGGTTGTTGTTGTTTTTCAATGTTGAGGTTGCTGTTGAATTTGTTGGTGTTTTTCAATGTTGAGTTTGTTGTTGTTTTTCAATGTTGAGGTTGTTGTTGTTTTTCAATGTTGAGGTTGTTGTTGAATTTGTTGGTGTTTTTCAATGTTGAGGTTGTTGTTGTTTTTCAATGTTGAGGTTGTTGTTGTTTTTCAATGTTGAGGTTGTTGTTGAATTTGTTGGTGTTTTTCAATGTTGAGGTTGTTGTTGTTTTTCAATGTTGAGGTTGTTGTTGAATTTGTTGGTGCTTTTCAATGTTGAGATTGTTGTTGAATTTGTTGGTGTTTTTCAATGTTGAGGTTGTTGTTGTTTTTCAATGTTGAGTTTGTTGTTGAATTTGTTGGTGTTTTTCAATGTTGAGTTTGTTGTTGAATTTGTTGGTGTTTTTCAATTTCGAGGTTGTTGTTGAATTTGTTAGTGTTTTTCAATGTTGAGGTTTTTGTTGAATTTGTTGGTGTTTTTCAATGTTGAGGTAGTTGTTGAATTTGTTGGTGTTTTTCAATGTTGAGGCTGTTGTTGTTTTTCAATGTTGAGGTTGTTGTTGTATTTGTTGGTGTTTTTCAATTTCGAGGTTGTTGTTGAATTTGTTGGTGTTTTTCAATGTTGAAGTTGTTGTTGAATTTGTTGGTGTTTTTCAATGTGGACGTTGTTCTTGTTTTTCAATGTTGAGGTTGTTGTTGAATTTGTTGGTGTTTTTCAATGTTGAGGTTGTTGTTGTTTTTCAATGCTGAGGTTGTTGTTGAATTTGTTGGTGTTTTTCAATGTTGAGGTTGTTGTTGAATTTGTTGGTGTTTTTCAATGTTGAGGTTGTTGTTGTTTTTCAATGTTGAGGTTGTTGTTGAATTTGTTGGTGTTTTTCAATGTTTATGTTGTTGTTGTTTTTCAATGTTGAGGTTGTTGTTGAATTTGTTGGTGTTTTTCAATGTTGAGGTTGTTGTTGAATTTGTTGGTGTTTTTCAATGTTGAGGTTTGTTGTTGTTTTTCAATGTTGAGGTTGTTGTTGAATTTGTTGGTGTTTTTCAATGTTGAGTTTGTTGTTGTTTTTCAATGTTGAGCTTCTTGTTGTTTTTCAATGTTGAGGTTGTTGTTGAATTTGTTGGTGTTTTTCAATGTTGAGGTTGTTGTTGTTTTTCAATGTTGAGGTTGTTGTTGAATTTGTTGGTGCTTTTCAATGTTGAGGTTGTTGTTGAATTTTTTGGTATTTTTCAATGTTGAGGTTGTTGTTGTTTTTCAATGTTGAGGTTGTTGTTGAATTTGTTGGTGTTTTTCAATGTTGAGTTTGTTGTTGAATTTGTTGGTGTTTTTCAATTTCGAGGTTGTTGTTGAATTTGTTGGTGTTTTTCAATGTTGAGGTTGTTGTTGAATTTGTTGGCGTTTTTCAATGTTGAGGTTGTTGTTGAATTTGTTGGTGTTTTTCAATGTTGAGGTTGTTGTTGTTTTTCAATGTTGAGGTCGTTGTTGAATTTGTTGGTGTTTTTCAATGTTTAGTTTGTTGTTGTTTTTCAATGTTGAGGTTGTTGTTGAATTTGTTGGTGTTTTTCAATGTTGAGGTTGTTGTTGTTTTTCAATGTTCAGGTTGTTGTTGAATTTGTTGGTGTTTTTCAAAGTTGAGGTTGTTGTTGAATTTGCTGGTGTTTTTCAATGTTGAGGTTGTTGTTGTTTTTCAATGTTGAGGTTGTTGTTGAGTTTGTTGGTGTTTTTCAATGTTGAGGTTGTTGTTGAATTTGTTGGTGTTTTTCAATGTTGAGGTTGTTGTTGTTTTTCAATGTTGAGGTTGTTGTTGAGTTTGTTGGTGTTTTTCAATGTTGAGGTTGTTGTTGAATTTGTTGGTGTTTTTCAATGTTGAGGTTGTTGTTGAATTTGTTGGTGTTTTTCAATGCTGAGGTTGTTGTTGTTTTTAAATGTTGGGCTTGTTGTTGAATTTGTTGGTGTTTTTCAATTTTGAGGATGTTTTTGTTTTTCAATGTTGAGGTTGTTGTTGAATTTGTTGGTGTTTTTCCATGATGAGGTTGTTGTTGTTTTTCAAAGTTGAGGTTGTTGTTGAATTTGATGATGTTTTTCAATGTCGGGGTTGTTGTTGAATTTGTTGGTGTTTTTCTATGTTGAATTTTTTGTTGAATTTGTTGGTGTTTTTCAATGTTGAGGTTGTTGTTTTTCAATGTGGAGGTTGTTGTTGAATTTGTTGGCGTTTTTAAATGTTGAGGTTGTTGTTGAATTTGTTGGTGTTTTCAATGTTGAGGTTTTTGTTGAATTTGTTGGTGTTTTTCAATGTTGAAGTTGTTGTTGTTTTTCAATGTTGAGGTTGTTGTTGAATTTGATGGTGTTTTTCAATGTCGACGTTGTTGTTGAATTTGTTGGTGTTTTTCAATGTTGAAGTTGTTGTTGAATTTGTTGGTGTTTTTCAATGTTGAGGTTGTTGCTGTTTTTCAATGTTGAGGTTGTTGTTGAATTTGTTGGTGTTTTTCAATGTTGAGATTGTTGTTGTTTTTCAATGTTGAGGTTGTTGTTGAAATTGTTGGTGTTTTTAAATGTTGAGGTTGTTGTTGAATTTGTTGGTGTTTTTCAATGTTGAAGTTGTTGTTGTTTTTCAATTTGAGGTTGTTGTTGAATTTGTTGGTGTCTTTCAATGTTGAGGTTGTTGTTGAATTTGTTGGTGTTTTTCAATTTCGAGGTTGTTGTTGAATTTGTTAGTGTTTTTCAATATTGAGCTTTTTGTTGAATTTGTTGGTGTTTTTCAATGTTGAGGTTGTTGGTGAATTTGTTGGTGTTTTTCAATGTTGAGGTTGTTGTTGTTTTTCAATGTTGAGGTTGTTGTTGAATTTGTTGGTGTTTTTCAATGTTTAGGTTGTTGTTGTTTTTCAATGTTGAGGTTGTTGTTGAATTTGTTGGTGTTTTTCAATGTTGAGGTTGTTGTTGAATTTGTTGGTGTTTTTCAATGTTGAGGTTGTTGTTGTTTTTCAATGTTGAGGTTTTTGTTGAATTTGTTGGTGTTTTTCAATGTTGAGTTTGTTGTTGTTTTTCAATGTTGAGGTTGTTGTTGTTTTTCAATGTTGAGGTTGTTGTTGAATTTGTTGGTGTTTTTCAATGTTGAGGTTGTTGTTGTTTTTCAATGTTGAGGTTGTAGTTGAATTTGATGGTGCTTTTCAATGTTGAGGTTGTTGTTGAATTTGTTGGTGTTTTTCAATGTAGAGGTTGTTATTGTTTTTCAATGTTGAGGTTGTTGTTGAATTTGTTGGGGTTTTTCAATGTTGAGTTTGTTGTTGAATTTTTTGGTGTTTTTCAATGTCGAGGTTGTTGTTGAATTTGTTGGTGTTTTTCAATGTTGAGATTGTTGTTGAATTTGTTGGTGTTTTTCAATGTTGAGGTTGTTGTTGAATTTGTTGGTGTTTTTCAATGTTGAGGTTGTTGTTGTGTTTCAATGTTGAGGTTGTTGTTGAATTTGTTGGTGTTTTTCAATGTTTAATTTGTTGCTGTTTTTCAATGTTGAGGTTGTTGTTGAATTTGTTGGTGTTTTTCAATGTTGAGGTTGTTGTTGTTTTTCAATGTTGAGGTTGTTGTTGAATTTGTTGGTGCTTTTCAATGTTGAAGTTGTTGGTGTTTTTCAATGTTCAGGTTGTTGTTGAATTTGTTGGTGTTTTTCAATGTTGAGGTTGTTGTTGAATTTGTTGGTGTTTTTCAATGTTGAGGTTGTTGTTGTTTTTCAATGTTGAGGTTGTTGTTGAGTTTGTTGGTGTTTTTCAATGTTGAGGTTGTTGTTGAATTTGTTGGTGTTTTTCAATGCTAAGGTTGTTGTTGAATTTGTTGGTGTTTTTCAATGCTGAGGTTGTTGTTGTTTTTAAATGTTGGGGTTGTTGTTGAATTTGTTGGTGTTTTTCCATGATGAGGTTGTTGTTGTTTTTCAAAGTTGAGGTTGTTGTTGAATTTGTTGGTGTTTTTCAATGTTGAGGTTGATTTTGAATTTGAGGGTGCTTTTCAATGTCGAGGTTGTTGTTTAATTTGTTGGTGTTTTTCAATGTTGAGGTTGTTGTTGTTTTTCAATGTTGAGGTTGTTGTTGAATTTGTTGGTGTTTTTCAATGTTGAGATTGTTGTTGTTTTTCAATGTTGAGGTTGTTGTTCAATTTGTTGGTGTTTTTAAATGTTGAGGTTGTTGTTGAATTTGCTGGTCTTTTGCAAAGTTGAGGTTGTTGTTGTTTTTCAATGTTGAGGTTGTTGTTGAATTTGTTGGTGTTTTTCAATGTTGAGGTTGTTGTTGTTTTTCAATGTTGAGGTTGTTGTTGTATTTGTTGGTGTTTTTCAATTTCGAGGTTGTTGTTGAATTTGTTGTTGTTTTTCAAAGTTGAAGTTGTTGTTGAATTTGTTGGTGTTTTTCAATGTTGAGGTTGTTGTTGAATTTGTTGGTGTTTTTCAATGTTGAGGTTGTTGTTGTTTTTCAATGTTGAGGTTATTGTTGAATTTGTTGGTGTTTTTCAATGTTCAGTTTGCTGCAGTTTTTCAATGTTGAGGTTGTTGTTGAATTTGTTGGTGTTTTTCAATGTTGAGGTTGTTGCTGTTTTTCAATGTTGAGGTTGTTGTTGAATTTGTTGGTGTTTTTCAATGTTGAGGTTGTTGTTGTTTTTCAATGTTGAGTTTGTTGTTGAATTTGTTGGTGTTTTTCAATGTTGAGTTTGTTGTTGAATTTGTTGGTGTTTTTCAATTTCGAGGTTGTTGTTGAATTTGTTAGTGTTTTTCAATGTTGAGGTTGTTGTTGAATTTGTTGGTGTTTCTCAATGTTGAGGTTGTTGTTGAATTTGTTGGTGTTTTTCAATGTTGAGGTTGTTGTTGTTTTTCAATGTTGAGGTTGTTGTTGTATTTGTTGGTGTTTTTCAATGTTGAGGTTGTTGTTGAATTTGTTGGTGTTTTTCAATGTTGAAGTTGTTGTTGAATTTGTTGGTGTTTTTCAATGTTGAGGTTGTTGTTCTTTTTCAATGTTGAGGTTGTTGTTGAATTTGTTGGTGTTTTTCAATGTTGAGGTTGTTGTTGTTTTTCAATGCTGAGGTTGTTGTTGAATTTGTTGGTGTTTTTCAATGTTGAGGTTGTTGTTGAATTGGTTGGTGTTTTTCAATGTTGAGGTTGTTCTTTTTCAATGTTGAGGTTGTTGTTGAATTCGTTGGTGTTTTTCAATGTTTATGTAGTTGTTGTTTTTCAAAGTTGAGGTTGTTGTTGAATTTGTTGGTGTTTTTCAATGTTGAGGTTGTTGTTGAATTTGTTGGTGTTTTTCAATGTTGAGGTTGTTGTTGTTTTTCAATGTTGAGGTTGCTGTTGAATTTGTTGGTGTTTTTCAATGTTGAGTTTGTTGTTGTTTTTCAATGTTGAGGTTGCTGTTGTTTTTCAATGTTGAGGTTGTTGTTGAATTTGTTGGTGTTTTTCAATGTTGAGGTTGTTGTTGTTTTTCAATGTTGAGGTTGTTGTTGAATTTGTTGGTGCTTTTCAATGTTGAGATTGTTGTTGAATTTGTTGGTGTTTTTCAATGTTGAGGTTGTTGTTGTGTTTCAATGTTGAGTTTGTTGTTGAATTTGTTGGTGTTTTTCAATGTTGAGTTTGTTGTTGAATTTGTTGGTGTTTTTAAATTTCGAGGTTGTTGTTGAATTTGTTAGTGTTTTTCAATGTTGAGGTTGTTTTGAATTTGTTGGTGTTTTTCAATGTTGAGGTTGTTGTTGAATTTGTTGGTGTTTTTCAATGTTGAGGTTGTTGTTGAATTTGTTGGTGTTTTTCAATGTTGAGGTTGTTGTTGTTTTTCAATGTTGAGGTTATTGTTGAATTTGTTGGTGTTTTTCAATGTTGAGTTTGTTGTTGTTTTTCAATGTTGAGGTTGTTGTTGAATTTGTTGGTGTTTTTCAATGTTGAGGTTGTTGCTGTTTTTCAATGTTGAGGTTGTTGTTGAATTTGTTGGTGTTTTTCAATGTTGAGGTTGTTGTTGTTTTTCAATGTTGAGGTTGTTGTTGAATTTGTTGGTGCTTTTCAATGTTGAGATTGTTGTTGAATTTGTTGGTGTTTTTCAATGTTGAGGTTGTTGTTGTTTTTCAATGTTGAGTTTGTTGTTGAATTTGTTGGTGTTTTTCAATGTTGAGTTTGTTGTTGAATTTGTTGGTGTTTTTCAATTTCGAGGTTGTTGTTGAATTTGTTAGTGTTTTTCAATGTTGAGGTTGTTGTTGAATTTGTTGGTGTTTTTCAATGTTGAGGTTGTTGTTGAATTTGTTGGTGTTTTTCAATGTTGAGGTTGTTGTTGTTTTTCAATGTTGAGGTTGTTGTTGTATTTGTTGGTGTTTTTCAATGTTCAGGTTGTTGTTGAATTTGTTGGTGTTTTTCAATGTTGAAGTTGTTGTTGAATTTGTTGGTGTTTTTCAATGTTGAGGTTGTTGTTGTTTTTCAATGTTGAGGTTGTTGTTGAATTTGTTGGTGTTTTTCAATGTTGAGGTTGTTGTTGTTTTTCAATGCTGAGGTTGTTGTTGAATTTGTTGGTGTTTTTCAATGTTGAGGTTGTTGTTGAATTTGTTGGTGTTTTTCAATGTTGAGGTTGTTCTTTTTCAATGTTGAGGTTGTTGTTGAATTTGTTGGTGTTTTTCAATGTTTAGGTAGTTGTTGTTTTTCAAAGTTGAGGTTGTTGTTGAATTTGTTGGTGTTTTTCAATGTTGAGGTTGTTGTTGAATTTGTTGGTGTTTTTCAATGTTGAGGTTGTTGTTGTTTTTCAATGTTGAGGTTGCTGTTGAATTTGTTGGTGTTTTTCAATGTTGAGTTTGTTGTTGTTTTTCAATGTTGAGGTTGTTGTTGTTTTTCAATGTTGAGGTTGTTGTTGAATTTGTTGGTGTTTTTCAATGTTGAGGTTGTTGTTGTTTTTCAATGTTGAGGTTGTTGTTGAATTTGTTGGTGCTTTTCAATGTTGAGATTGTTGTTGAATTTGTTGGTGTTTTTCAATGTTGAGGTTGTTGTTGTTTTTCAATGTTGAGTTTGTTGTTGAATTTGTTGGTGTTTTTCAATGTTGAGTTTGTTGTTGAATTTGTTGGTGTTTTTCAATTTCGAGGTTGTTGTTGAATTTGTTAGTGTTTTTCAATGTTGAGGTTGTTGTTGAATTTGTTGGTGATATTCAATGTTGAGGTTGTTGTTGAATTTGTTGGTGTTTTTCAATGTTGAGGCTGTTGTTGTTTTTCAATGTTGAGGTTGTTGTTGTATTTGTTGGTGTTTTTCAATTTCGAGGTTGTTGTTGAATTTGTTGGTGTTTTTCAATGTTGAAGTTGTTGTTGAATTTGTTGGTGTTTTTCAATGTGGAGGTTGTTCTTGTTTTTCAATGTTGAGGTTGTTGTTGAATTTGTTGGTGTTTTTCAATGTTGAGGTTGTTGTTGTTTTTCAATGCTGAGGTTGTTGTTGAATTTGTTGGTGTTTTTCAATGTTGAGGTTGTTGTTGAATTTGTTGGTGTTTTTCAATGTTGAGGTTGTTGTTGTTTTTCAATGTTGAGGTTGTTGTTGAATTTGTTGGTGTTTTTCAATGTTTAGGTTGTTGTTGTTTTTCAATGTTGAGGTTGTTGTTGAATTTGTTGGTGTTTTTCAATGTTGAGGTTGTTGTTGAATTTGTTGGTGTTTTTCAATGTTGAGGTTTGTTGTTGTTTTTCAATGTTGAGGTTGTTGTTGAATTTGTTGGTGTTTTTCAATGTTGAGTTTGTTGTTGTTTTTCAATGTTGAGCTTGTTGTTGTTTTTCAATGTTGAGGTTGTTGTTGAATTTGTTGGTGTTTTTCAATGTTGAGGTTGTTGTTGTTTTTCAATGTTGAGGTTGTTGTTGAATTTGTTGGTGCTTTTCAATGTTGAGGTTGTTGTTGAATTTGTTGGTATTTTTCAATGTTGAGGTTGTTGTTGTTTTTCAATGTTGAGGTTGTTGTTGAATTTGTTGGTGTTTTTCAATGTTGAGTTTGTTGTTGAATTTGTTGGTGTTTTTCAATTTCGAGGTTGTTGTTGAATTTGTTGGTGTTTTTCAATGTTGAGGTTGTTGTTGAATTTGTTGGTGTTTTTCAATGTTGAGGTTGTTGTTGAATTTGTTGGTGTTTTTCAATGTTGAGGTTGTTGTTGTTTTTCAATGTTGAGGTCGTTGTTGAATTTGTTGGTGTTTTTCAATGTTTAGTTTGTTGTTGTTTTTCAATGTTGAGGTTGTTGTTGAATTTGTTGGTGTTTTTCAATGTTGAGGTTGTTGTTGTTTTTCAATGTTCAGGTTGTTGTTGAATTTGTTGGTGTTTTTCAAAGTTGAGGTTGTTGTTGAATTTGTTGGTGTTTTTCAATGTTGAGGTTGTTGTTGAATTTGTTGGTGTTTTTCAATGTTGAGGTTGTTGTTGAATTTGTTGGTGTTTTTCAATGCTGAGGTTGTTGTTGTTTTTAAATGTTGGGCTTGTTGTTGAATTTGTTGGTGTTTTTCAATTTTGAGGATGTTTTTGTTTTTCAATGTTGAGGTTGTTGTTGAATTTGTTGGTGTTTTTCCATGATGAGGTTGTTGTTGTTTTTCAAAGTTGAGGTTGTTGTTGAATTTGTTGGTGTTTTTCTATGTTGAATTTTTTGTTGAATTTGTTGGTGTTTTTCAATGTTGAGGTTGTTGTTTTTCAATGTGGAGGTTGTTGTTGAATTTGTTGGCGTTTTTAAATGTTGAGGTTGTTGTTGAATTTGTTGGTGTTTTCAATGTTGAGGTTTTTGTTGAATTTGTTGGTGTTTTTCAATGTTGAAGTTGTTGTTGTTTTTCAATGTTGAGGTTGTTGTTGAATTTGATGCTGTTTTTCAATGTCGACGTTGTTGTTGAATTTGTTGGTGTTTTTCAATGTTGAAGTTGTTGTTGAATTTGTTGGTGTTTTTCAATGTTGAGGTTGTTGCTGTTTTTCAATGTTGAGGTTGTTGTTGAATTTGTTGGTGTTTTTCAATGTTGAGATTGTTGTTGTTTTTCAATGTTGAGGTTGTTGTTGAAATTGTTGGTGTTTTTAAATGTTGAGGTTGCTGTTGAATTTGTTGGTGTTTTTCAATGTTGAGGTTGTTGTTGTTTTTCAATTTGAGGTTGTTGTTGAATTTGTTGGTGTCTTTCAATGTTGAGGTTGTTGTTGAATTTGTTGGTGTTTTTCAATTTCGAGGTTGTTGTTGAATTTGTTAGTGTTTTTCAATATTGAGCTTGTTGTTGAATTTGTTGGTGTTTTTCAATGTTGAGGTTGTTGGTGAATTTGTTGGTGTTTTTCAATGTTGAGGTTGTTGTTGTTTTTCAATGTTGAGGTTGTTGTTGAATTTGTTGGTGTTTTTCAATGTTGAGATTGTTGTTGTTTTTCAATGTTGAGGTTGTTGTTGAATTTGTTGGTGTTTTTCAATGTTGAGTTTGTTGTTGTTTTTCAATGTTGAGGTTGTTGTTGTTTTTCAATGTTGAGGTTGTTGTTGAATTTGTTGGTGTTTTTCAATGTTGAGGTTGTTGTTGTGTTTCAATGTTGAGTTTGTTGTTGAATTTGTTGGTGTTTTTCAATGTTGAGTTTGTTGTTGAATTTGTTGGTGTTTTTAAATTTCGAGGTTGTTGTTGAATTTGTTAGTGTTTTTCAATGTTGAGGTTGTTTTGAATTTGTTGGTGTTTTTCAATGTTGAGGTTGTTGTTGAATTTGTTGGTGTTTTTCAATGTTGAGGTTGTTGTTGAATTTGTTGGTGTTTTTCAATGTTGAGGTTGTTGTTGTTTTTCAATGTTGAGGTTATTGTTGAATTTGTTGGTGTTTTTCAATGTTGAGTTTGTTGTTGTTTTTCAATGTTGAGGTTGTTGTTGAATTTGTTGGTGTTTTTCAATGTTGAGGTTGTTGCTGTTTTTCAATGTTGAGGTTGTTGTTGAATTTGTTGGTGTTTTTCAATGTTGAGGTTGTTGTTGTTTTTCAATGTTGAGGTTGTTGTTGAATTTGTTGGTGCTTTTCAATGTTGAGATTGTTGTTGAATTTGTTGGTGTTTTTCAATGTTGAGGTTGTTGTTGTTTTTCAATGTTGAGTTTGTTGTTGAATTTGTTGGTGTTTTTCAATGTTGAGTTTGTTGTTGAATTTGTTGGTGTTTTTCAATTTCGAGGTTGTTGTTGAATTTGTTAGTGTTTTTCAATGTTGAGGTTGTTGTTGAATTTGTTGGTGTTTTTCAATGTTGAGGTTGTTGTTGAATTTGTTGGTGTTTTTCAATGTTGAGGTTGTTGTTGTTTTTCAATGTTGAGGTTGTTGTTGTATTTGTTGGTGTTTTTCAATGTTCAGGTTGTTGTTGAATTTGTTGGTGTTTTTCAATGTTGAAGTTGTTGTTGAATTTGTTGGTGTTTTTCAATGTTGAGGTTGTTGTTGTTTTTCAATGTTGAGGTTGTTGTTGAATTTGTTGGTGTTTTTCAATGTTGAGGTTGTTGTTGTTTTTCAATGCTGAGGTTGTTGTTGAATTTGTTGGTGTTTTTCAATGTTGAGGTTGTTGTTGAATTTGTTGGTGTTTTTCAATGTTGAGGTTGTTCTTTTTCAATGTTGAGGTTGTTGTTGAATTTGTTGGTGTTTTTCAATGTTTAGGTAGTTGTTGTTTTTCAAAGTTGAGGTTGTTGTTGAATTTGTTGGTGTTTTTCAATGTTGAGGTTGTTGTTGAATTTGTTGGTGTTTTTCAATGTTGAGGTTGTTGTTGTTTTTCAATGTTGAGGTTGCTGTTGAATTTGTTGGTGTTTTTCAATGTTGAGTTTGTTGTTGTTTTTCAATGTTGAGGTTGTTGTTGTTTTTCAATGTTGAGGTTGTTGTTGAATTTGTTGGTGTTTTTCAATGTTGAGGTTGTTGTTGTTTTTCAATGTTGAGGTTGTTGTTGAATTTGTTGGTGCTTTTCAATGTTGAGATTGTTGTTGAATTTGTTGGTGTTTTTCAATGTTGAGGTTGTTGTTGTTTTTCAATGTTGAGTTTGTTGTTGAATTTGTTGGTGTTTTTCAATGTTGAGTTTGTTGTTGAATTTGTTGGTGTTTTTCAATTTCGAGGTTGTTGTTGAATTTGTTAGTGTTTTTCAATGTTGAGGTTGTTGTTGAATTTGTTGGTGATATTCAATGTTGAGGTTGTTGTTGAATTTGTTGGTGTTTTTCAATGTTGAGGCTGTTGTTGTTTTTCAATGTTGAGGTTGTTGTTGTATTTGTTGGTGTTTTTCAATTTCGAGGTTGTTGTTGAATTTGTTGGTGTTTTTCAATGTTGAAGTTGTTGTTGAATTTGTTGGTGTTTTTCAATGTGGAGGTTGTTCTTGTTTTTCAATGTTGAGGTTGTTGTTGAATTTGTTGGTGTTTTTCAATGTTGAGGTTGTTGTTGTTTTTCAATGCTGAGGTTGTTGTTGAATTTGTTGGTGTTTTTCAATGTTGAGGTTGTTGTTGAATTTGTTGGTGTTTTTCAATGTTGAGGTTGTTGTTGTTTTTCAATGTTGAGGTTGTTGTTGAATTTGTTGGTGTTTTTCAATGTTTAGGTTGTTGTTGTTTTTCAATGTTGAGGTTGTTGTTGAATTTGTTGGTGTTTTTCAATGTTGAGGTTGTTGTTGAATTTGTTGGTGTTTTTCAATGTTGAGGTTTGTTGTTGTTTTTCAATGTTGAGGTTGTTGTTGAATTTGTTGGTGTTTTTCAATGTTGAGTTTGTTGTTGTTTTTCAATGTTGAGCTTGTTGTTGTTTTTCAATGTTGAGGTTGTTGTTGAATTTGTTGGTGTTTTTCAATGTTGAGGTTGTTGTTGTTTTTCAATGTTGAGGTTGTTGTTGAATTTGTTGGTGCTTTTCAATGTTGAGGTTGTTGTTGAATTTGTTGGTATTTTTCAATGTTGAGGTTGTTGTTGTTTTTCAATGTTGAGGTTGTTGTTGAATTTGTTGGTGTTTTTCAATGTTGAGTTTGTTGTTGAATTTGTTGGTGTTTTTCAATTTCGAGGTTGTTGTTGAATTTGTTGGTGTTTTTCAATGTTGAGGTTGTTGTTGAATTTGTTGGTGTTTTTCAATGTTGAGGTTGTTGTTGAATTTGTTGGTGTTTTTCAATGTTGAGGTTGTTGTTGTTTTTCAATGTTGAGGTCGTTGTTGAATTTGTTGGTGTTTTTCAATGTTTAGTTTGTTGTTGTTTTTCAATGTTGAGGTTGTTGTTGAATTTGTTGGTGTTTTTCAATGTTGAGGTTGTTGTTGTTTTTCAATGTTCAGGTTGTTGTTGAATTTGTTGGTGTTTTTCAAAGTTGAGGTTGTTGTTGAATTTGTTGGTGTTTTTCAATGTTGAGGTTGTTGTTGAATTTGTTGGTGTTTTTCAATGTTGAGGTTGTTGTTGAATTTGTTGGTGTTTTTCAATGCTGAGGTTGTTGTTGTTTTTAAATGTTGGGCTTGTTGTTGAATTTGTTGGTGTTTTTCAATTTTGAGGATGTTTTTGTTTTTCAATGTTGAGGTTGTTGTTGAATTTGTTGGTGTTTTTCCATGATGAGGTTGTTGTTGTTTTTCAAAGTTGAGGTTGTTGTTGAATTTGTTGGTGTTTTTCTATGTTGAATTTTTTGTTGAATTTGTTGGTGTTTTTCAATGTTGAGGTTGTTGTTTTTCAATGTGGAGGTTGTTGTTGAATTTGTTGGCGTTTTTAAATGTTGAGGTTGTTGTTGAATTTGTTGGTGTTTTCAATGTTGAGGTTTTTGTTGAATTTGTTGGTGTTTTTCAATGTTGAAGTTGTTGTTGTTTTTCAATGTTGAGGTTGTTGTTGAATTTGATGCTGTTTTTCAATGTCGACGTTGTTGTTGAATTTGTTGGTGTTTTTCAATGTTGAAGTTGTTGTTGAATTTGTTGGTGTTTTTCAATGTTGAGGTTGTTGCTGTTTTTCAATGTTGAGGTTGTTGTTGAATTTGTTGGTGTTTTTCAATGTTGAGATTGTTGTTGTTTTTCAATGTTGAGGTTGTTGTTGAAATTGTTGGTGTTTTTAAATGTTGAGGTTGCTGTTGAATTTGTTGGTGTTTTTCAATGTTGAGGTTGTTGTTGTTTTTCAATTTGAGGTTGTTGTTGAATTTGTTGGTGTCTTTCAATGTTGAGGTTGTTGTTGAATTTGTTGGTGTTTTTCAATTTCGAGGTTGTTGTTGAATTTGTTAGTGTTTTTCAATATTGAGCTTGTTGTTGAATTTGTTGGTGTTTTTCAATGTTGAGGTTGTTGGTGAATTTGTTGGTGTTTTTCAATGTTGAGGTTGTTGTTGTTTTTCAATGTTGAGGTTGTTGTTGAATTTGTTGGTGTTTTTCAATGTTGAGATTGTTGTTGTTTTTCAATGTTGAGGTTGTTGTTGAATTTGTTGGTGTTTTTCAATGTTGAGTTTGTTGTTGTTTTTCAATGTTGAGGTTGTTGTTGTTTTTCAATGTTGAGGTTGTTGTTGAATTTGTTGGTGTTTTTCAATGTTGAGGTTGTTGTTGTTTTTCAATGTTGAGGTTGTTGTTGAATTTGTTGGTGCTTTTCAATGTTGAGGTTGGAGTTGAATTTGTTGGTGTTTTTCAATGTTGAGGTTGTTGTTGTTTTTCAATGTTGAGGTTGTTGTTGAATTTGTTGGGGTTTTTCAATGTTGAGTTTCTTGTTGAATTTGTTAGTGTTTTTCAATTTCGAGGTTGTTGTTGAATTTGTTGGTGTTTTTCAATGTTGAGGTTGTTGTTGAATTTGTTGGTGTTTTTCAATGTTGAGGTTGTTGTTGAATTTGTTGGTGTTTTTCAATGTTGAGGTTGTTGTTGTTTTTCAATGTTGAGGTTGTTGTTGAATTTGTTGGTGTTTCTCAATGTTGAGTTTGTTGTTGAATTTGTTGGTGTTTTTCAATTTCGAGGTTGTTGTTGAATTTGTTGGTCTTTTTCAATGTTGAGGTTGTTGTTGAATTTGTTGGTGTTTTTCAATGTTGAGGTTGTTGTTGAATTTGTTGGTGTTTTTCAATGTTGAGGTTGTTGTTGTTTTTCAATGTTGAGGTCGTTGTTGAATTTGTTGGTGTTTTTCAATGTTTAGTTTGTTGTTGTTTTTCAATGTTGAGGTTGTTGTTGAATTTGTTGGTGTTTTTCAATGTTGAGGTTGTTGTTGTTTTTCAATGTTCAGGTTGTTGTTGAATTTGTTGGTGTTTTTCAAAGTTGAGGTTGTTGTTGAATTTGTTGGTGTTTTTCAATGTTGAGGTTGTTGTTGTTTTTCAATGTTGAGGTTGTTGTTGAGTTTGTTGGTGTTTTTCAATGTTGAGGTTGTTGTTGAATTTGTTGGTGTTTTTCAATGTTCAGGTTGTTGTTGAATTTGTTGGTGTTTTTCAATGCTGAGGTTGTTGTTGTTTTTAAATGTTGGACTTGTTGTTGAATTTGTTGGTGTTTTTCCATGATGAGGTTGTTGTTGTTTTTCAAAGTTGAGGTTGTTGTTGAATTTGATTGTGTTTTTCAATGTCGGGGTTGTTGTTGAATTTGTTGGTGTTTTTCTATGTTGAATTTTTTGTTGAATTTGTTGGTGTTTTTCAATGTTGAGGTTGTTGTTTTTCAATGTGGAGGTTGTTGTTGAATTTGTTGGCGTTTTTAAATGTTGATGTTGTTGTTGAATTTGTTGGTGTTTTCAATGTTGAGGTTTTTGTTGAATTTGTTGGTGTTTTTCAATGTTGAAGTTGTTGTTGTTTTTCAATGTTGAGGTTGTTGTTGAATTTGATGGTGTTTTTCAATGTCGACGTTGTTGTTGAATTTGTTGGTGTTTTTCAATGTTGAAGTTGTTGTTGAATTTGTTGGTGTTTTTCAATGTTGAGGTTGTAGCTGTTTTTCAATGTTGAGGTTGTTGCTGAATTTGTTGGTGTTTTTCAATGTTGAGATTGTTGTTGTTTTTCAGTGTTGAGGTTGTTGTTGAAATTGTTGGTGTTTTTAAATGTTGAGGTTGCTGTTGAATTTGTTGGTGTTTTTCAATGTTGAGGTTGTTGTTGTTTTTCAATTTGAGGTTGTTGTTGAATTTGTTGGTGTCTTTCAATGTTGAGGTTGTTGTTGAATTTGTTGGTGTTTTTCAATTTCGAGGTTGTTGTTGAATTTGTTAGTGTTTTTCAATATTGAGCTTGTTGTTGAATTTGTTGGTGTTTTTCAATGTTGAGGTTGTTGTTGTTTTTCAATGTTGAGGTTGTTGTTGAATTTGTTGGTGCTTTTCAATGTTGAGGTTGTTGTTGAATTTGTTGGTGTTTTTCAATGTTGAGTTTGTTGTTGTTTTTCAATGTTGAGGTTGTTGTTGAATTTGTTGGGGTTTTTCAATGTTGAGTTTGTTGTTGAATTTTTTGGTGTTTTTCAATTTCGAGGTTGTTGTTGAATTTGTTGGTGTTTTTCAGTGTTGAGGTTGTTGTTGAATTTGTTGGTGTTTTTCAATGTTGAGGTTGTTGTTGAATTTGTTGGTTTTTTTCAGTGTTGAGGTTGTTGTTGTTTTTCAATGTTGAGGTTGTTGTTGAATTTGTTGGTGTTTTTCAATGTTTAGTTTGTTGTTGTTTTTCAATGTTGAGGTTGTTGTTGAATTTGTTGGTATTTTTCAATGTTGAGGTTGTTGTTGTTTTTCAATGTTGAGGTTGTTGTTGAATTTGTTGGTGTTTTTCAATTTCGAGGTTGTTGTTGAATTTGTTGGTCTTTTTCAATGTTGAGGTTGTTGTTGAATTTGTTGGTGTTTTTCAATGTTGAGGTTGTTGTTGTTTTTCAATGTTGAGGTTGTTGTTGAGTTTGTTGGTGTTTTTCAATGTTGAGGTTGTTGTTGAATTTGTTGGTGTTTTTCAATGTTGAGGTTGTTGTTGAATTTGTTGGTGTTTTTCAATGCTGAGGTTGTTGTTGTTTTTAAATGTTGGACTTGTTGTTGAATTTGTTGGTGTTTTTCCATGATGAGGTTGTTGTTGTTTTTCAAAGTTGAGGTTGTTGTTGAATTTGATTGTGTTTTTCAATGTCGGGGTTGTTGTTGAATTTGTTGGTGTTTTTCTATGTTGAATTTTTTGTTGAATTTGTTGGTGTTTTTCAATGTTGAGGTTGTTGTTTTTCAATGTGGAGGTTGTTGTTGAATTTGTTGGCGTTTTTAAATGTTGATGTTGTTGTTGAATTTGTTGGTGTTTTCAATGTTGAGGTTTTTGTTGAATTTGTTGGTGTTTTTCAATGTTGAAGTTGTTGTTGTTTTTCAATGTTGAGGTTGTTGTTGAATTTGATGGTGTTTTTCAATGTCGACGTTGTTGTTGAATTTGTTGGTGTTTTTCAATGTTGAAGTTGTTGTTGAATTTGTTGGTGTTTTTCAATGTTGAGGTTGTTGCTGTTTTTCAATGTTGAGGTTGTTGTTGAATTTGTTGGTGTTTTTCAATGTTGAGATTGTTGTTGTTTTTCAGTGTTGAGGTTGTTGTTGAAATTGTTGGTGTTTTTAAATGTTGAGGTTGCTGTTGAATTTGTTGGTGTTTTTCAATGTTGAGGTTGTTGTTGTTTTTCAATTTGAGGTTGTTGTTGAATTTGTTGGTGTCTTTCAATGTTGAGGTTGTTGTTGAAATTGTTGGTGTTTTTCAATTTCGAGGTTGTTGTTGAATTTGTTAGTGTTTTTCAATATTGAGCTTGTTGTTGAATTTGTTGGTGTTTTTCAATGTTGAGGTTGTTGTTGTTTTTCAATGTTGAGGTTGTTGTTGAATTTGTTGGTGCTTTTCAATGTTGAGGTTGTTGTTGAATTTGTTGGTGTTTTTCAATGTTGAGTTTGTTGTTGTTTTTCAATGTTGAGGTTGTTGTTGAATTTGTTGGGGTTTTTCAATGTTGAGTTTGTTGTTGAATTTTTTGGTGTTTTTCAATTTCGAGGTTGTTGTTGAATTTGTTGGTGTTTTTCAGTGTTGAGGTTGTTGTTGAATTTGTTGGTGTTTTTCAATGTTGAGGTTGTTGTTGAATTTGTTGGTTTTTTTCAGTGTTGAGGTTGTTGTTGTTTTTCAATGTTGAGGTTGTTGTTGAATTTGTTGGTGTTTTTCAATGTTTAGTTTGTTGTTGTTTTTCAATGTTGAGGTTGTTGTTGAATTTGTTGGTATTTTTCAATGTTGAGGTTGTTGTTGTTTTTCAATGTTGAGGTTGTTGTTGAATTTGTTGGTGTTTTTCAATTTCGAGGTTGTTGTTGAATTTGTTGGTCTTTTTCAATGTTGAGGTTGTTGTTGAATTTGTTGGTGTTTTTCAATGTTGAGGTTGTTGTTGAATTTGTTGGTGTTTTTCAATGTTGAGGTTGTTGTTGTTTTTCAATGTTGAGGTCGTTGTTGAATTTGTTGGTGTTTTTCAATGTTTAGTTTGTTGTTGTTTTTCAATGTTGAGGTTGTTGTTGAATTTGTTGGTGTTTTTCAATGTTGAGGTTGTTGTTGTTTTTCAATGTTCAGGTTGTTGTTGAATTTGTTGGTGTTTTTCAAAGTTGAGGTTGTTGTTGAATTTGTTGGTGTTTTTCAATGTTGAGGTTGTTGTTGAATTTGTTGGTGTTTTTCAATGTTGAGGTTGTTGTTGAATTTGTTGGTGTTTTTCAATGCTGAGGTTGTTGTTGTTTTTAAATGTTGGGCTTGTTGTTGAATTTGTTGGTGTTTTTCAATTTTGAGGATGTTGTTGTTTTTAAATGTTGGACTTGTTGTTGAATTTGTTGGTGTTTTTCCATGATGAGGTTGTTGTTGTTTTTCAAAGTTGAGGTTGTTGTTGAATTTGTTGGTGTTTTTCTATGTTGAATTTTTTGTTGAATTTGTTGGTGTTTTTCAATGTTGAGGTTGTTGTTTTTCAATGTGGAGGTTGTTGTTGAATTTGTTGGCGTTTTTAAATGTTTCGGTTGTTGTTGAATTTGTTGGTGTTTTCAATGTTGAGGTTTTTGTTGAATTTGTTGGTGTTTTTCAATGTTGAAGTTGTTGTTGTTTTTCAATGTTGAGGTTGTTGTTGAATTTGATGCTGTTTTTCAATGTCGACGTTGTTGTTGAATTTGTTGGTGTTTTTCAATGTTGAAGTTGTTGTTGAATTTGTTGGTGTTTTTCAATGTTGAGGTTGTTGCTGTTTTTCAATGTTGAGGTTCTGGTTGAATTTGTTGGTGTTTTTCAATGTTGAGATTGTTGTTGTTTTTCAATGTTGAGGTTGTTGTTGAAATTGTTGGTGTTTTTAAATGTTGAGGTTGCTGTTGAATTTGTTGGTGTTTTTCAATGTTGAGGTTGTTGTTGTTTTTCAATTTGAGGTTGTTGTTGAATTTGTTGGTGTCTTTCAATGTTGAGGTTGTTGTTGAATTTGTTGGTGTTTTTCAATTTCGAGGTTGTTGTTGAATTTGTTAGTGTTTTTCAATATTGAGCTTGTTGTTGAATTTGTTGGTGTTTTTCAATGTTGAGGTTGTTGGTGAATTTGTTGGTCTTTTTCAATGTTGAGGTTGTTGTTGTTTTTCAATGTTGAGGTTGTTGTTGAATTTGTTGGTGTTTTTCAATGTTGAGATTGTTGTTGTTTTTCAATGTTGAGGTTGTTGTTGAATTTGTTGGTGTTTTTCAATGTTGAGTTTGTTGTTGTTTTTCAATGTTGAGGTTGTTGTTGTTTTTCAATGTTGAGGTTGTTGTTGAATTTGTTGGTGTTTTTCAATGTTGAGGTTGTTGTTGTTTTTCAATGTTGAGGTTGTTGTTGAATTTGTTGGTGCTTTTCAATGTTGAGGTTGGAGTTGAATTTGTTGGTGTTTTTCAATGTTGAGGTTGTTGTTGTTTTTCAATGTTGAGGTTGTTGTTGAATTTGTTGGGGTTTTTCAATGTTGAGTTTCTTGTTGAATTTGTTAGTGTTTTTCAATTTCGAGGTTGTTGTTGAATTTGTTGGTGTTTTTCAATGTTGAGGTTGTTGTTGAATTTGTTGGTGTTTTTCAATGTTGAGGTTGTTGTTGAATTTGTTGGTGTTTTTCAATGTTGAGGTTGTTGTTGTTTTTCAATGTTGAGGTTGTTGTTGAATTTGTTGGTGTTTTTCAATGTTGAGTTTGTTGTTGAATTTGTTGGTGTTTTTCAATTTCGAGGTTGTTGTTGAATTTGTTGGTCTTTTTCAATGTTGAGGTTGTTGTTGAATTTGTTGGTGTTTTTCAATGTTGAGGTTGTTGTTGAATTTGTTGGTGTTTTTCAATGTTGAGGTTGTTGTTGTTTTTCAATGTTGAGGTCGTTGTTGAATTTGTTGGTGTTTTTCAATGTTTAGTTTGTTGTTGTTTTTCAATGTTGAGGTTGTTGTTGAATTTGTTGGTGTTTTTCAATGTTGAGGTTGTTGTTGTTTTTCAATGTTCAGGTTGTTGTTGAATTTGTTGGTGTTTTTCAAAGTTGAGGTTGTTGTTGAATTTGTTGGTGTTTTTCAATGTTGAGGTTGTTGTTGTTTTTCAATGTTGAGGTTGTTGTTGAGTTTGTTGGTGTTTTTCAATGTTGAGGTTGTTGTTGAATTTGTTGGTGTTTTTCAATGTTGAGGTTGTTGTTGAATTTGTTGGTGTTTTTCAATGCTGAGGTTGTTGTTGTTTTTAAATGTTGGACTTGTTGTTGAATTTGTTGGTGTTTTTCCATGATGAGGTTGTTGTTGTTTTTCAAAGTTGAGGTTGTTGTTGAATTTGATTGTGTTTTTCAATGTCGGGGTTGTTGTTGAATTTGTTGGTGTTTTTCTATGTTGAATTTTTTGTTGAATTTGTTGGTGTTTTTCAATGTTGAGGTTGTTGTTTTTCAATGTGGAGGTTGTTGTTGAATTTGTTGGCGTTTTTAAATGTTGATGTTGTTGTTGAATTTGTTGGTGTTTTCAATGTTGAGGTTTTTGTTGAATTTGTTGGTGTTTTTCAATGTTGAAGTTGTTGTTGTTTTTCAATGTTGAGGTTGTTGTTGAATTTGATGGTGTTTTTCAATGTCGACGTTGTTGTTGAATTTGTTGGTGTTTTTCAATGTTGAAGTTGTTGTTGAATTTGTTGGTGTTTTTCAATGTTGAGGTTGTTGCTGTTTTTCAATGTTGAGGTTGTTGTTGAATTTGTTGGTGTTTTTCAATGTTGAGATTGTTGTTGTTTTTCAGTGTTGAGGTTGTTGTTGAAATTGTTGGTGTTTTTAAATGTTGAGGTTGCTGTTGAATTTGTTGGTGTTTTTCAATGTTGAGGTTGTTGTTGTTTTTCAATTTGAGGTTGTTGTTGAATTTGTTGGTGTCTTTCAATGTTGAGGTTGTTGTTGAAATTGTTGGTGTTTTTCAATTTCGAGGTTGTTGTTGAATTTGTTAGTGTTTTTCAATATTGAGCTTGTTGTTGAATTTGTTGGTGTTTTTCAATGTTGAGGTTGTTGTTGTTTTTCAATGTTGAGGTTGTTGTTGAATTTGTTGGTGCTTTTCAATGTTGAGGTTGTTGTTGAATTTGTTGGTGTTTTTCAATGTTGAGTTTGTTGTTGTTTTTCAATGTTGAGGTTGTTGTTGAATTTGTTGGGGTTTTTCAATGTTGAGTTTGTTGTTGAATTTTTTGGTGTTTTTCAATTTCGAGGTTGTTGTTGAATTTGTTGGTGTTTTTCAGTGTTGAGGTTGTTGTTGAATTTGTTGGTGTTTTTCAATGTTGAGGTTGTTGTTGAATTTGTTGGTTTTTTTCAGTGTTGAGGTTGTTGTTGTTTTTCAATGTTGAGGTTGTTGTTGAATTTGTTGGTGTTTTTCAATGTTTAGTTTGTTGTTGTTTTTCAATGTTGAGGTTGTTGTTGAATTTGTTGGTATTTTTCAATGTTGAGGTTGTTGTTGTTTTTCAATGTTGAGGTTGTTGTTGAATTTGTTGGTGTTTTTCAATTTCGAGGTTGTTGTTGAATTTGTTGGTCTTTTTCAATGTTGAGGTTGTTGTTGAATTTGTTGGTGTTTTTCAATGTTGAGGTTGTTGTTGAATTTGTTGGTGTTTTTCAATGTTGAGGTTGTTGTTGTTTTTCAATGTTGAGGTCGTTGTTGAATTTGTTGGTGTTTTTCAATGTTTAGTTTGTTGTTGTTTTTCAATGTTGAGGTTGTTGTTGAATTTGTTGGTGTTTTTCAATGTTGAGGTTGTTGTTGTTTTTCAATGTTCAGGTTGTTGTTGAATTTGTTGGTGTTTTTCAAAGTTGAGGTTGTTGTTGAATTTGTTGGTGTTTTTCAATGTTGAGGTTGTTGTTGAATTTGTTGGTGTTTTTCAATGTTGAGGTTGTTGTTGAATTTGTTGGTGTTTTTCAATGCTGAGGTTGTTGTTGTTTTTAAATGTTGGGCTTGTTGTTGAATTTGTTGGTGTTTTTCAATTTTGAGGATGTTGTTGTTTTTAAATGTTGGACTTGTTGTTGAATTTGTTGGTGTTTTTCCATGATGAGGTTGTTGTTGTTTTTCAAAGTTGAGGTTGTTGTTGAATTTGTTGGTGTTTTTCTATGTTGAATTTTTTGTTGAATTTGTTGGTGTTTTTCAATGTTGAGGTTGTTGTTTTTCAATGTGGAGGTTGTTGTTGAATTTGTTGGCGTTTTTAAATGTTTAGGTTGTTGTTGAATTTGTTGGTGTTTTCAATGTTGAGGTTTTTGTTGAATTTGTTGGTGTTTTTCAATGTTGAAGTTGTTGTTGTTTTTCAATGTTGAGGTTGTTGTTGAATTTGATGCTGTTTTTCAATGTCGACGTTGTTGTTGAATTTGTTGGTGTTTTTCAATGTTGAAGTTGTTGTTGAATTTGTTGGTGTTTTTCAATGTTGAGGTTGTTGCTGTTTTTCAATGTTGAGGTTCTGGTTGAATTTGTTGGTGTTTTTCAATGTTGAGATTGTTGTTGTTTTTCAATGTTGAGGTTGTTGTTGAAATTGTTGGTGTTTTTAAATGTTGAGGTTGCTGTTGAATTTGTTGGTGTTTTTCAATGTTGAGGTTGTTGTTGTTTTTCAATTTGAGGTTGTTGTTGAATTTGTTGGTGTCTTTCAATGTTGAGGTTGTTGTTGAATTTGTTGGTGTTTTTCAATTTCGAGGTTGTTGTTGAATTTGTTAGTGTTTTTCAATATTGAGCTTGTTGTTGAATTTGTTGGTGTTTTTCAATGTTGAGGTTGTTGGTGAATTTGTTGGTCTTTTTCAATGTTGAGGTTGTTGTTGTTTTTCAATGTTGAGGTTGTTGTTGAATTTGTTGGTGTTTTTCAATGTTGAGATTGTTGTTGTTTTTCAATGTTGAGGTTGTTGTTGAATTTGTTGGTGTTTTTCAATGTTGAGTTTGTTGTTGTTTTTCAATGTTGAGGTTGTTGTTGTTTTTCAATGTTGAGGTTGTTGTTGAATTTGTTGGTGTTTTTCAATGTTGAGGTTGTTGTTGTTTTTCAATGTTGAGGTTGTTGTTGAATTTGTTGGTGCTTTTCAATGTTGAGGTTGGAGTTGAATTTGTTGGTGTTTTTCAATGTTGAGGTTGTTGTTGTTTTTCAATGTTGAGGTTGTTGTTGAATTTGTTGGGGTTTTTCAATGTTGAGTTTCTTGTTGAATTTGTTAGTGTTTTTCAATTTCGAGGTTGTTGTTGAATTTGTTGGTGTTTTTCAATGTTGAGGTTGTTGTTGAATTTGTTGGTGTTTTTCAATGTTGAGGTTGTTGTTGAATTTGTTGGTGTTTTTCAATGTTGAGGTTGTTGTTGTTTTTCAATGTTGAGGTTGTTGTTGAATTTGTTGGTGTTTTTCAATGTTGAGTTTGTTGTTGAATTTGTTGGTGTTTTTCAATTTCGAGGTTGTTGTTGAATTTGTTGGTCTTTTTCAATGTTGAGGTTGTTGTTGAATTTGTTGGTGTTTTTCAATGTTGAGGTTGTTGTTGAATTTGTTGGTGTTTTTCAATGTTGAGGTTGTTGTTGTTTTTCAATGTTGAGGTCGTTGTTGAATTTGTTGGTGTTTTTCAATGTTTAGTTTGTTGTTGTTTTTCAATGTTGAGGTTGTTGTTGAATTTGTTGGTGTTTTTCAATGTTGAGGTTGTTGTTGTTTTTCAATGTTCAGGTTGTTGTTGAATTTGTTGGTGTTTTTCAAAGTTGAGGTTGTTGTTGAATTTGTTGGTGTTTTTCAATGTTGAGGTTGTTGTTGTTTTTCAATGTTGAGGTTGTTGTTGAGTTTGTTGGTGTTTTTCAATGTTGAGGTTGTTGTTGAATTTGTTGGTGTTTTTCAATGTTGAGGTTGTTGTTGAATTTGTTGGTGTTTTTCAATGCTGAGGTTGTTGTTGTTTTTAAATGTTGGACTTGTTGTTGAATTTGTTGGTGTTTTTCCATGATGAGGTTGTTGTTGTTTTTCAAAGTTGAGGTTGTTGTTGAATTTGATTGTGTTTTTCAATGTCGGGGTTGTTGTTGAATTTGTTGGTGTTTTTCTATGTTGAATTTTTTGTTGAATTTGTTGGTGTTTTTCAATGTTGAGGTTGTTGTTTTTCAATGTGGAGGTTGTTGTTGAATTTGTTGGCGTTTTTAAATGTTGATGTTGTTGTTGAATTTGTTGGTGTTTTCAATGTTGAGGTTTTTGTTGAATTTGTTGGTGTTTTTCAATGTTGAAGTTGTTGTTGTTTTTCAATGTTGAGGTTGTTGTTGAATTTGATGGTGTTTTTCAATGTCGACGTTGTTGTTGAATTTGTTGGTGTTTTTCAATGTTGAAGTTGTTGTTGAATTTGTTGGTGTTTTTCAATGTTGAGGTTGTTGCTGTTTTTCAATGTTGAGGTTGTTGTTGAATTTGTTGGTGTTTTTCAATGTTGAGATTGTTGTTGTTTTTCAGTGTTGAGGTTGTTGTTGAAATTGTTGGTGTTTTTAAATGTTGAGGTTGCTGTTGAATTTGTTGGTGTTTTTCAATGTTGAGGTTGTTGTTGTTTTTCAATTTGAGGTTGTTGTTGAATTTGTTGGTGTCTTTCAATGTTGAGGTTGTTGTTGAATTTGTTGGTGTTTTTCAATTTCGAGGTTGTTGTTGAATTTGTTAGTGTTTTTCAATATTGAGCTTGTTGTTGAATTTGTTGGTGTTTTTCAATGTTGAGGTTGTTGTTGTTTTTCAATGTTGAGGTTGTTGTTGAATTTGTTGGTGCTTTTCAATGTTGAGGTTGTTGTTGAATTTGTTGGGGTTTTTCAATGTTGAGTTTGTTGTTGAATTTTTTGGTGTTTTTCAATTTCGAGGTTGTTGTTGAATTTGTTGGTGTTTTCAGTGTTGAGGTTGTTGTTGAATTTGTTGGTGTTTTTCAATGTTGAGGTTGTTGTTGAATTTGTTGGTTTTTTTCAGTGTTGAGGTTGTTGTTGTTTTTCAATGTTGAGGTTGTTGTTGAATTTGTTGGTGTTTTTCAATGTTTAGTTTGTTGTTGTTTTTCAATGTTGAGGTTGTTGTTGAATTTGTTGGTATTTTTCAATGTTGAGGTTGTTGTTGTTTTTCAATGTTGAGGTTGTTGTTGAATTTGTTGGTGTTTTTCAATTTCGAGGTTGTTGTTGAATTTGTTGGTCTTTTTCAATGTTGAGGTTGTTGTTGAATTTGTTGGTGTTTTTCAATGTTGAGGTTGTTGTTGAATTTGTTGGTGTTTTTCAATGTTGAGGTTGTTGTTGTTTTTCAATGTTGAGGTCGTTGTTGAATTTGTTGGTGTTTTTCAATGTTTAGTTTGTTGTTGTTTTTCAATGTTGAGGTTGTTGTTGAATTTGTTGGTGTTTTTCAATGTTGAGGTTGTTGTTGTTTTTCAATGTTCAGGTTGTTGTTGAATTTGTTGGTGTTTTTCAAAGTTGAGGTTGTTGTTGAATTTGTTGGTGTTTTTCAATGTTGAGGTTGTTGTTGTTTTTCAATGTTGAGGTTGTTGTTGAGTTTGTTGGTGTTTTTCAATGTTGAGGTTGTTGTTGAATTTGTTGGTGTTTTTCAATGTTGAGGTTGTTGTTGAATTTGTTGGTGTTTTTCAATGCTGAGGTTGTTGTTGTTTTTAAATGTTGGGCTTGTTGTTGAATTTGTTGGTGTTTTTCCATGATGAGGTTGTTGTTGTTTTTCAAAGTTGAGGTTGTTGTTGAATTTGATGGTGTTTTTCAATGTCGGGGTTGTTGTTGAATTTGTTGGTGTTTTTCTATGTTGAATTTTTGGTTGAATTTGTTGGTGTTTTTCAATGTTGAGGTTGTTGTTTTTCAATGAGGAGGTTGTTGTTGAATTTGTTGGCGTTTTTAAATGTTGAGGTTGTTGTTGAATTAGTTGGTGTTTTCAATGTTGAGGTTTTTGTTGAATTTGTTGGTGTTTTTCAATGTTGAAGTTGTTGTTGTTTTTCAATGTTGAGGTTGTTGTTGAATTTGATGGTGTTTTTCAATGTCGACGTTGTTGTTGAATTTGTTGGTGTTTTTCAATGTTGAAGTTGTTGTTGAATTTGTTGGTGTTTTTCAATGTTGTGGTTGTTGCTGTTTTTCAATGTTGAGGTTGTTGTTGAATTTGTTGGTGTTTTTCAATGATGAGATTGTTGTTGTTTTTCAGTGTTGAGGTTGTTGTTGAAATTGTTGGTGTTTTTAAATGTTGAGGTTGCTGTTGAATTTGTTGGTGTTTTTCAATGTTGAGGTTGTTGTTGTTATTCAATTTGAGGTTGTTGTTGAATTTGTTGGTGTCTTTCAATGTTGAGGTTGTTGTTGAATTTGTTGGTGTTTTTCAATTTCGAGGTTGTTGTTGAATTTGTTAGTGTTTTTCAATATTGAGCTTGTTGTTGAATTTGTTGGTGTTTTTCAATGTTGAGGTTGTTGTTGTTTTTCAATGTTGAGGTTGTTGTTGAATTTGTTGGTGCTTTTCAATGTTGAGGTTGTTGTTGAATTTGTTGGTGTTTTTCAATGTTGAGTTTGTTGTTGTTTTTCAATGTTGAGGTTGTTGTTGAATTTGTTGGGGTTTTTCAATGTTGAGTTTGTTGTTGAATTTTTTGGTTTTTTTCAATTTCGAGGTTGTTGTTGAATTTGTTGGTGTTTTTCAATGTTGAGGTTGTTGTTGAATTTGTTGGTGTTTTTCAATGTTGAGGTTGTTGTTGAATTTGTTGGTTTTTTTCAGTGTTGAGGTTGTTGTTGTTTTTCAATGTTGAGGTTGTTGTTGAATTTGTTGGTGTTTTTCAATGTTTAGTTTGTTGTTGTTTTTCAATGTTGAGGTTGTTGTTGAATTTGTTGGTATTTTTCAATGTTGAGGTTGTTGTTGTTTTTCAATGTTGAGGTTGTTGTTGAATTTGTTGGTGCTTTTCAATGTTGAGGTTGTTGGTGTTTTTCAATGTTGAGGTTGTTGTTGAGTTTGTTGGTGTTTTTCAATGTTGAGGTTGTTGTTGAATTTGTTGCTGTTTTTCAATGTTGAGGTTGTTGTTGAATTTGTTGGTGTTTTTCAATGCTGAGGTTGTTGTTGTTCTTAAATGTTGGGGTTGTTGTTGAATTTGTTGGTGTTTTTCAATTTTGAGGATGTTTTTGTTTTTCAATGTTGAGGTTGTTGTTGAATTTTTTGGTGTTTTTCCATGATGAGGTTGTTGTTGTTTTTCAAAGTTGAGGTTGTTGTTGAATTTGTTGGTGTTTTTCAATGTTGAGGTTGTTGTTGTATTTGTTGGTGTTTTTCAATGTTCAGGTTGTTGTTGAATTTGTTGGTGTTTTTCAATGTTGAAGTTGTTGTTGAATTTGTTGGTGTTTTTCAATGTTGAGGTTGTTGTTGTTTTTCAATGTTGAGGTTGTTGTTGAATTTGTTGGTGTTTTTCAATGTTGAGGTTGTTGTTGTTTTTCAATGCTGAGGTTGTTGTTGAATTTGTTGGTGTTTTTCAATGTTGAGGTTGTTGTTGAATTTGTTGGTGTTTTTCAATGTTGAGGTTGTTCTTTTTCAATGTTGAGGTTGTTGTTGAATTTGTTGGTGTTTTTCAATGTTTAGATAGTTGTTGTTTTTCAAAGTTGAGGTTGTTGTTGAATTTGTTGGTGTTTTTCAATGTTGAGGTTGTTGTTGAATTTGTTGGTGTTTTTCAATGTTGAGGTTGTTGTTGTTTTTCAATGTTGAGGTTGCTGTTGAATTTGTTGGTGTTTTTCAATGTTGAGTTTGTTGTTGTTTTTCAATGTTGAGGTTGTTGTTGTTTTTCAATGTTGAGGTTGTTGTTGAATTTGTTGGTGTTTTTCAATGTTGAGGTTCTTGTTGTTTTTCAATGTTGAGGTTGTTGTTGAATTTGTTGGTGCTTTTCAATGTTGAGATTGTTGTTGAATTTGTTGGTGTTTTTCAATGTTGAGGTTGTTGTTGTTTTTCAATGTTGAGTTTGTTGTTGAATTTGTTGGTGTTTTTCAATGTTGAGTTTGTTGTTGAATTTGTTGGTGTTTTTCAATTTCGAGGTTGTTGTTGAATTTGTTAGTGTTTTTCAATGTTGAGGTTGTTGTTGAATTTGTTGGTGATAATCAATGTTGAGGTTGTTGTTGAATTTGTTGCTGTTTTTCAATGTTGAGGCTGTTGTTGTTTTTCAATGTTGAGGTTGTTGTTGTATTTGTTGGTGTTTTTCAATTTCGAGGTTGTTGTTGAATTTGTTGGTGTTTTTCAATGTTGAAGTTGTTGTTGAATTTGTTGGTGTTTTTCAATGTGGAGGTTGTTCTTGTTTTTCAATGTTGAGGTTGTTGTTGAATTTGTTGGTGTTTTTCAATGTTGAGGTTGTTGTTGTTTTTCAATGCTGAGGTTGTTGTTGAATTTGTTGGTGTTTTTCAATGTTGAGGTTGTTGTTGAATTTGTTGGTGTTTTTCAATGTTGAGGTTGTTGTTGTTTTTCAATGTTGAGGTTGTTGTTGAATTTGTTGGTGTTTTTCAATGTTTAGGTTGTTGTTGTTTTTCAATGTTGAGGTTGTTGTTGAATTTGTTGGTGTTTTCAATGTTGAGGTTGTTGTTGAATTTGTTGGTGTTTTTCAATGTTGAGGTTTGTTGTTGTTTTTCAATGTTGAGGTTGTTGTTGAATTTGTTGGTGTTTTTCAATGTTGAGTTTGTTGTTGTTTTTCAATGTTGAGCTTGTTGTTGTTTTTCAATGTTGAGGTTGTTGTTGAATTTGTTGGTGTTTTTCAATGTTGAGGTTGTTGTTGTTTTTCAATGTTGAGGTTGTTGTTGAATTTGTTGGTGCTTTTCAATGTTGAGGTTGTTGTTGAATTTGTTGGTATTTTTCAATGTTGAGGTTGTTGTTGTTTTTCAATGTTGAGGTTGTTGTTGAATTTGTTGGTGTTTTTCAATGTTGAGTTTGTTGTTGAATTTGTTGGTGTTTTTCAATTTCGAGGTTGTTGTTGAATTTGTTGGTGTTTTTCAATGTTGAGGTTGTTGTTGAATTTGTTGGTGTTTTTCAATGTTGAGGTTGTTGTTGAATTTGTTGGTGTTTTTCAATGTTGAGGTTGTTGTTGTTTTTCAATGTTGAGGTCGTTGTTGAATTTGTTGGTGTTTTTCAATGTTTAGTTTGTTGTTGTTTTTCAATGTTGAGGTTGTTGTTGAATTTGTTGGTGTTTTTCAATGTTGAGGTTGTTGTTGTTTTTCAATGTTCAGGTTGTTGTTGAATTTGTTGGTGTTTTTCAAAGTTGAGGTTGTTGTTGAATTTGTTGGTGTTTTTCAATGTTGAGGTTGTTGTTGAATTTGTTGGTGTTTTTCAATGTTGAGGTTGTTGTTGAATTTTGTTGGTGTTTTTCAATGCTGAGGTTGTTGTTGTTTTTAAATGTTGGGCTTGTTGTTGAATTTGTTGGTGTTTTTCAATTTTGAGGATGTTTTTGTTTTTCAATGTTGAGGTTGTTGTTGAATTTGTTGGTGTTTTTCCATGATGAGGTTGTTGTTGTTTTTCAAAGTTGAGGTTGTTGTTGAATTTGTTGGTGTTTTTCTATGTTGAATTTTTTGTTGAATTTGTTGGTGTTTTTCAATGTTGAGGTTGTTGTTTTTCAATGTGGAGGTTGTTGTTGAATTTGTTGGCGTTTTTAAATGTTGAGGTTGTTGTTGAATTTGTTGGTGTTTTCAATGTTGAGGTTTTTGTTGAATTTGTTGGTGTTTTTCAATGTTGAATTTGTTGTTGTTTTTCAATGTTGAGGTTGTTGTTGAATTTGATGCTGTTTTTCAATGTCGACGTTGTTGTTGAATTTGTTGGTGTTTTTCAATGTTGAAGTTGTTGTTGAATTTGTTGGTGTTTTTCAATGTTGAGGTTGTTGCTGTTTTTCAATGTTGAGGTTGTTGTTGAATTTGTTGGTGTTTTTCAATGTTGAGATTGTTGTTGTTTTTCAATGTTGAGGTTGTTGTTGAAATTGTTGGTGTTTTTAAATGTTGAGGTTGCTGTTGAATTTGTTGGTGTTTTTCAATGTTGAGGTTGTTGTTGTTTTTCAATTTGAGGTTGTTGTTGAATTTGTTGGTGTCTTTCAATGTTGAGGTTGTTGTTGAATTTGTTGGTGTTTTTCAATTTCGAGGTTGTTGTTGAATTTGTTAGTGTTTTTCAATATTGAGCTTGTTGTTGAATTTGTTGGTGTTTTTCAATGTTGAGGTTGTTGGTGAATTTGTTGGTGTTTTTCAATGTTGAGGTTGTTGTTGTTTTTCAATGTTGAGGTTGTTGTTGAATTTGTTGGTGTTTTTCAATGTTGAGATTGTTGTTGTTTTTCAATGTTGAGGTTGTTGTTGAATTTGTTGGTGTTTTTCAATGTTGAGTTTGTTGTTGTTTTTCAATGTTGAGGTTGTTGTTGTTTTTCAATGTTGAGGTTGTTGTTGAATTTGTTGGTGTTTTTCAATTTTGAGGTTGTTGTTGTTTTTCAATGTTGAGGTTGTTGTTGAATTTGTTGGTGCTTTTCAATGTTGAGGTTGGAGTTGAATTTGTTGGTGTTTTTCAATGTTGAGGTTGTTGTTGTTTTTCAATGTTGAGGTTGTTGTTGAATTTGTTGGGGTTTTTCAATGTTGAGTTTCTTGTTGAATTTGTTAGTGTTTTTCAATTTCGAGGTTGTTGTTGAATTTGTTGGTGTTTTTCAATGTTGAGGTTGTTGTTGAATTTGTTGGTGTTTTTCAATGTTGAGGTTGTTGTTGAATTTGTTGGTGTTTTTCAATGTTGAGGTTGTTGTTGTTTTTCAATGTTGAGGTTGTTGTTGAATTTGTTGGTGTTTTTCAATGTTGAGTTTGTTGTTGAATTTGTTGGTGTTTTTCAATTTCGAGGTTGTTGTTGAATTTGTTGGTCTTTTTCAATGTTGAGGTTGTTGTTGAATTTGTTGGTGTTTTTCAATGTTGAGGTTGTTGTTGAATTTGTTGGTGTTTTTCAATGTTGAGGTTGTTGTTGTTTTTCAATGTTGAGGTCGTTGTTGAATTTGTTGGTGTTTTTCAATGTTTAGTTTGTTGTTGTTTTTCAATGTTGAGGTTGTTGTTGAATTTGTTGGTGTTTTTCAATGTTGAGGTTGTTGTTGTTTTTCAATGTTCAGGTTGTTGTTGAATTTGTTGGTGTTTTTCAAAGTTGAGGTTGTTGTTGAATTTGTTGGTGTTTTTCAATGTTGAGGTTGTTGTTGTTTTTCAATGTTGAGGTTGTTGTTGAGTTTGTTGGTGTTTTTCAATGTTGAGGTTGTTGTTGAATTTGTTGGTGTTTTTCAATGTTGAGGTTGTTGTTGAATTTGTTGGTGTTTTTCAATGCTGAGGTTGTTGTTGTTTTTAAATGTTGGACTTGTTGTTGAATTTGTTGGTGTTTTTCCATGATGAGGTTGTTGTTGTTTTTCAAAGTTGAGGTTGTTGTTGAATTTGATTGTGTTTTTCAATGTCGGGGTTGTTGTTGAATTTGTTGGTGTTTTTCTATGTTGAATTTTTTGTTGAATTTGTTGGTGTTTTTCAATGTTGAGGTTGTTGTTTTTCAATGTGGAGGTTGTTGTTGAATTTGTTGGCGTTTTTAAATGTTGAGGTTGTTGTTGAATTTGTTGGTGTTTTCAATGTTGAGGTTTTTGTTGAATTTGTTGGTGTTTTTCAATGTTGAAGTTGTTGTTGTTTTTCAATGTTGAGGTTGTTGTTGAATTTGATGGTGTTTTTCAATGTCGACGTTGTTGTTGAATTTGTTGGTGTTTTTCAATGTTGAAGTTGTTGTTGAATTTGTTGGTGTTTTTCAATGTTGAGGTTGTTGCTGTTTTTCAATGTTGAGGTTGTTGTTGAATTTGTTGGTGTTTTTCAATGTTGAGATTGTTGTTGTTTTTCAGTGTTGAGGTTGTTGTTGAAATTGTTGGTGTTTTTAAATGTTGAGGTTGCTGTTGAATTTGTTGGTGTTTTTCAATGTTGAGGTTGTTGTTGTTTTTCAATTTGAGGTTGTTGTTGAATTTGTTGGTGTCTTTCAATGTTGAGGTTGTTGTTGAATTTGTTGGTGTTTTTCAATTTCGAGGTTGTTGTTGAATTTGTTAGTGTTTTTCAATATTGAGCTTGTTGTTGAATTTGTTGGTGTTTTTCAATGTTGAGGTTGTTGTTGTTTTTCAATGTTGAGGTTGTTGTTGAATTTGTTGGTGCTTTTCAATGTTGAGGTTGTTGTTGAATTTGTTGGTGTTTTTCAATGTTGAGTTTGTTGTTGTTTTTCAATGTTGAGGTTGTTGTTGAATTTGTTGGTGTTTTTCAATGTTGAGTTTGTTGTTGAATTTTTTGGTGTTTTTCAATTTCGAGGTTGTTGTTGAATTTGTTGGTGTTTTTCAGTGTTGAGGTTGTTGTTGAATTTGTTGGTGTTTTTCAATGTTGAGGTTGTTGTTGAATTTGTTGGTTTTTTTCAGTGTTGAGGTTGTTGTTGTTTTTCAATGTTGAGGTTGTTGTTGAATTTGTTGGTGTTTTTCAATGTTTAGTTTGTTGTTGTTTTTCAATGTTGAGGTTGTTGTTGAATTTGTTGGTATTTTTCAATGTTGAGGTTGTTGTTGTTTTTCAATGTTGAGGTTGTTGTTGAATTTGTTGGTGTTTTTCTATTTCGAGGTTGTTGTTGAATTTGTTGGTCTTTTTCAATGTTGAGGTTGTTGTTGAATTTGTTGGTGTTTTTCAATGTTGAGGTTGTTGTTGAATTTGTTGGTGTTTTTCAATGTTGAGGTTGTTGTTGTTTTTCAATGTTGAGGTCGTTGTTGAATTTGTTGGTGTTTTTCAATGTTTAGTTTGTTGTTGTTTTTCAATGTTGAGGTTGTTGTTGAATTTGTTGGTGTTTTTCAATGTTGAGGTTGTTGTTGTTTTTCAATGTTCAGGTTGTTGTTGAATTTATTGGTGTTTTTCAAAGTTGAGGTTGTTGTTGAATTTGTTGGTGTTTTTCAATGTTGAGGTTGTTGTTGTTTTTCAATGTTGAGGTTGTTGTTGAGTTTGTTGGTGTTTTTCAATGTTGAGGTTGTTGTTGAATTTGTTGGTGTTTTTCAATGTTGAGGTTGTTGTTGAATTTGTTGGTGTTTTTCAATGCTGAGGTTGTTGTTGTTTTTAAATGTTGGGCTTGTTGTTGAATTTGTTGGTGTTTTTCCATGATGAGGTTGTTGTTGTTTTTCAAAGTTGAGGTTGTTGTTGAATTTGATGGTGTTTTTCAATGTCGGGGTTGTTGTTGAATTTGTTGGTGTTTTTCTATGTTGAATTTTTGGTTGAATTTGTTGGTGTTTTTCAATGTTGAGGTTGTTGTTTTTCAATGAGGAGGTTGTTGTTGAATTTGTTGGCGTTTTTAAATGTTGAGGTTGTTGTTGAATTAGTTGGTGTTTTCAATGTTGAGGTTTTTGTTGAATTTGTTGGTGTTTTTCAATGTTGAAGTTGTTGTTGTTTTTCAATGTTGAGGTTGTTGTTGAATTTGATGGTGTTTTTCAATGTCGACGTTGTTGTTGAATTTGTTGGTGTTTTTCAATGTTGAAGTTGTTGTTGAATTTGTTGGTGTTTTTCAATGTTGTGGTTGTTGCTGTTTTTCAATGTTGAGGTTGTTGTTGAATTTGTTGGTGTTTTTCAATGTTGAGATTGTTGTTGTTTTTCAGTGTTGAGGTTGTTGTTGAAATTGTTGGTGTTTTTAAATGTTGAGGTTGCTGTTGAATTTGTTGGTGTTTTTCAATGTTGAGGTTGTTGTTGTTATTCAATTTGAGGTTGTTGTTGAATTTGTTGGTGTCTTTCAATGTTGAGGTTGTTGTTGAATTTGTTGGTGTTTTTCAATTTCGAGGTTGTTGTTGAATTTGTTAGTGTTTTTCAATATTGAGCTTGTTGTTTAATTTGTTGGTGTTTTTCAATGTTGAGGTTGTTGTTGTTTTTCAATGTTGAGGTTGTTGTTGAATTTGTTGGTGCTTTTCAATGTTGAGGTTGTTGTTGAATTTGTTGGTGTTTTTCAATGTTGAGTTTGTTGTTGTTTTTCAATGTTGAGGTTGTTGTTGAATTTGTTGGGGTTTTTCAATGTTGAGTTTGTTGTTGAATTTTTTGGTTTTTTTCAATTTCGAGGTTGTTGTTGAATTTGTTGGTGTTTTTCAATGTTGAGGTTGTTGTTGAATTTGTTGGTGTTTTTCAATGTTGAGGTTGTTGTTGAATTTGTTGGTTTTTTTCAGTGTTGAGGTTGTTGTTGTTTTTCAATGTTGAGGTTGTTGTTGAATTTGTTGGTGTTTTTCAATGTTTAGTTTGTTGTTGTTTTTCAATGTTGAGGTTGTTGTTGAATTTGTTGGTATTTTTCAATGTTGAGGTTGTTGTTGTTTTTCAATGTTGAGGTTGTTGTTGAATTTGTTGGTGCTTTTCAATGTTGAGGTTGTTGGTGTTTTTCAATGTTGAGGTTGTTGTTGAGTTTGTTGGTGTTTTTCAATGTTGAGGTTGTTGTTGAATTTGTTGCTGTTTTTCAATGTTGAGGTTGTTGTTGAATTTGTTGGTGTTTTTCAATGCTGAGGTTGTTGTTGTTCTTAAATGTTGGGGTTGTTGTTGAATTTGTTGGTGTTTTTCAATTTTGAGGATGTTTTTGTTTTTCAATGTTGAGGTTGTTGTTGAATTTTTTGGTGTTTTTCCATGATGAGGTTGTTGTTGTTTTTCAAAGTTGAGGTTGTTGTTGAATTTGTTGGTCTTTTTCAATGTCGGGGTTGTTGTTGAATTTGTTGGTGTTTTTCTATGTTGAATTTTTTGTTGAATTTGTTGGTGTTTTTCAATGTTGAGGTTCTTGTTTTTCAATGTTGAGGTTGTTGTTGAATTTGTTGGCGTTTTTAAATGTTGAGGTTGTTGTTGAATTTGTTTGTGTTTTCAATGTTGAGGTTTTTGTTGAATTTGTTGGTGTTTTTCAATGTTGAGTTTGTTGTTGTTTTTCAATGTTGAGGTTGTTGTTGAATTTGATGGTGTTTTTCAATGTCGACGTTGTTGTTGAATTTGTTGGTGTTTTTCAATGTTGAAGTTGTTGTTGAATTTGTTGGTGTTTTTCAATGTTGAGGTTGTTGTTGTTTTTAAATGTTGAGGTTGTTGTTGAATTTGTTGGTGTTTTTCAATGTTGAGATTGTTGTTGTTTTTCAATGTTGAGGTTGTTGTTCAATTTGTTGGTGTTTTTAAATGTTGAGGTTGTTGTTGAATTTGCTGGTGTTTTGCAATGTTGAGGTTGTTGTTGTTTTTCAATGTTGAGGTTGTTGTTGAATTTGATGGTGTTTTTCAATGTTGAGGTTGTTGTTGTTTTTCAATGTTGAGGTTGTTGTTGTATTTGTTGGTGTTTTTCAATTTCGAGGTTGTTGTTGAATTTGTTGTTGTTTTTCAATGTTGAAGTTGTTGTTGAATTTGTTGGTGTTTTTCAATGTTGAGGTTGTTGTTGTTTTTCAATGTTGAGGTTGTTGTTGAATTTGTTGGTGTTTTTCAATGTTGAGGTTGTTGTTGAATTTGTTGGTGTTTTTCAATGTTGAGTTTGTTGTTGTTTTTCAATGTTGAGGTTGTTGTTGAATTTGTTGGGGTTTTTCAATGTTGAGTTTGTTGTTGAATTTTTTGGTGTTTTTCAATTTCGAGGTTGTTGTTGAATTTGTTGGTGTTTTTCAGTGTTGAGGTTGTTGTTGAATTTGTTGGTGTTTTTCAATGTTGAGGTTGTTGTTGAATTTGTTGGTTTTTTTCAGTGTTGAGGTTGTTGTTGTTTTTCAATGTTGAGGTTGTTGTTGAATTTGTTGGTGTTTTTCAATGTTTAGTTTGTTGTTGTTTTTCAATGTTGAGGTTGTTGTTGAATTTGTTGGTATTTTTCAATGTTGAGGTTGTTGTTGTTTTTCAATGTTGAGGTTGTTGTTGAATTTGTTGGTGTTTTTCAATTTCGAGGTTGTTGTTGAATTTGTTGGTCTTTTTCAATGTTGAGGTTGTTGTTGAATTTGTTGGTGTTTTTCAATGTTGAGGTTGTTGTTGAATTTGTTGGTGTTTTTCAATGTTGAGGTTGTTGTTGTTTTTCAATGTTGAGGTCGTTGTTGAATTTGTTGGTGTTTTTCAATGTTTAGTTTGTTGTTGTTTTTCAATGTTGAGGTTGTTGTTGAATTTGTTGGTGTTTTTCAATGTTGAGGTTGTTGTTGTTTTTCAATGTTCAGGTTGTTGTTGAATTTGTTGGTGTTTTTCAAAGTTGAGTTTGTTGTTGAATTTGTTGGTGTTTTTCAATGTTGAGGTTGTTGTTGTTTTTCAATGTTGAGGTTGTTGTTGAGTTTGTTGGTGTTTTTCAATGTTGAGGTTGTTGTTGAATTTGTTGGTGTTTTTCAATGTTGAGGTTGTTGTTGAATTTGTTGGTGTTTTTCAATGCTCAGGTTGTTGTTGTTTTTAAATGTTGGGCTTGTTGTTGAATTTGTTGGTGTTTTTCCATGATGAGGTTGTTGTTGTTTTTCAAAGTTGAGGTTGTTGTTGAATTTGATGGTGTTTTTCAATGTCGGGGTTGTTGTTGAATTTGTTGGTGTTTTTCTATGTTGAATTTTTGGTTGAATTTGTTGGTGTTTTTCAATGTTGAGGTTGTTGTTTTTCAATGTGGAGTTTGTTGTTGAATTTGTTGGCGTCTTTATATGTTGAGGTTGTTGTTGAATTAGTTGGTGTTTTCAATGTTGAGGTTTTTGTTGAATTTGTTGGTGTTTTTCAATGTTGAAGTTGTTGTTGTTTTTCAATGTTGTGGTTGTTGTTGAATTTGATGGTGTTTTTCAATGTCGACGTTGTTGTTGAATTTGTTGGTGTTTTTCAATGTTGAAGTTGTTGTTGAATTTGTTGGTGTTTTTCAATGTTGAGGTTGTTGCTGTTTTTCAATGTTGAGGTTGTTGTTGAATTTGTTGGTGTTTTTCAATGTTGAGATTGTTGTTGTTTTTCAGTGTTGAGGTTGTTGTTGAAATTGTTGGTGTTTTTAAATGTTGAGGTTGCTGTTGAATTTGTTGGTGTTTTTCAATGTTGAGGTTGTTGTTGTTTTTCAATTTGAGGTTGTTGTTGAATTTGTTGGTGTCTTTCAATGTTGAGGTTGTTGTTGAATTTGTTGGTGTTTTTCAATTTCGAGGTTGTTGTTGAATTTGTTAGTGTTTTTCAATATTGAGCTTGTTGTTGAATTTGTTGGTGTTTTTCAATGTTGAGGTTGTTGTTGTTTTTCAATGTTGAGGTTGTTGTTGAATTTGTTGGTGCTTTTCAATGTTGAGGTTGTTGTTGAATTTGTTGGTGTTTTTCAATGTTGAGTTTGTTGTTGTTTTTCAATGTTGAGGTTGTTGTTGAATTTGTTGGGGTTTTTCAATGTTGAGTTTGTTGTTGAATTTTTTGGTGTTTTTCAATTTCGAGGTTGTTGTTGAATTTGTTGGTGTTTTTCAATGTTGAGGTTGTTGTTGAATTTGTTGGTGTTTTTCAATGTTGAGGTTGTTGTTGAATTTGTTGGTTTTTTCCAGTGTTGAGGTTGTTGTTGTTTTTCAATGTTGAGGTTGTTGTTGAATTTGTTGGTGTTTTTCAATGTTTAGTTTGTTGTTGTTTTTCAATGTTGAGGTTGTTGTTGAATTTGTTGGTATTTTTCAATGTTGAGGTTGTTGTTGTTTTTCAATGTTGAGGTTGTTGTTGAATTTGTTGGTGTTTTTCAATGTTGAGGTTGTTGCTGTTTTTCAATGTTGAGGTTGTTGTTGAATTTGTTGGTGTTTTTCAATGTTGAGGTTGTTGGTGTTTTTCAATGTTCAGGTTGTTGTTGAATTTGATGGTGTTTTTCAATGTTGAGGTTGTTGTTGAATTTGTTGGTGTTTTTCAATGTTGCGGTTGTTGTTGTTTTTCAATGTTGAGGTTGTTGTTGAGTTTGTTGGTGTTTTTCAATGTTGAGGTTGTTGTTGAATTTGTTGCTGTTTTTCAATGTTGAAGTTGTTGTTGAATTTGTTGGTGTTTTTCAATGTTGTGGTTGTTGCTGTTTTTCAATGTTGAGGTTGTTGTTGAATTTGTTGGTGTTTTTCAATGTTGAGATTGTTGTTGAATTTGTTGGTGTTTTTAAATGTTGAGGTTGCTGTTGAATTTGTTGGTGTTTTTCAATGTTGAGGTTGTTGTTGTTATTCAATTTGAGGTTGTTGTTGAATTTGTTGGTGTCTTTCAATGTTGAGGTTGTTGTTGAATTTGTTGGTGTTTTTCAATTTCGAGGTTGTTGTTGAATTTGTTAGTGTTTTTCAATATTGAGCTTGTTGTTTAATTTGTTGGTGTTTTTCAATGTTGAGGTTGTTGTTGTTTTTCAATGTTGAGATTGTTGTTGAATTTGTTGGTGCTTTTCAATGTTGAGGTTGTTGTTGAATTTGTTGGTGTTTTTCAATGTTGAGTTTGTTGTTGTTTTTCAATGTTGAGGTTGTTGTTGAATTTGTTGGGGTTTTTCAATGTTGAGTTTGTTGTTGAATTTTTTGGTTTTTTTCAATTTCGAGGTTGTTGTTGAATTTGTTGGTGTTTTTCAATGTTGAGGTTGTTGTTGAATTTGTTGGTGTTTTTCAATGTTGAGGTTGTTGTTGAATTTGTTGGTTTTTTTCAGTGTTGAGGTTGTTGTTGTTTTTCAATGTTGAGGTTGTTGTTGAATTTGTTGGTGTTTTTCAATGTTTAGTTTGTTGTTGTTTTTCAATGTTGAGGTTGTTGTTGAATTTGTTGGTATTTTTCAATGTTGAGGTTGTTGTTGTTTTTCAATGTTGAGGTTGTTGTTGAATTTGTTGGTGCTTTTCAATGTTGAGGTTGTTGGTGTTTTTCAATGTTGAGGTTGTTGTTGAGTTTGTTGGTGTTTTTCAATGTTGAGGTTGTTGTTGAATTTGTTGGTGTTTTTCAATGTTGAGGTTGTTGTTGAATTTGTTGCTGTTTTTCAATGCTGAGGTTGTTGTTGTTCTTAAATGTTGGGGTTGTTCTTGAATTTGTTGGTGTTTTTCAATTTTGAGGATGTTTTTGTTTTTCAATGTTGAGGTTGTTGTTGAATTTTTTGGTGTTTTTCCATGATGAGGTTGTTGTTGTTTTTCAAAGTTGAGGTTGTTGTTGAATTTGTTGGTGTTTTTCAATGTCGGGGTTGTTGTTGAATTTGTTGGTGTTTTTCTATGTTGAATTTTTTGTTGAATTTGTTGGTGTTTTTCAATGTTGAGGTTCTTGTTTTTCAATGTTGAGGTTGTTGTTGAATTTGTTGGCGTTTTTAAATGTTGAGGTTGTTGTTGAATTTGTTTGTGTTTTCAATGTTGAGGTTTTTGTTGAATTTGTTGGTGTTTTTCAATGTTGAGTTTGTTGTTGGTTTTCAATGTTGAGGTTGTTGTTGAATTTGATGGTGTTTTTCAATGTCGACGTTGTTGTTGAATTTGTTGGTGTTTTTCAATGTTGAAGTTGTTGTTGAATTTGTTGGTGTTTTTCAATGTTGAGGTTGTTGTTGTTTTTAAATGTTGAGGTTGTTGTTGAATTTGTTGGTGTTTTTTCAATTTTGAGGTTGTTGGTGTTTTTCAATGTTGAGGTTGATTTTGAATTTGAGGGTGTTTTTCAATGTCGAGGTTGTTGTTTAATTTGTTGGTGTTTTTCAATGTTGAGGTTGTTGTTGTTTTTCAATGTTGAGGTTGTTGTTGAATTTGTTGGTGTTTTTCAATGTTGAGATTGTTGTTGTTTTTCAATGTTGAGGTTGTTGTTCAATTTGTTGGTGTTTTTAAATGTTGAGGTTGTTGTTGAATTTGCTGGTGTTTTGCAATGTTGAGGTTGTTGTTGTTTTTCAATGTTGAGGTTGTTGTTGAATTTGATGGTGTTTTTCAATGTTGAGGTTGTTGTTGTTTTTCAATGTTGAGGTTTTTGTTGTATTTGTTGGTGTTTTTCAATTTCGAGGTTGTTGTTGAATTTGTTGTTGTTTTTCAATGTTGAAGTTGTTGTTGAATTTGTTGGTGTTTTTCAATGTTGAGGTTGTTGTTGTTTTTCAATGTTGAGGTTGTTGTTGTTTTTCAATGTTGAGGTTGTTGTTGAGTTTGTTGGTGTTTTTCAATGTTGAGGTTGTTGTTGAATTTGTTGGTGTTTTTCAATGTTGAGGTTGTTGTTGAATTTGTTGGTGTTTTTCAATGCTCAGGTTGTTGTTGTTTTTAAATGTTGGGCTTGTTGTTGAATTTGTTGGTGTTTTTCCATGATGAGGTTGTTGTTGTTTTTCAAAGTTGAGGTTGTTGTTGAATTTGATGGTGTTTTTCAATGTCGGGGTTGTTGTTGAATTTGTTGGTGTTTTTCTATGTTGAATTTTTGGTTGAATTTGTTGGTGTTTTTCAATGTTGAGGTTGTTGTTTTTCAATGTGGAGTTTGTTGTTGAATTTGTTGGCGTCTTTATATGTTGAGGTTGTTCTTGAATTAGTTGGTGTTTTCAATGTTGAGGTTTTTGTTGAATTTGTTGGTGTTTTTCAATGTTGAAGTTGTTGTTGTTTTTCAATGTTGTGGTTGTTGTTGAATTTGATGGTGTTTTTCAATGTCGACGTTGTTGTTGAATTTGTTGGTGTTTTTCAATGTTGAAGTTGTTGTTGAATTTGTTGGTGTTTTTCAATGTTGAGGTTGTTGCTGTTTTTCAATGTTGAGGTTGTTGTTGAATTTGTTGGTGTTTTTCAATGTTGAGATTGTTGTTGTTTTTCAGTGTTGAGGTTGTTGTTGAAATTGTTGGTGTTTTTAAATGTTGAGGTTGCTGTTGAATTTGTTGGTGTTTTTCAATGTTGAGGTTGTTGTTGTTTTTCAATTTGAGGTTGTTGTTGAATTTGTTGGTGTCTTTCAATGTTGAGGTTGTTGTTGAATTTGTTGGTGTTTTTCAATTTCGAGGTTGTTGTTGAATTTGTTAGTGTTTTTCAATATTGAGCTTGTTGTTGAATTTGTTGGTGTTTTTCAATGTTGAGGTTGTTGTTGTTTTTCAATGTTGAGGTTGTTGTTGAATTTGTTGGTGCTTTTCAATGTTGAGGTTGTTGTTGAATTTGTTGGTGTTTTTCAATGTTGAGTTTGTTGTTGTTTTTCAATGTTGAGGTTGTTGTTGAATTTGTTGGGGTTTTTCAATGTTGAGTTTGTTGTTGAATTTTTTGGTGTTTTTCAATTTCGAGGTTGTTGTTGAATTTGTTGGTGTTTTTCAATGTTGAGGTTGTTGTTGAATTTGTTGGTGTTTTTCAATGTTGAGGTTGTTGTTGAATTTGTTGGTTTTTTCCAGTGTTGAGGTTGTTGTTGTTTTTCAATGTTGAGGTTGTTGTTGAATTTGTTGGTGTTTTTCAATGTTTAGTTTGTTGTTGTTTTTCAATGTTGAGGTTGTTGTTGAATTTGTTGGTATTTTTCAATGTTGAGGTTGTTGTTGTTTTTCAATGTTGAGGTTGTTGTTGAATTTGTTGGTGTTTTTCAATGTTGAGGTTGTTGCTGTTTTTCAATGTTGAGGTTGTTGTTGAATTTGTTGGTGTTTTTCAATGTTGAGGTTGTTGGTGTTTTTCAATGTTCAGGTTGTTGTTGAATTTGATGGTGTTTTTCAATGTTGAGGTTGTTGTTGAATTTGTTGGTGTTTTTCAATGTTGCGGTTGTTGTTGTTTTTCAATGTTGAGGTTGTTGTTGAGTTTGTTGGTGTTTTTCAATGTTGAGGTTGTTGTTGAATTTGTTGCTGTTTTTCAATGTTGAAGTTGTTGTTGAATTTGTTGGTGTTTTTCAATGTTGTGGTTGTTGCTGTTTTTCAATGTTGAGGTTGTTGTTGAATTTGTTGGTGTTTTTCAATGTTGAGATTGTTGTTGTTTTTCAGTGTTGAGGTTGTTGTTGAAATTGTTGGTGTTTTTAAATGTTGAGGTTGCTGTTGAATTTGTTGGTGTTTTTCAATGTTGAGGTTGTTGTTGTTATTCAATTTGAGGTTGTTGTTGAATTTGTTGGTGTCTTTCAATGTTGAGGTTGTTGTTGAATTTGTTGGTGTTTTTCAATTTCGAGGTTGTTGTTGAATTTGTTAGTGTTTTTCAATATTGAGCTTGTTGTTTAATTTGTTGGTGTTTTTCAATGTTGAGGTTGTTGTTGTTTTTCAATGTTGAGATTGTTGTTGAATTTGTTGGTGCTTTTCAATGTTGAGGTTGTTGTTGAATTTGTTGGTGTTTTTCAATGTTGAGTTTGTTGTTGTTTTTCAATGTTGAGGTTGTTGTTGAATTTGTTGGGGTTTTTCAATGTTGAGTTTGTTGTTGAATTTTTTGGTTTTTTTCAATTTCGAGGTTGTTGTTGAATTTGTTGGTGTTTTTCAATGTTGAGGTTGTTGTTGAATTTGTTGGTGTTTTTCAATGTTGAGGTTGTTGTTGAATTTGTTGGTTTTTTTCAGTGTTGAGGTTGTTGTTGTTTTTCAATGTTGAGGTTGTTGTTGAATTTGTTGGTGTTTTTCAATGTTTAGTTTGTTGTTGTTTTTCAATGTTGAGGTTGTTGTTGAATTTGTTGGTATTTTTCAATGTTGAGGTTGTTGTTGTTTTTCAATGTTGAGGTTGTTGTTGAATTTGTTGGTGCTTTTCAATGTTGAGGTTGTTGGTGTTTTTCAATGTTGAGGTTGTTGTTGAGTTTGTTGGTGTTTTTCAATGTTGAGGTTGTTGTTGAATTTGTTGCTGTTTTTCAATGTTGAGGTTGTTGTTGAATTTGTTGCTGTTTTTCAATGCTGAGGTTGTTGTTGTTCTTAAATGTTGGGGTTGTTCTTGAATTTGTTGGTGTTTTTCAATTTTGAGGATGTTTTTGTTTTTCAATGTTGAGGTTGTTGTTGAATTTTTTGGTGTTTTTCCATGATGAGGTTGTTGTTGTTTTTCAAAGTTGAGGTTGTTGTTGAATTTGTTGGTGTTTTTCAATGTCGGGGTTGTTGTTGAATTTGTTGGTGTTTTTCTATGTTGAATTTTTTGTTGAATTTGTTGGTGTTTTTCAATGTTGAGGTTCTTGTTTTTCAATGTTGAGGTTGTTGTTGAATTTGTTGGCGTTTTTAAATGTTGAGGTTGTTGTTGAATTTGTTTGTGTTTTCAATGTTGAGGTTTTTGTTGAATTTGTTGGTGTTTTTCAATGTTGAGTTTGTTGTTGTTTTTCAATGTTGAGGTTGTTGTTGAATTTGATGGTGTTTTTCAATGTCGACGTTGTTGTTGAATTTGTTGGTGTTTTTCAATGTTGAAGTTGTTGTTGAATTTGTTGGTGTTTTTCAATGTTGAGGTTGTTGTTGTTTTTAAATGTTGAGGTTGTTGTTGAATTTGTTGGTGTTTTTTCAATTTTGAGGTTGTTGGTGTTTTTCAATGTTGAGGTTGATTTTGAATTTGAGGGTGTTTTTCAATGTCGAGGTTGTTGTTTAATTTGTTGGTGTTTTTCAATGTTGAGGTTGTTGTTGTTTTTCAATGTTGAGGTTGTTGTTGAATTTGTTGGTGTTTTTCAATGTTGAGATTGTTGTTGTTTTTCAATGTTGAGGTTGTTGTTCAATTTGTTGGTGTTTTTAAATGTTGAGGTTGTTGTTGAATTTGCTGGTGTTTTGCAATGTTGAGGTTGTTGTTGTTTTTCAATGTTGAGGTTGTTGTTGAATTTGATGGTGTTTTTCAATGTTGAGGTTGTTGTTGTTTTTCAATGTTGAGGTTGTTGTTGTATTTGTTGGTGTTTTTCAATTTCGAGGTTGTTGTTGAATTTGTTGTTGTTTTTCAATGTTGAAGTTGTTGTTGAATTTGTTGGTGTTTTTCAATGTTGAGGTTGTTGTTGTTTTTCAATGTTGAGGTTGTTGTTGAATTTGTTGGTGTTTTTCAATGTTGAGGTTGTTGTTGAATTTGTTGGTGTTTTTCAATGTTGAGTTTGTTGTTGTTTTTCAATGTTGAGGTTGTTGTTGAATTTGTTGGGGTTTTTCAATGTTGAGTTTGTTGTTGAATTTTTTGGTGTTTTTCAATTTCGAGGTTGTTGTTGAATTTGTTGGTGTTTTTCAGTGTTGAGGTTGTTGTTGAATTTGTTGGTGTTTTTCAATGTTGAGGTTGTTGTTGAATTTGTTGGTTTTTTTCAGTGTTGAGGTTGTTGTTGTTTTTCAATGTTGAGGTTGTTGTTGAATTTGTTGGTGTTTTTCAATGTTTAGTTTGTTGTTGTTTTTCAATGTTGAGGTTGTTGTTGAATTTGTTGGTATTTTTCAATGTTGAGGTTGTTGTTGTTTTTCAATGTTGAGGTTGTTGTTGAATTTGTTGGTGTTTTTCAATTTCGAGGTTGTTGTTGAATTTGTTGGTCTTTTTCAATGTTGAGGTTGTTGTTGAATTTGTTGGTGTTTTTCAATGTTGAGGTTGTTGTTGAATTTGTTGTTGTTTTTCAATGTTGAGGTTGTTGTTGTTTTTCAATGTTGAGGTCGTTGTTGAATTTGTTGGTGTTTTTCAATGTTTAGTTTGTTGTTGTTTTTCAATGTTGAGGTTGTTGTTGAATTTGTTGGTGTTTTTCAATGTTGAGGTTGTTGTTGTTTTTCAATGTTCAGGTTGTTGTTGAATTTGTTGGTGTTTTTCAAAGTTGAGTTTGTTGTTGAATTTGTTGGTGTTTTTCAATGTTGAGGTTGTTGTTGTTTTTCAATGTTGAGGTTGTTGTTGAGTTTGTTGGTGTTTTTCAATGTTGAGGTTGTTGTTGAATTTGTTGGTGTTTTTCAATGTTGAGGTTGTTGTTGAATTTGTTGGTGTTTTTCAATGCTCAGGTTGTTGTTGTTTTTAAATGTTGGGCTTGTTGTTGAATTTGTTGGTGTTTTTCCATGATGAGGTTGTTGTTGTTTTTCAAAGTTGAGGTTGTTGTTGAATTTGATGGTGTTTTTCAATGTCGGGGTTGTTGTTGAATTTGTTGGTGTTTTTCTATGTTGAATTTTTTGTTGAATTTGTTGGTGTTTTTCAATGTTGAGGTTGTTGTTTTTCAATGTGGAGTTTGTTGTTGAATTTGTTGGCGTCTTTATATGTTGAGGTTGTTGTTGAATTAGTTGGTGTTTTCAATGTTGAGGTTTTTGTTGAATTTGTTGGTGTTTTTCAATGTTGAAGTTGTTGTTGTTTTTCAATGTTGTGGTTGTTGTTGAATTTGATGGTGTTTTTCAATGTCGACGTTGTTGTTGAATTTGTTGGTGTTTTTCAATGTTGAAGTTGTTGTTGAATTTGTTGGTGTTTTTCAATGTTGAGGTTGTTGCTGTTTTTCAATGTTGAGGTTGTTGTTGAATTTGTTGGTGTTTTTCAATGTTGAGATTGTTGTTGTTTTTCAGTGTTGAGGTTGTTGTTGAAATTGTTGGTGTTTTTAAATGTTGAGGTTGCTGTTGAATTTGTTGGTGTTTTTCAATGTTGAGGTTGTTGTTGTTTTTCAATTTGAGGTTGTTGTTGAATTTGTTGGTGTCTTTCAATGTTGAGGTTGTTGTTGAATTTGTTGGTGTTTTTCAATTTCGAGGTTGTTGTTGAATTTGTTAGTGTTTTTCAATATTGAGCTTGTTGTTGAATTTGTTGGTGTTTTTCAATGTTGAGGTTGTTGTTGTTTTTCAATGTTGAGGTTGTTGTTGAATTTGTTGGTGCTTTTCAATGTTGAGGTTGTTGTTGAATTTGTTGGTGTTTTTCAATGTTGAGTTTGTTGTTGTTTTTCAATGTTGAGGTTGTTGTTGAATTTGTTGGGGTTTTTCAATGTTGAGTTTGTTGTTGAATTTTTTGGTGTTTTTCAATTTCGAGGTTGTTGTTGAATTTGTTGGTGTTTTTCAATGTTGAGGTTGTTGTTGAATTTGTTGGTGTTTTTCAATGTTGAGGTTGTTGTTGAATTTGTTGGTTTTTTTCAGTGTTGAGGTTGTTGTTGTTTTTCAATGTTGAGGTTGTTGTTGAATTTGTTGGTGTTTTTCAATGTTTAGTTTGTTGTTGTTTTTCAATGTTGAGGTTGTTGTTGAATTTGTTGGTATTTTTCAATGTTGAGGTTGTTGTTGTTTTTCAATGTTGAGGTTGTTGTTGAATTTGTTGGTGTTTTTCAATGTTGAGGTTGTTGCTGTTTTTCAATGTTGAGGTTGTTGTTGAATTTGTTGGTGTTTTTCAATGTTGAGGTTGTTGGTGTTTTTCAATGTTCAGGTTGTTGTTGAATTTGATGGTGTTTTTCAATGTTGAGGTTGTTGTTGAATTTGTTGGTGTTTTTCAATGTTGCGGTTGTTGTTGTTTTTCAATGTTGAGGTTGTTGTTGAGTTTGTTGGTGTTTTTCAATGTTGAGGTTGTTGTTGAATTTGTTGCTGTTTTTCAATGTTGAGGTTGTTGTTGAATTTGTTGGTGTTTTTCAATGCTGAGGTTGTTGTTGTTTTTAAATGTTGGGGTTGTTGTTGAATTTGTTGGTGTTTTTCAATTTTGAGGATGTTTTTGTTTTTCAATGTTGAGGTTGTTGTTGAATTTGTTGGTGTTTTTCCATGATGAGGTTGTTGTTGTTTTTCAAAGTTGAGGTTGTTGTTGAATTTGTTGGTGTTTTTCAATGTCGGGGTTGTTGTTGAATTTGTTGGTGTTTTTCTATGTTGAATTTTTTGTTGAATTTGTTGGTGTTTTTCAATGTTGAGGTTGTTGTTTTTCAATGTTGAGGTTGTTGTTGAATTTGTTGGCGTTTTTAAATGTTGAGGTTGTTGTTGAATTTGTTTGTGTTTTCAATGTTGAGGTTTTTGTTGAATTTGTTGGTGTTTTTCAATGTTGAGTTTGTTGTTGTTTTTCAATGTTGAGGTTGTTGTTGAATTTGATGGTGTTTTTCAATGTTGAAGTTGTTGTTGAATTTGTTGGTGTTTTTCAATGTTGAGGTTGTTGTTGTTTTTAAATGTTGAGGTTGTTGTTGAATTTGTTGGTGTTTTTTCAATTTTGAGGTTGTTGGTGTTTTTCAATGTTGAGGTTGATTTTGAATTTGAGGGTGTTTTTCAATGTCGAGGTTGTTGTTTAATTTGTTGGTGTTTTTCAATGTTGAGGTTGTTGTTGTTTTTCAATGTTGAGGTTGTTGTTGAATTTGTTGGTGTTTTTCAATGTTGAGATTGTTGTTGTTTTTCAATTTGAGGTTGTTGTTGAATTTGTTGGTGTCTTTCAATGTTGAGGTTGTTGTTGAATTTGTTGGTGTTTTTCAATTTCGAGGTTGTTGTTGAATTTGTTAGTGTTTTTCAATATTGAGCTTGTTGTTGAATTTGTTGGTGTTTTTCAATGTTGAGGTTGTTGTTGTTTTTCAATGTTGAGGTTGTTGTTGAATTTGTTGGTGCTTTTCAATGTTGAGGTTGTTGTTGAATTTGTTGGTGTTTTTCAATGTTGAGTTTGTTGTTGTTTTTCAATGTTGAGGTTGTTGTTGAATTTGTTGGGGTTTTTCAATGTTGAGTTTGTTGTTGAATTTTTTGGTGTTTTTCAATTTCGAGGTTGTTGTTGAATTTGTTGGTGTTTTTCAATGTTGAGGTTGTTGTTGAATTTGTTGGTGTTTTTCAATGTTGAGGTTGTTGTTGAATTTGTTGGTTTTTTTCAGTGTTGAGGTTGTTGTTGTTTTTCAATGTTGAGGTTGTTGTTGAATTTGTTGGTGTTTTTCAATGTTTAGTTTGTTGTTGTTTTTCAATGTTGAGGTTGTTGTTGAATTTGTTGGTATTTTTCAATGTTGAGGTTGTTGTTGTTTTTCAATGTTGAGGTTGTTGTTGAATTTGTTGGTGTTTTTCAATGTTGAGGTTGTTGCTGTTTTTCAATGTTGAGGTTGTTGTTGAATTTGTTGGTGTTTTTCAATGTTGAGGTTGTTGGTGTTTTTCAATGTTCAGGTTGTTGTTGAATTTGATGGTGTTTTTCAATGTTGAGGTTGTTGTTGAATTTGTTGGTGTTTTTCAATGTTGCGGTTGTTGTTGTTTTTCAATGTTGAGGTTGTTGTTGAGTTTGTTGGTGTTTTTCAATGTTGAGGTTGTTGTTGAATTTGTTGCTGTTTTTCAATGTTGAGGTTGTTGTTGAATTTGTTGGTGTTTTTCAATGCTGAGGTTGTTGTTGTTTTTAAATGTTGGGGTTGTTGTTGAATTTGTTGGTGTTTTTCAATTTTGAGGATGTTTTTGTTTTTCAATGTTGAGGTTGTTGTTGAATTTGTTGGTGTTTTTCCATGATGAGGTTGTTGTTGTTTTTCAAAGTTGAGGTTGTTGTTGAATTTGTTGGTGTTTTTCAATGTCGGGGTTGTTGTTGAATTTGTTGGTGTTTTTCTATGTTGAATTTTTTGTTGAATTTGTTGGTGTTTTTCAATGTTGAGGTTGTTGTTTTTCAATGTTGAGGTTGTTGTTGAATTTGTTGGCGTTTTTAAATGTTGAGGTTGTTGTTGAATTTGTTTGTGTTTTCAATGTTGAGGTTTTTGTTGAATTTGTTGGTGTTTTTCAATGTTGAGTTTGTTGTTGTTTTTCAATGTTGAGGTTGTTGTTGAATTTGATGGTGTTTTTCAATGTTGAAGTTGTTGTTGAATTTGTTGGTGTTTTTCAATGTTGAGGTTGTTGTTGTTTTTAAATGTTGAGGTTGTTGTTGAATTTGTTGGTGTTTTTTCAATTTTGAGGTTGTTGGTGTTTTTCAATGTTGAGGTTGATTTTGAATTTGAGGGTGTTTTTCAATGTCGAGGTTGTTGTTTAATTTGTTGGTGTTTTTCAATGTTGAGGTTGTTGTTGTTTTTCAATGTTGAGGTTGTTGTTGAATTTGTTGGTGTTTTTCAATGTTGAGATTGTTGTTGTTTTTCAATTTGAGGTTGTTGTTGAATTTGTTGGTGTCTTTCAATGTTGAGGTTGTTGTTGAATTTGTTGGTGTTTTTCAATTTCGAGGTTGTTGTTGAATTTGTTAGTGTTTTTCAATATTGAGCTTGTTGTTGAATTTGTTGGTGTTTTTCAATGTTGAGGTTGTTGTTGTTTTTCAATGTTGAGGTTGTTGTTGAATTTGTTGGTGCTTTTCAATGTTGAGGTTGTTGTTGAATTTGTTGGTGTTTTTCAATGTTGAGTTTGTTGTTGTTTTTCAATGTTGAGGTTGTTGTTGAATTTGTTGGGGTTTTTCAATGTTGAGTTTGTTGTTGAATTTTTTGGTGTTTTTCAATTTCGAGGTTGTTGTTGAATTTGTTGGTGTTTTTCAATGTTGAGGTTGTTGTTGAATTTGTTGGTGTTTTTCAATGTTGAGGTTGTTGTTGAATTTGTTGGTTTTTTTCAGTGTTGAGGTTGTTGTTGTTTTTCAATGTTGAGGTTGTTGTTGAATTTGTTGGTGTTTTTCAATGTTTAGTTTGTTGTTGTTTTTCAATGTTGAGGTTGTTGTTGAATTTGTTGGTATTTTTCAATGTTGAGGTTGTTGTTGTTTTTCAATGTTGAGGTTGTTGTTGAATTTGTTGGTGTTTTTCAATGTTGAGGTTGTTGCTGTTTTTCAATGTTGAGGTTGTTGTTGAATTTGTTGGTGTTTTTCAATGTTGAGGTTGTTGGTGTTTTTCAATGTTCAGGTTGTTGTTGAATTTGATGGTGTTTTTCAATGTTGAGGTTGTTGTTGAATTTGTTGGTGTTTTTCAATGTTGCGGTTGTTGTTGTTTTTCAATGTTGAGGTTGTTGTTGAGTTTGTTGGTGTTTTTCAATGTTGAGGTTGTTGTTGAATTTGTTGCTGTTTTTCAATGTTGAGGTTGTTGTTGAATTTGTTGGTGTTTTTCAATGCTGAGGTTGTTGTTGTTTTTAAATGTTGGGGTTGTTGTTGAATTTGTTGGTGTTTTTCAATTTTGAGGATGTTTTTGTTTTTCAATGTTGAGGTTGTTGTTGAATTTGTTGGTGTTTTTCCATGATGAGGTTGTTGTTGTTTTTCAAAGTTGAGGTTGTTGTTGAATTTGTTGGTGTTTTTCAATGTCGGGGTTGTTGTTGAATTTGTTGGTGTTTTTCTATGTTGAATTTTTTGTTGAATTTGTTGGTGTTTTTCAATGTTGAGGTTGTTGTTTTTCAATGTTGAGGTTGTTGTTGAATTTGTTGGCGTTTTTAAATGTTGAGGTTGTTGTTGAATTTGTTTGTGTTTTCAATGTTGAGGTTTTTGTTGAATTTGTTGGTGTTTTTCAATGTTGAGTTTGTTGTTGTTTTTCAATGTTGAGGTTGTTGTTGAATTTGATGGTGTTTTTCAATGTCGACGTTGTTGTTGAATTTGTTGGTGTTTTTCAATGTTGAAGTTGTTGTTGAATTTGTTGGTGTTTTTCAATGTTGAGGTTGTTGTTGTTTTTAAATGTTGAGGTTGTTGTTGAATTTGTTGGTGTTTTTTCAATTTTGAGGTTGTTGGTGTTTTTCAATGTTGAGGTTGATTTTGAATTTGAGGGTGTTTTTCAATGTCGAGGTTGTTGTTTAATTTGTTGGTGTTTTTCAATGTTGAGGTTGTTGTTGTTTTTCAATGTTGAGGTTGTTGTTGAATTTGTTGGTGTTTTTCAATGTTGAGATTGTTGTTGTTTTTCAATGTTGAGGTTGTTGTTCAATTTGTTGGTGTTTTTAAATGTTGAGGTTGTTGTTGAATTTGCTGGTGTTTTGCAATGTTGAGGTTGTTGTTGTTTTTCAATGTTGAGGTTGTTGTTGAATTTGTTGGTGTTTTTCAATGTTGAGGTTGTTGTTGTTTTTCAATGTTGAGGTTGTTGTTGTATTTGTTGGTGTTTTTCAATTTCGAGGTTGTTGTTGAATTTGTTGTTGTTTTTCAATGTTGAAGTTGTTGTTGAATTTGTTGGTGTTTTTCAATGTTGAGGTTGTTGTTGTTTTTCAATGTTGAGGTTGTTGTTGAATTTGTTGGTGTTTTTCAATGTTGAGGTTGTTGTTGAATTTGTTGGTGTTTTTCAATGTTGAGGTTGTTGTTGTTTTTCAATGTTGAGGTTGTTCTTGAATTTGTTGGTGTTTTTCAATGTTGAGTTTGTTGTTGTTTTTCAATGTTGAGGTTGTTGTTGAATTTGTTGGTGTTTTTCAATGTTGAGGTTGTTGTTGTTTTTCAATGTTGAGGTTGTTGTTGAATTTGTTGGTGTTTTTCAATGTTGAGGTTGTTGTTGTTTTTCAATGTTGAGGTTGTTGTTGAATTTGTTGGTGCTTTTCAATGTTGAGATTGTTGTTGAATTTGTTGTTGTTTTTCAATGTTGAGGTTGTTGTTGTTTTTCAATGTTGAGTATGTTGTTGAATTTGTTGGTGTTTTTCAATGTTGAGTTTGTTGTTGAATTTGTTGGTGTTTTTCAATTTCGAGGTTGTTGTTGAATTTGTTAGTGTTTTTCAATGTTGAGGTTGTTGTTGAATTTGTTGGTGTTTTTCAATGTTGAGGTTGTTGTTGAATTTGTTGGTGTTTTTCAATGTTGAGGTTGTTGTTGTTTTTCAAAGTTGAGGTTGTTGTTGTATTTGTTGGTGTTTTTCAATTTCGAGGTTGTTGTTGAATTTGTTGGTGTTTTTCAATGTTGAAGTTGTTGTTGAATTTGTTGGTGTTTTTCAATGTTGAGGTTGTTGTTGTTTTTCAATGTTGAGGTTGTTGTTGAATTTGTTGGTGTTTTTCAATGTTGAGGTTGTTGTTGTTTTTCAATGCTGAGGTTGTTGTTGATTTTGTTGGTGTTTTTCAATGTTGAGGTTGTTGTTGAATTTGTTGGTGTTTTTCAATGTTGAGGTTGTTCTTTTTCAATGTTGAGGTTGTTGTTGAATATGTTGGTGTTTTTCAATGTTTAGGTTGTTGTTGTTTTTCAATGTTGAGGTTGTTGTTGAATTTGTTGGTGTTTTTCAATGTTGAGGTTGTTGTTGACTTTGTTGGTGTTTTTCAATGTTGAGGTTGTTGTTGTTTTTCAATGTTGAGGTTGTTGTTGAATTTGTTGGTGTTTTTCAATGTTGAGTTTGTTGTTGTTTTTCAATGTTGAGGTTGTTGTTGTTTTTCAATGTTGAGGTTGTTGTTGAATTTGTTGGTGTTTTTCAATGTTGAGGTTGTTGTTTTTCAATGTTGAGGTTGTTGTTGAATTTGTTGGTGCTTTTCAATGTTGAGATTGTTGTTGAATTTGTTGGTGTTTTTCAATGTTGAGGTTGTTGTTGTTTTTCAATGTTGAGTTTGTTGTTGAATTTGTTGGTGTTTTTCAATGTTGAGTTTGTTGTTGAATTTGTTGGTGTTTTTCAATTTCGAGGTTGTTGTTGAATTTGTTAGTGTTTTTCAATGTTGAGGTTGTAGTTGAATTTGTTGGTGTTTTTCAATGTTGAGGTTGTTGTTGAATTTGTTGGTGTTTTTCAGTGTTGAGGCTGTTGTTGTTTTTCACTGTTGAGGTTGTTGTTGTATTTGTTGGTGTTTTTCAATTTCGAGGTTGTTGTTGAATTTGTTGGTGTTTTTCAATGTTGAAGTTGTTGTTGAATTTGTTGGTGTTTTTCAATGTTGAGGTTGTTGTTGTTTTTCAATGTTGAGGTTGTTGTTGAAATTGTTGATGTTTTTCAATGTTGAGGTTGTTGTTGTTTTTCAATGCTGAGGTTGTTGTTGAATTTGTTGGTGTTTTTCAATGTTGAGGTTGTTGTTGAATTTGTTGGTGTTTTTGAATGTTGAGGTTGTTGTTGTTTTTCAATGTTGAGGTTGTTGTTGAATTTGTTGGTGTTTTTCAATGTTTAGGTTGTTGTTGTTTTTCAATGTTGAGGTTGTTGTTGAATTTGTTGGTGTTTTTCAATGTTGAGGTTGTTGTTGAATTTGTTGGTGTTTTTCAATGTTGAGGTTGTTGTTGTTTTTCAATGTTGAGGTTGTTGTTGAATTTGTTGGTGTTTTTCAATGTTGAGTTTGTTGTTGTTTTTCAATGTTGAGGTTGTTGTTGAATTTGTTGGTGCTTTTCAATGTTGAGATTGTTGTTGAATTTGTTGGTGTTTTTCAATGTTGAGGTTGTTGTTGTTTTTCAATGTTGAGTATGTTGGTGAATTTGTTGGTGTTTTTCAATGTTGAGTTTGTTGTTGAATTTGTTGGTGTTTTTCAATTTCGAGGTTGTTGTTGAATTTGTTAGTGTTTTTCAATGTTGAGGTTGTTGTTGAATTTGTTGGTGTTTTTCAATGTTGAGGTTGTTGTTGAATTTGTTGGTGTTTTTCAATGTTGAGGTTGTTGTTGTTTTTCAAAGTTGAGGTTGTTGTTGTATTTGTTGGTGTTTTTCAATTTCGAGGTTGTTGTTGAATTTGTTGGTGTTTTTCAATGTTGAAGTTGTTGTTGAATTTGTTGGTGTTTTTCAATGTTGAGGTTGTTGTTGTTTTTCAATGTTGAGGTTGTTGTTGAATTTGTTGGTGTTTTTCAATGTTGAGGTTGTTGTTGTTTTTCAATGCTGAGGTTGTTGTTGATTTTGTTGGTGTTTTTCAATGTTGAGGTTGTTGTTGAATTTGTTGGTGTTTTTCAATGTTGAGGTTGTTCTTTTTCAATGTTGAGGTTGTTGTTGAATATGTTGGTGTTTTTCAATGTTTAGGTTGTTGTTGTTTTTCAATGTTGAGGTTGTTGTTGAATTTGTTGGTGTTTTTCAATGTTGAGGTTGTTGTTGACTTTGTTGGTGTTTTTCAATGTTGAGGTTGTTGTTGTTTTTCAATGTTGAGGTTGTTGTTGAATTTGTTGGTGTTTTTCAATGTTGAGTTTGTTGTTGTTTTTCAATGTTGAGGTTGTTGTTGTTTTTCAATGTTGAGGTTGTTGTTGAATTTGTTGGTGTTTTTCAATGTTGAGGTTGTTGTTTTTCAATGTTGAGGTTGTTGTTGAATTTGTTGGTGCTTTTCAATGTTGAGATTGTTGTTGAATTTGTTGGTGTTTTTCAATGTTGAGGTTGTTGTTGTTTTTCAATGTTGAGTTTGTTGTTGAATTTGTTGGTGTTTTTCAATGTTGAGTTTGTTGTTGAATTTGTTGGTGTTTTTCAATTTCGAGGTTGTTGTTGAATTTGTTAGTGTTTTTCAATGTTGAGGTTGTAGTTGAATTTGTTGGTGTTTTTCAATGTTGAGGTTGTTGTTGAATTTGTTGGTGTTTTTCAGTGTTGAGGCTGTTGTTGTTTTTCAATGTTGAGTTTGTTGTTGTATTTGTTGGTGTTTTTCAATTTCGAGGTTGTTGTTGAATTTGTTGGTGTTTTTCAATGTTGAAGTTGTTGTTGAATTTGTTGGTGTTTTTCAATGTTGAGGTTGTTGTTGTTTTTCAATGTTGAGGTTGTTGTTGAAATTGTTGATGTTTTTCAATGTTGAGGTTGTTGTTGTTTTTCAATGCTGAGGTTGTTGTTGAATTTGTTGGTGTTTTTCAATGTTGAGGTTGTTGTTGAATTTGTTGGTGTTTTTCAATGTTGAGGTTGTTGTTGTTTTTCAATGTTGAGGTTGTTGTTGAATTTGTTGGTGTTTTTCAATGTTTAGATTGTTGTTGTTTTTCAATGTTGAGGTTGTTGTTGAATTTGTTGGTGTTTTTCAATGTTGAGGTTGTTGTTGAATTTGTTGGTGTTTTTCAATGTTGAGGTTGTTGTTGTTTTTCAATGTTGAGGTTGTTGTTGAATTTGTTGGTGTTTTTCAATGTTGAGTTTGTTGTTGTTTTTCAATGTTGAGGTAGTTGTTGTTTTTCAATGTTGAGGTTGTTGTTGAATTTGTTGGTGTTTTTCAATGTTGAGGTTGTTGTTGTTTTTCAATGTTGAGGTTGTTGTTGAATTTGTTGGTGCTTTTCAATGTTGAGGTTGTTGTTGAATTTGTTGGTTTTTTTCAATGTTGAGGTTGTTGTTGTTTTTCAATGTTGAGGTTGTGGTTGAATTTGTTGGTGTTTTTCAATGTTGAGTTTGTTGTTGAATTTGTTGGTGTTTTTCAATTTCGAGGTTGTTGTTGAATTTGTTGGTGTTTTTCAATGTTGAGGTTGTTGTTGAATTTGTTGGTTGTTTTTCAATGTTGAGGTTGTTGTTGAATTTGTTGGTGTTTTTCAATGTTGAGGTTGTTGTTGTTTTTCAATGTTGAGGTCGTTGTTGAATTTGTTGGTGTTTTTCAATGTTTAGTTTGTTGTTGTTTTTCAATGTTGAGGTTGTTGTTGAATTTGTTGGTGTTTTTCAATGTTGAGGTTGTTGTTGTTTTTCAATGTTCAGGTTGTTGTTGAATTTGTTGGTGTTTTTCAAAGTTGAGGTTGTTGTTGAATTTGTTGGTGTTTTTCCATGATGAGGTTGTTGTTGTTTTTCAAAGTTGAGGTTGTTGTTGAATTTGATGGTGTTTTTCAATGTCGGGGTTGTTGTTGAATTTTTTGGTGTTTTTCTATGTTGAATTTTTCGTTGAATTTGTTGGTATTTTTCAATGTTGAGGTTGTTGTTGTTTTTCAATGTTGAGGTTGTTGTTGAATTTGTTGGTGTTTTTCAATGTTGAGGTTGTTGTTGTTTTTCAATGCTGCGGTTGTTTTTGATTTTGTTGGTGTTTTTCAATGTTGATGTTGTTGTTGAATTTGTTGGTGTTTTTCAATGTTGAGGTTGTTCTTTTTCAATGTTGAGGTTGTTGTTGAATTTGTTGGTGTTTTTCAATGTTTAGGTTGTTGTTGTTTTTCAATGTTGAGGTTGTTGTTGAATTTGTTGGTGTTTTTCAATTTTGAGGTTGTTGTTGAATTTGTTGGTGTTTTTCAATGTTGAGGTTGTTGTTGTTTTTTAATGTTGAGGTTGTTGTTGAATTTGTTGGTGTTTTTCAATGTTGAGTTTGTTGTTGTTTTTCAATGTTGAGGTTGTTGTTGTTTTTCAATGTTGAGGTTGTTGTTGAATTTGTTGGTGTTTTTCAATTTTGAGGTTGTTGTTTTTCAATGTTGAGGTTTTTGTTGAATTTGTTGGTGCTTTTCAATGTTGAGATTGTTGTTGAATTTGTTGGTGTTTTTCAATGTTGAGGTTGTTGTTGTTTTTCAATGTTGAGTTTGTTGTTGAATTTGTTGGTGTTTTTCAATGTTGAGTTTGTTGTTGAATTTGTTGGTGTTTTTCAATTTCGAGGTTGTTGTTGAATTTGTTAGTGTTTTTCAATGTTGAGGTTGTAGTTGAATTTGTTGGTGTTTTTCAATGTTGAGGTTGTTGTTGAATTTGTTGGTGTTTTTCAATGTTGAGGCTGTTGTTGTTTTTCAATGTTGAGGTTGTTGTTGTATTTGTTGGTGTTTTTCAATTTCGAGGTTGTTGTTGAATTTGTTGGTGTTTTTCAATGTTGAAGATGTTGTTGAATTTGTTGGTGTTTTTCAATGTTGAGGTTGTTGTTGTTTTTCAATGTTGAGGTTGTTGTTGAAATTGTTGATGTTTTTCAATGTTGAGGTTGTTGTTGTTTTTCAATGCTGAGTTTGTTGTTGAATTTGTTGGTGTTTTTCAATGTTGAGGTTGTTGTTGAATTTGTTGGTGTTTTTCAATGTTGAGGTTGTTGTTGTTTTTCAATGTTGAGGTTGTTGTTGAATTTGTTTGTGTTTTTCAATGTTTAGGTTGTTGTTGTTTTTCAATGTTGAGGTTCTTGTTGAATTTGTTGGTGTTTTTCAATGTTGAGGTTGTTGTTGAATTTGTTGGTGTTTTTCAATGTTGACGTTGTTGTTGTTTTTCAATGTTGAGGTTGTTGTTGAATTTGTTGGTGTTTTTCAATGTTGTGTTTGTTGTTGTTTTTCAATGTTGAGGTTGTTGTTGTTTTTCAATGTTGAGGTTGTTGTTGAATTTGTTGGTGTTTTTCAATGTTGAGGTTGTTGTTGTTTTACAATGTTGAGGTTGTTGTTGAATTTGTTGGTGCTTTTCAATGTTGAGGTTGTTGTTGAATTTGTTGGTATTTTTCAATGTTGAGGTTGTTGTTGTTTTTCAATGTTGAGGTTGTTGTTGAATTTGTTGGTGTTTTTCAATGTTGAGTTTGTTGTTGAATTTGTTGGTGTTTTTCAATTTCGAGGTTGTTGTTGAATTTGTTGGTGTTTTTCAATGTTGAGGTTGTTGTTGAATTTGTTGGTGTTTTTCAATGTTGAGGTTGTTGTTGAATTTGTTGGTGTTTTTCAATGTTGAGGTTGTTGTTGTTTTTCAATGTTGAGGTCGTTGTTGAATTTGTTGGTGTTTTTCAATGTTTAGTTTGTTGTTGTTTTTCAATGTTGAGGTTGTTGTTGAATTTGTTGGTGTTTTTCAAAGCTGAGGTTGTTGTTGAATTTGTTGGTGTTTTTCCATGATGAGGTTGTTGTTGTTTTTCAAAGTTGAGGTTGTTGTTGAATTTGATTTTGTTTTTCAATGTCGGGGTTGTTGTTGAATTTGTTGGTGTTTTTCTATGTTGAATTTTTTGTTGAATTTGTTGGTGTTTTTCAATGTTGAGGTTGTTGTTTTTCAATGTGGAGGTTGTTGTTGAATTTGTTGGCGTTTTTAAATGTTGAGGTTGTTGTTGAATTTGTTGGTGTTTTCAATGTTGAGGTTTTTGTTGAATTTGTTGGTGTTTTTCAATGTTGAAGTTGTTGTTGTTTTTCAATGTTGAGGTTGTTGTTGAATTTGATGGTGTTTTTCAATGTCGACGTTGTTGTTGAATTTGTTGGTGTTTTTCAATGTTGAAGTTTTTGAATTTGTTGGTGTTTTTCAATGTTGAGGTTGTTGCTGTTTTTCAATGTTGAGGTTGTTGTTGAATTTGTTGGTGTTTTTCAATGTTGAGATTGTTGTTGTTTTTCAATGTTGAGGTTGTTGTTGAAATTGTTGGTGTTTTTAAATTTTGAGGTTGCTGTTGAATTTGTTGGTGTTTTTCAATGTTGAGGTTGTTGTTGAATTTGTTGGTGTTTTTCAATTTCGATGTTTTTGTTGTTTTTCAATGTTGAGGTTGTTGTTGTTTTTCAATTTGAGGTTGTTGTTGAATTTGTTGGTGTCTTTCAATGTTGAGGTTGTTGTTGAATTTGTTGGTGTTTTTCAATTTCGAGGTTTTTGTTGTTTTTCAATGTTGAGGTTGTTGTTGTTTTTCAATGTTGAGGTTGTTGTTGAATTTGTTGGTGTTTTTCAATGTTGAGGTTGTTGTTTTTCAATGTTGAGGTTGTTGTTGAATTTGTTGGTGCTTTTCAATGTTGAGATTGTTGTTGAATTTGTTGGTGTTTTTCAATGTTGAGGTTGTTGTTGTTTTTCAATGTTGAGTTTGTTGTTGAATTTGTTGGTGTTTTTCAATGTTGAGTTTGTTGTTGAATTTGTTGGTGTTTTTCAATTTCGAGGTTGTTGTTGAATTTGTTAGTGTTTTTCAATGTTGAGGTTGTAGTTGAATTTGTTGGTGTTTTTCAATGTTGAGGTTGTTGTTGAATTTGTTGGTGTTTTTCAAAGTTGAGGCTGTTGTTGTTTTTCAATGTTGAGGTTGTTGTTGTATTTGTTGGTGTTTTTCAATTTCGAGGTTGTTGTTGAATTTGTTGGTGTTTTTCAATGTTGAAGTTGTTGTTGAATTTGTTGGTGTTTTTCAATGTTGAGGTTGTTGTTGTTTTTCAATGTTGAGGTTGTTGTTGAAATTGTTGGTGTTTTTCAATGTTGAGGTTGTTGTTGTTTTTCAATGCTGAGGTTGTTGTTGAATTTGTTGGTGTTTTTCAATGTTGAGGTTGTTGTTGAATTTGTTGGTGTTTTTCAATGTTGAGGTTGTTGTTGTTTTTCAATGTTGAGGTTGTTGTTGAATTTGTTGGTGTTTTTCAATGTTTAGGTTGTTGTTGTTTTTCAATGTTGAGGTTGTTGTTGAATTTGTTGGTGTTTTTCAATGTTGAGTTTGTTGTTGTTTTTCAATGTTGAGGTTGTTGTTGTTTTTCAATGTTGAGGTTGTTGTTGAATTTGTTGGTGTTTTTCAATGTTGAGGTTGTTGTTGTTTTTCAATGTTGAGGTTGTTGTTGAATTTGTTGGTGCTTTTCAATGTTGAGGTTGTTGTTGAATTTGTTGGTGTTTTTCAATGTTGAGGTTGTTGTTTTTTTTCAATGTTGAGGTTGTTGTTGAATTTGTTGGTGTTTTTCAATGTTGAGTTTGTTGTTGTTTTTCAATGTTGAGGTTGTTGTTGTTTTTCAATGTTGAGGTTGTTGTTGAATTTGTTGGTGTTTTTCAATGTTGAGGTTGTTGTTGTTTTTCAATGTTGAGGTTGTTGTTGAATTTGTTGGTGCTTTTCAATGTTGAGGTTGTTGTTGAATTTGTTGGTATTTTTCAATGTTGAGGTTGTTGTTGTTTTTCAATGTTGAGGTTGTTGTTGAATTTGTTGGTGTTTTTCAATGTTGAGTTTGTTGTTGAATTTGTTGGTGTTTTTCAATTTCGAGGTTGTTGTTGAATTTGTTGGTGTTTTTCAATGTTGAGGTTGTTGTTGAATTTGTTGGTGTTTTTCAATGTTGAGGTTGTTGTTGAATTTGTTGGTGTTTTTCAATGTTGAGGTTGTTGTTGAATTTGTTGGTGTTTTTCAATGTTGAGGTTGTTGTTGTTTTTCAATGTTGAGGTTGTTGTTGAATTTGTTGGTGTTTTTCAATGTTTAGGTTGTTGTTGTTTTTCAATGTTGAGGTTGTTGTTGAATTTGTTGGTGTTTTTCAATGTTGAGTTTGTTGTTGTTTTTCAATGTTGAGGTTGTTGTTGTTTTTCAATGTTGAGGTTGTTGTTGAATTTGTTGGTGTTTTTCAATGTTGAGGTTGTTGTTGTTTTTCAATGTTGAGGTTGTTGTTGAATTTGTTGGTGCTTTTCAATGTTGAGGTTGTTGTTGAATTTGTTGGTGTTTTTCAATGTTGAGGTTGTTGTTGTTTTTCAATGTTGAGGTTGTTGTTGAATTTGTTGGTGTTTTTCAATGTTGAGTTTGTTGTTGTTTTTCAATGTTGAGGTTGTTGTTGTTTTTCAATGTTGAGGTTGTTGTTGAATTTGTTGGTGTTTTTCAATGTTGAGGTTGTTGTTGTTTTTCAATGTTGAGGTTGTTGTTGAATTTGTTGGTGCTTTTCAATGTTGAGGTTGTTGTTGAATTTGTTGGTATTTTTCAATGTTGAGGTTGTTGTTGTTTTTCAATGTTGAGGTTGTTGTTGAATTTGTTGGTGTTTTTCAATGTTGAGTTTGTTGTTGAATTTGTTGGTGTTTTTCAATTTCGAGGTTGTTGTTGAATTTGTTGGTGTTTTTCAATGTTGAGGTTGTTGTTGAATTTGTTGGTGTTTTTCAATGTTGAGGTTGTTGTTGAATTTGTTGGTGTTTTTCAATGTTGAGGTTGTTGTTGTTTTTCAATGTTGAGGTCGTTGTTGAATTTGTTGGTGTTTTTCAATGTTTAGTTTGTTGTTGTTTTTCAATGTTGAGGTTGTTGTTGAATTTGTTGGTGTTTTTCAATGTTGAGGTTGTTGTTGTTTTTCAATGTTCAGGTTGTTGTTGAATTTGTTGGTGTTTTTGAAAGTTGAGGTTGTTGTTGAATTTGTTGCTGTTTTTCCATGATGAGGTTGTTGTTGTTTTTCAAAGTTGAGGTTGTTGTTGAATTTGATGGTGTTTTTCAATGTCGGGGTTGTTGTTGAATTTGTTGGTGTTTTTCTATGTTGAATTTTTTGTTGAATTTGTTGGTATTTTTCAATGTTGAGGTTGTTGTTGTTTTTCAATGTTGAGGTTGTTGTTGAATTTGTTGGTGTTTTTCAATGTTGAGGTTGTTGTTGTTTTTCAATGCTGCGGTTGTTGTTGATTTTGTTGGTGTTTTTCAATGTTGAGGTTGTTGTTGAATTTGTTGGTGTTTTTCAATGTTGAGGTTGTTCTTTTTCAATGTTGAGGTTGTTGTTGAATTTGTTGGTGTTTTTCAATGTTTAGGTTGTTGTTGTTTTTCAATGTTGAGGTTGTTGTTGAATTTGTTGGTGTTTTTCAATGTTGAGGTTGTTGTTGAATTTGTTGGTGTTTTTCAATGTTGAGGTTGTTGTTGTTTTTTAATGTTGAGGTTGTTGTTGAATTTGTTGGTGTTTTTCAATGTTGAGTTTGTTGTTGTTTTTCAATGCTGAGGTTGTTGTTGTTTTTCATTGTTGAGGTTGTTGTTGAATTTGTTGGTGTTTTTCAATGTTGAGGTTGTTGTTTTTCAATGTTGAGGTTGTTGTTGAATTTGTTGGTGCTTTTCAATGTTGAGATTGTTGTTGTTTTTCAAAGTTGCGGTTGTTGTTGAATTTGATGGTGTTTTTCAATGTCGGGGTTGTTGTTGAATTTGTTGGTGTTTTTCTATGTTGAATTTTTTGTTGAATTTGATGGTATTTTTCAATGTTGAGGGTTTTGTTGTTTTTCAATGTTGAGGTTGTTGTTGAATTTGTTGGTGTTTTTCAATGTTGAGGTTGTTGTTGTTTTTCAATGCTGCGGTTGTTTTTGATTTTGTTGGTGTTTTTCAATGTTGAGGTTGTTGTTGAATTTGTTGGTGTTTTTCAATGTTGAGGTTGTTCTTTTTCAATGTTGAGGTTGTTGTTGAATTTGTTGGTGTTTTTCAATGTTTAGGTTGTTGTTGTTTTTCAATGTTGAGGTTGTTGTTGAATTTGTTGGTGTTTTTCAATGTTGAGGTTGTTGTTGAATTTGTTGGTGTTTTTCAATGTTGAGGTTGTTGTTGTTTTTTAATGTTGAGGTTGTTGTTGAATTTGTTGGTGTTTTTCAATGTTGAGTTTGTTGTTGTTTTTCAATGTTGAGGTTGTTGTTGTTTTTCAATGTTGAGGTTGTTGTTGAATTTGTTGGTGTTTTTCAATGTTGAGGTTGTTGTTTTTCAATGTTGAGGTTGTTGTTGAATTTGTTGGTGCTTTTCAATGTTGAGATTGTTGTTGAATTTGTTGGTGTTTTTCAATGTTGAGGTTGTTGTTGTTTTTCAATGTTGAGTTTGTTGTTGAATTTGTTGGTGTTTTTCAAAGTTGAGTTTGTTGTTGAATTTGTTGGTGTTTTTCAATTTCGAGGTTGTTGTTGAATTTGTTAGTGTTTTTCAATGCTGAGGTTGTAGTTGAATTTGTTGGTGTTTTTCAATGTTGAGGTTGTTGTTGAATTTGTTGGTGTTTTTCAATGTTGAGGCTGTTGTTGTTTTTCAATGTTGAGGTTGTTGTTGTATTTGTTGGTGTTTTTCAATTTCGAGGTTGTTGTTGAATTTGTTGGTGTTTTTCAATGTTGAAGATGTTGTTGAATTTGTTGGTGTTTTTCAATGTTGAGGTTGTTGTTGTTTTTCAATGTTGAGGTTGTTGTTGAAATTGTTGATGTTTTTCAATGTTGAGGGTGTTGTTGTTTTTCAATGCTGAGGTTGTTGTTGAATTTGTTGGTGTTTTTCAATGTTGAGGTTGTTGTTGTTTTTCAATGTTGAGGTTGTTGTTGAATTTGTTTGTGTTTTTCAATGTTTAGGTTGTTGTTGTTTTTCAATGTTGAGGTTCTTGTTGAATTTGTTGGTGTTTTTCAATGTTGAGGTTGTTGTTGAATTTGTTGGTGTTTTTCAATGTTGAGGTTGTTGTTGTTTTTCAATGTTGAGGTTGTTGTTGAATTTGTTGGTGTTTTTCAATGTTGTGTTTGTTGTTGTTTTTCAATGTTGAGGTTGTTGTTGTTTTACAATGTTAAGGTTGTTGTTGAATTTGTTGGTGCTTTTCAATGTTGAGGTTGTTGTTGAATTTGTTGGTATTTTTCAATGTTGAGGTTGTTGTTGTTTTTCAATGTTGAGGTTGTTGTTGAAATTGTTGTTGTTTTTCAATGTTGAGGTTCTTGTTGAATTTGTTGGTGTTTTTCAATGTTGAGGTTGTTGTTGAATTTGTTGGTGTTTTTCAATGTTGACGTTGTTGTTGTTTTTCAATGTTGAGGTTGTTGTTGAATTTGTTGGTGTTTTTCAATGTTGTGTTTGTTGTTGTTTTTCAATGTTGAGGTTGTTGTTGTTTTTCAATGTTGAGGTTGTTGTTGAATTTGTTGGTGTTTTTCAATGTTGAGGTTGTTGTTGTTTTACAATGTTGAGGTTGTTGTTGAATTTGTTGGTGCTTTTCAATGTTGAGGTTGTTGTTGAATTTGTTGGTATTTTTCAATGTTGAGGTTGTTGTTGTTTTTCAATGTTGAGGTTGTTGTTGAATTTGTTGGTGTTTTTCAATGTTGAGTTTGTTGTTGAATTTGTTGGTGTTTTTCAATTTCGAGGTTGTTGTTGAATTTGTTGGTGTTTTTCAATGTTGAGGTTGTTGTTGAATTTGTTGGTGTTTTTCAATGTTGAGGTTGTTGTTGAATTTGTTGGTGTTTTTCAATGTTGAGGTTGTTGTTGTTTTTCAATGTTGAGGTCGTTGTTGAAATTGTTGATGTTTTTCAATGTTGAGGTTGTTGTTGTTTTTCAATGCTGAGGTTGTTGTTGAATTTGTTGGTGTTTTTCAATGTTGAGGTTGTTGTTGTTTTTCAATGTTGAGGTTGTTGTTGAATTTGTTGGTGTTTTTCAATGTTTAGGTGTTGTTGTTTTTCAATGTTGAGGTTGTTGTTGAATTTGTTGGTGTTTTTCAATGTTGAGGTTGTTGTTGAATTTGTTGGTGTTTTTCAATGTTGAGGTTGTTGTTGTTTTTCAATGTTGAGGTTGTTGTTGAATTTGTTGGTGTTTTTCAATGTTGAGTTTGTTGTTGTTTTTCAATGTTGAGGGAGTTGTTGTTTTTCAATGTTGAGGTTGTTGTTGAATTTGTTGGTGTTTTTCAATGTTGAGGTTGTTGTTGTTTTTCAATGTTGAGGTTGTTGTTGAATTTGTTGGTGCTTTTCAATGTTGAGGTTGTTGTTGAATTTGTTGGTTTTTTTCAATGTTGAGGTTGTTGTTGTTTTTCAATGTTGAGGTTGTGGTTGAATTTGTTGGTGTTTTTCAATGTTGAGTTTGTTGTTGAATTTGTTGGTGTTTTTCAATTTCGAGGTTGTTGTTGAATTTGTTGGTGTTTTTCAATGTTGAGGTTGTTGTTGAATTTGTTGGTGTTTTTCAATGTTCAGGTTGTTGTTGAATTTGTTGGTGTTTTTCAATGTTGAGGTTGTTGTTGTTTTTCAATGTTGAGGTCGTTGTTGAATTTGTTGGTGTTTTTCAATGTTTAGTTTGTTGTTGTTTTTCAATGTTGAGGTTGTTGTTGAATTAGTTGGTGTTTTTCAATGTTGAGGTTGTTGTTGTTTTTCAATGTTCAGGTTGTTGTTGAATTTGTTGGTGTTTTTCAAAGTTGAGGTTGTTGTTGAATTTGTTGGTGTTTTTCCATGATGAGGTTGTTGTTGTTTTTCAAAGTTGAGGTTGTTGTTGAATTTGATGGTGTTTTTCAATGTCGGGGTTGTTGTTGAATTTTTTGGTGTTTTTCTATGTTGAATTTTTCGTTGAATTTGTTGGTAATTTTCAATGTTGAGGTTGTTGTTGTTTTTCAATGTTGAGGTTGTTGTTGAATTTGTTGGTGTTTTTCAATGTTGAGGTTGTTGTTGTTTTTCAATGCTGCGGTTGTTTTTGATTTTGTTGGTGTTTTTCAATGTTGAGGTTGTTGTTGAATTTGTTGGTGTTTTTCAATGTTGAGGTTGTTCTTTTTCAATGTTGAGGTTGTTGTTGAATTTGTTGGTGTTTTTCAATGTTTAGGTTGTTGTTGTTTTTCAATGTTGAGGTTGTTGTTGAATTTGTTGGTGTTTTTCAATGTTGAGGTTGTTGTTGAATTTGTTGGTGTTTTTCAATGTTGAGGTTGTTGTTGTTTTTTAATGTTGAGGTTGTTGTTGAATTTGTTGGTGTTTTTCAATGTTGAGTTTGTTGTTGTTTTTCAATGTTGAGGTTGTTGTTGTTTTTCAATGTTGAGGTTGTTGTTGAATTTGTTGGTGTTTTTCAATTTTGAGGTTGTTGTTTTTCAATGTTGAGGTTTTTGTTGAATTTGTTGGTGCTTTTCTATGTTGAGATTGTTGTTGAATTTGTTGGTGTTTTTCAATGTTGAGGTTGTTGTTGTTTTTCAATGTTGAGTTTGTTGTTGAATTTGTTGGTGTTTTTCAATGTTGAGTTTGTTGTTGAATTTGTTGGTGTTTTTCAATTTCGAGGTTGTTGTTGAATTTGTTAGTGTTTTTCAATGTTGAGGTTGTAGTTGAATTTGTTGGTGTTTTTCAATGTTGAGGTTGTTGTTGAATTTGTTGGTGTTTTTCAATGTTGAGGCTGTTGTTGTTTTTCAATGTTGAGGTTGTTGTTGTATTTGTTGGTGTTTTTCAATTTCGAGGTTGTTGTTGAATTTGTTGGTGTTTTTCAATGTTGAAGATGTTGTTGAATTTGTTGGTGTTTTTCAATGTTGAGGTTGTTGTTGTTTTTCAATGTTGAGGTTGTTGTTGAAATTGTTGATGTTTTTCAATGTTGAGGTTGTTGTTGTTTTTCAATGCTGAGTTTGTTGTTGAATTTGTTGGTGTTTTTCAATGTTGAGGTTGTTGTTGAATTTGTTGGTGTTTTTCAATGTTGAGGTTGTTGTTGTTTTTCAATGTTGAGGTTGTTGTTGAATTTGTTTGTGTTTTTCAATGTTTAGGTTGTTGTTGTTTTTCAATGTTGAGGTTCTTGTTGAATTTGTTGGTGTTTTTCAATGTTGAGGTTGTTGTTGAATTTGTTGGTGTTTTTCAATGTTGACGTTGTTGTTGTTTTTCAATGTTGAGGTTGTTGTTGAATTTGTTGGTGTTTTTCAATGTTGTGTTTGTTGTTGTTTTTCAATGTTGAGGTTGTTGTTGTTTTTCAATGTTGAGGTTGTTGTTGAATTTGTTGGTGTTTTTCAATGTTGAGGTTGTTGTTGTTTTACAATGTTGAGGTTGTTGTTGAATTTGTTGGTGCTTTTCAATGTTGAGGTTGTTGTTGAATTTGTTGGTATTTTTCAATGTTGAGGTTGTTGTTGTTTTTCAATGTTGAGGTTGTTGTTGAATTTGTTGGTGTTTTTCAATGTTGAGTTTGTTGTTGAATTTGTTGGTGTTTTTCAATTTCGAGGTTGTTGTTGAATTTGTTGGTGTTTTTCAATGTTGAGGTTGTTGTTGAATTTGTTGGTGTTTTTCAATGTTGAGGTTGTTGTTGAATTTGTTGGTGTTTTTCAAAGCTGAGGTTGTTGTTGAATTTGTTGGTGTTTTTCCATGATGAGGTTGTTGATGTTTTTCAAAGTTGAGGTTGTTGTTGAATTTGATTTTGTTTTTCAATGTCGGGGTTGTTGTTGAATTTGTTGGTGTTTTTCTATGTTGAATTTTTTGTTGAATTTGTTGGTGTTTTTCAATGTTGAGGTTGTTTTTTTCAATGTGGAGGTTGTTGTTGAATTTGTTGGCGTTTTTAAATGTTGAGGTTGTTGTTGAATTTGTTGGTGTTTTCAATGTTGAGGTTTTTGTTGAATTTGTTGGTGTTTTTCAATGTTGAAGTTGTTGTTGTTTTTCAATGTTGAGGTTGTTGTTGAATTTGATGGTGTTTTTCAATGTCGACGTTGTTGTTGAATTTGTTGGTGTTTTTCAATGTTGAAGTTTTTGAATTTGTTGCTGTTTTTCAATGTTGAGGTTGTTGCTGTTTTTCAATGTTGAGGTTGTTGTTGAATTTGTTGGTGTTTTTCAATGCTGAGATTGTTGTTGTTTTTCAATGTTGAGGTTGTTGTTGAAATTGTTGGTGTTTTTAAATGTTGAGGTTGCTGTTGAATTTGTTGGTGTTTTTCAATGTTGAGGTTGTTGTTGAATTTGTTGGTGTTTTTCAATTTCGATGTTTTTGTTGTTTTTCAATGTTGAGGTTGTTGTTGTTTTTCAATTTGAGGTTGTTGTTGAATTTGTTGGTGTCTTTCAATGTTGAGGTTGTTGTTGAATTTGTTGGTGTTTTTCAATTTCGAGGTTTTTATTGTTTTTCAATGTTGAGGTTGTTGTTGTTTTTCAATGTTGAGGTTGTTGTTGAATTTGTTGGTGTTTTTCAATGTTGAGGTTGTTGTTTTTCAATGTTGAGGTTGTTGTTGAATTTGTTGGTGCTTTTCAATGTTGAGATTGTTGTTGAATTTGTTGGTGTTTTTCAATGTTGAGGTTGTTGTTGTTTTTCAATGTTGAGTTTGTTGTTGAATTTGTTGGTGTTTTTCAATGTTGAGTTTGTTGTTGAATTTGTTGGTGTTTTTCAATTTCGAGGTTGTTGTTGAATTTGTTAGTGTTTTTCAATGTTGAGGTTGTAGTTGAATTTGTTGGTGTTTTTCAATGTTGAGGTTGTTGTTGAATTTGTTGGTGTTTTTCAATGTTGAGGCTGTTGTTGTTTTTCAATGTTGAGGTTGTTGTTGTATTTGTTGGTGTTTTTCAATTTCGAGGTTGTTGTTGAATTTGTTGGTGTTTTTCAATGTTGAAGTTGTTGTTGAATTTGTTGGTGTTTTTCAATGTTGAGGTTGTTGTTGTTTTTCAATGTTGAGGTTGTTGTTGAAATTGTTGGTGTTTTTCAATGTTGAGGTTGTTGTTGTTTTTCAATGCTGAGGTTGTTGTTGAATTTGTTGGTGTTTTTCAATGTTGAGGTTGTTGTTGAATTTGTTGGTGTTTTTCAATGTTGAGGTTGTTGTTGTTTTTCAATGTTGAGGTTGTTGTTGAATTTGTTGGTGTTTTTCAATGTTTAGGTTGTTGTTGTTTTTCAATGTTGAGGTTGTTGTTGAATTTGTTGGTGTTTTTCAATGTTGAGGTTGTTGTTGAATTTGTTGGTGTTTTTCAATGTTGAGGTTGTTGTTGTTTTTCAATGTTGAGGTTGTTGTTGAATTTGTTGGTGTTTTTCAATGTTGAGTTTGTTGTTGTTTTTCAATGTTGAGGTTGTTGTTGAATTTGTTGGTATTTTTCAATGTTGAGGTTGTTGTTGTTTTTCAATGTTGAGGTTGTTGTTGAATTTGTTGGTGTTTTTCAATGTTGAGTTTGTTGTTGAATTTGTTGGTGTTTTTCAATTTCGAGGTTGTTGTTGAATTTGTTGGTGTTTTTCAATGTTGAGGTTGTTGTTGAATTTGTTGGTGTTTTTCAATGTTGAGGTTGTTGTTGAATTTGTTGGTGTTTTTCAATGTTGAGGTTGTTGTTGTTTTTCAATGTTGAGGTCGTTGTTGAATTTGTTGGTGTTTTTCAATGTTTAGTTTGTTGTTGTTTTTCAATGTTGAGGTTGTTGTTGAATTTGTTGGTGTTTTTCAATGTTGAGGTTGTTGTTGTTTTTCAATGTTCAGGTTGTTGTTGAATTTGTTGGTGTTTTTCAAAGTTGAGGTTGTTGTTGAATTTGTTGCTGTTTTTCCATGATGAGGTTGTTGTTGTTTTTCAAAGTTGAGGTTGTTGTTGAATTTGATGGTGTTTTTCAATGTCGGGGTTGTTGTTGAATTTGTTGGTGTTTTTCTATGTTGAATTTTTTGTTGAATTTGATGGTATTTTTCAATGTTGAGGTTGTTGTTGTTTTTCAATGTTGAGGTTGTTGTTGAATTTGTTGGTGTTTTTCAATGTTGAGGTTGTTGTTGTTTTTCAATGCTGCGGTTGTTTTTGATTTTGTTGGTGTTTTTCAATGTTGAGGTTGTTGTTGAATTTGTTGGTGTTTTTCAATGTTGAGGTTGTTCTTTTTCAATGTTGAGGTTGTTGTTGAATTTGTTGGTGTTTTTCAATGTTTAGGTTGTTGTTGTTTTTCAATGTTGAGGTTGTTGTTGAATTTGTTGGTGTTTTTCAATGTTGAGGTTGTTGTTGAATTTGTTGGTGTTTTTCAATGTTGAGGTTGTTGTTGTTTTTTAATGTTGAGGTTGTTGTTGAATTTGTTGGTGTTTTTCAATGTTGAGTTTGTTGTTGTTTTTCAATGTTGAGGTTGTTGTTGTTTTTCAATGTTGAGGTTGTTGTTGAATTTGTTGGTGTTTTTCAATGTTGAGGTTGTTGTTTTTCAATGTTGAGGTTGTTGTTGAATTTGTTGGTGCTTTTCAATGTTGAGATTGTTGTTGAATTTGTTGGTGTTTTTCAATGTTGAGGTTGTTGTTGTTTTTCAATGTTGAGTTTGTTGTTGAATTTGTTGGTGTTTTTCAAAGTTGAGTTTGTTGTTGAATTTGTTGGTGTTTTTCAATTTCGAGGTTGTTGTTGAATTTGTTAGTGTTTTTCAATGTTGAGGTTGTAGTTGAATTTGTTGGTGTTTTTCAATGTTGAGGTTGTTGTTGAATTTGTTGGTGTTTTTCAATGTTGAGGCTGTTGTTGTTTTTCATTGTTGAGGTTGTTGTTGTATTTGTTGGTGTTTTTCAATTTCGAGGTTGTTGTTGAATTTGTTGGTGTTTTTCAATGTTGAAGATGTTGTTGAATTTGTTGGTGTTTTTCAATGTTGAGGTTGTTGTTGTTTTTCAATGTTGAGGTTGTTGTTGAAATTGTTGATGTTTTTCAATGTTGAGGGTGTTGTTGTTTTTCAATGCTGAGGTTGTTGTTGAATTTGTTGGTGTTTTTCAATGTTGAGGTTGTTGTTGAATTTGTTGGTGTTTTTCAATGTTGAGGTTGTTGTTGTTTTTCATTGTTGAGGTTGTTGTTGAATTTGTTTGTGTTTTTCAATGTTTAGGTTGTTGTTGTTTTTCAATGTTGAGGTTCTTGTTGAATTTGTTGGTGTTTTTCAATGTTGAGGTTGTTGTTGAATTTGTTGGTGTTTTTCAATGTTGAGGTTGTTGTTGTTTTTCATCGTTGAGGTTGTTGTTGAATTTGTTGGTGTTTTTCAATGTTGTGTTTGTTGTTGTTTTTCAATGTTGAGGTTGTTGTTGTTTTACAATGTTGAGGTTGTTGTTGAATTTGTTGGTGCTTTTCAATGTTGAGGTTGTTGTTGAATTTGTTGGTATTTTTCAATGTTGAGGTTGTTGTTGTTTTTCAATGTTGAGGTTGTTGTTGAATTTGTTGGTGTTTTTCAATGTTGAGTTTGTTGTTGAATTTGTTGGTGTTTTTCAATTTCGAGGTTGTTGTTGAATTTGTTGGTGTTTTTCAATGTTGAGGTTGTTGTTGAATTTGTTGGTGTTTTCAATGTTGAGGTTGTTGTTGAATTTGTTGGTGTTTTTCAATGTTGAGGTTGTTGTTGTTTTTCAATGTTGAGGTCGTTGTTGAATTTGTTGGTGTTTTTCAATGTTTAGTTTGTTGTTGTTTTTCAATGTTGAGGTTGTTGTTGAATTTGTTGGTGTTTTTCAAAGCTGAGGTTGTTGTTGAATTTGTTGGTGTTTTTCCATGATGAGGTTGTTGTTGTTTTTCAAAGTTGAGGTTGTTGTTGAATTTGATGGTGTTTTTCAATGTCGGGGTTGTTGTTGAATTTGTTGGTGTTTTTCTATGTTGAATTTTTTGTTGAATTTGTTGGTGTTTTTCAATGTTGAGGTTGTTGTTTTTCAATGTGGAGGTTGTTGTTGAATTTGTTCGCGTTTTTAAATGTTGAGGTTGTTGTTGAATTTGTTGGTGTTTTCAATGTTGAGGTTTTTGTTGAATTTGTTGGTGTTTTTCAATGTTGAAGTTGTTGTTGTTTTTCAATGTTGAGGTTGTTGTTGAATTTGATGGTGTTTTCCAATGTCGACGTTGTTGTTGAATTTGTTGGTGTTTTTCAATGTTGAAGTTTTTGAATTTGTTGGTGTTTTTCAATGTTGAGGTTGTTGCTGTTTTTCAATGTTGAGGTTGTTGTTGAATTTGTTGGTGTTTTTCAATGTTGAGATTGTTGTTGTTTTTCAATGTTGAGGTTGTTGTTGAAATTGTTGGTGTTTTTAAATGTTGAGGTTCCTGTTGAATTTGTTGGTGTTTTTCAATGTTGAGGTTGTTGTTGTATTTCAATTTGAGGTTGTTGTTGAATTTGTTGGTGTCTTTCAATGTTGAGGTTGTTGTTGAATTTGTTGGTGTTTTTCAATTTCGAGGTTGTTGTTGAATTTGTTAGTGTTTTTCAATATTGAGCTTGTTGTTGAATTTGTTGGTGTTTTTCAATGTTGAGGTTGTTGTTGAATTTGTTGGTGTTTTTCAATGTTGAGGTTGTTGTTGTTTTTCAATGTTGAGGTTGTTGTTGAATTTGTTGGTGTTTTTCAATGTTTCGGTTGTGGTTGTTTTTCAATGTTGAGGTTGTTGTTGAATTTGTTGGTGTTTTTCAATGTTGAGGTTGTTGAATTTGTTGGTGTTTTTCAATGTTGAGGTTGTTGTTGTTTTTGAATGTTGAGGTTGGTGTTGAATTTGTTGGTGTTTTTCAATGTTGAGTTTGTTGTTGTTTTTCAATGTTGAGGTTGTTGTTGTTTTTCAATGTTGAGGTTGTTGTTGAATTTGTTGGTGTTTTTCAATGTTGAGGTTGTTGTTGTTTTTCAATGTTGAGGTTGTTGTTGAATTTGTTGGTGCTTTTCAATGTTGAGGTTGTTGTTGAATTTGTTGGTGTTTTTCAATGGTGAGGTTGTTGTTGTTTTTCAATGTTGAGGTTGTTGTTGAATTTGTTGGGGTTTTTCAATGTTGAGTGTGTTGTTGAATTTTTTGGTGTTTTTCAATTTCGAGGTTGTTGTTGAATTTGTTGGTGTTTTTCAATGTTGAGGTTGTTGTTGAATTTGTTGGTGTTTTTCAATGTTGAGGTTGTTGTTGAATTTGTTGGTGTTTTTCAATGTTGAGGTTGTTGTTGTTTTTCAAAGTTGAGGTTGTTGTTGAATATGTTGGTGTTTTTCAATGCTTAGTTTGTTGTTGTTTTTCAATGTTGAGGTTGTTGTTGAATTTGTTGGTGTTTTTCAATGTTGAGGTTGTTGTTGTTTTTCAATGTTGAGGTTGTTGTTGAATTTGATTGGTGCTTTTCAATGTTGAGGTTGTTGGTGTTTTTCAATGTTCAGGTTGTTGTTGAATTTGTTGGTGTTTTTCAATGCTGAGGTTGTTGTTGATTTTGTTGGTGTTTTTCAATGTTGAGGTTGTTGTTGAATTTGTTGGTGTTTTTCAATGTTGAGGTTGTTCTTTTTCAATGTTGAGGTTGTTGTTGAATTTGTTGGTGTTTTTCAATGTTTAGGTTGTTGTTGTTTTTCAATGTTGAGGTTGTTGTTGAATTTGTTGGTGCTTTTCAATGTTGAGGTTGTTGTTGAATTTGTTGGTGTTTTTCAATGTTGAGGTTGTTGTTGTTTTTCAATGTTGAGGTTGTTGTTGAATTTGTTGGTGTTTTTCAATGTTGAGTTTGTTGTTGTTTTTCAATGTTGAGGTTGTTGTTGTTTTTCAATGTTGAGGTTGTTGTTGAATTTGTTGATGTTTTTCAATGTTGAGGTTGTTGTTTTTCAATGTTGAGGTTGTTGTTGAATTTGTTGGTGCTTTTCAATGTTGAGATTGTTGTTGAATTTGTTGGTGTTTTTCAATGTTGAGGTTGTTGTTGTTTTTCAATGTTGAGTTTGTTGTTGAATTTGTTGGTGTTTTTCAATGTTGACTTTGTTGTTGAATTTGTTGGTGTTTTTCAATTTCGAGGTTGTTGTTGAATTTGTTAGTGTTTTTCAATGTTGAGGTTGTAGTTGAATTTGTTGGTGTTTTTCAATGTTGAGGTTGTTGTTGAATTTGTTGGTGTTTTTCAATGTTGAGGCTGTTGTTGTTTTTCAATGTTGAGGTTGTTGTTGTATTTGTTGGTGTTTTTCAATTTCGAGGTTGTTGTTGAATTTGTTGGTGTTTTTCAATGTTGAAGTTGTTGTTGAATTTGTTGGTGTTTTTCAATGTTGAGGTTGTTGTTGTTTTTCAATGTTGAGGTTGTTGTTGAAATTGTTGATGTTTTTCAATGTTGAGGTTGTTGTTGTTTTTCAATGCTGAGGTTGTTGTTGAATTTGTTGGTGTTTTTCAATGTTGAGGTTGTTGTTGAATTTGTTGGTGTTTTTCAATGTTGAGGTTGTTGTTGTTTTTCAATGTTGAGGTTGTTGTTGAATTTGTTGGTGTTTTTCAATGTTTAGGTTGTTGTTGTTTTTCAATGTTGAGGTTGTTGTTGAATTTGTTGGTGTTTTTCAATGTTGAGGTTGTTGTTGAATTTGTTGGTGTTTTTCAATGTTGAGTTTGTTGTTGTTTTTCAATGTTGAGGTTGTTGCTGAATTTGTTGGTGTTTTTCAATGTTGAGTTTGTTGTTGTTTTTCAATGTTGAGGTTGTTGTTGTTTTTCAATGTTGAGGTTGTTGTTGAATTTGTTGGTGTTTTTCAATGTTGAGGTTGTTGTTGTTTTTCAATGTTGAGGTTGTTGTTGAATTTGTTGGTGCTTTTCAATGTTGAGGTTGTTGTTGAATTTGTTGGTGTTTTTCAATGTTGAGGTTGTTGTTGTTTTTCAATGTTGAGGTCGTTGTTGAATTTGTTGGTGTTTTTCAATGTTTAGTTTGTTGTTGTTTTTCAATGTTGAGGTTGTTGTTGAATTTGTTGGTGTTTTTCAAAGCTGAGGTTGTTGTTGAATTTGTTGGTGTTTTTCAATGTTTAGTTTGTTGTTGTTTTTCAATGTTGAGGTTGTTGTTGAATTTGTTGGTGTTTTTCAAAGCTGAGGTTGTTGTTGAATTTGTTGGTGCTTTTCAATGTTGAGATTGTTGTTGAATTTGTTGGTGTTTTTCAATGTTGAGGTTGTTGTTGTTTTTCAATGTTGAGTTTGTTGTTGAATTTGTTGGTGTTTTTCAAAGTTGAGTTTGTTGTTGAATTTGTTGGTGTTTTTCAATTTCGAGGTTGTTGTTGAATTTGTTAGTGTTTTTCAATGTTGAGGTTGTAGTTGAATTTGTTGGTGTTTTTCAATGTTGAGGTTGTTGTTGAATTTGTTGGTGTTTTTCAATGTTGAGGCTGTTGTTGTTTTTCATTGTTGAGGTTGTTGTTGTATTTGTTGGTGTTTTTCAATTTCGAGGTTGTTGTTGAATTTGTTGGTGTTTTTCAATGTTGAAGATGTTGTTGAATTTGTTGGTGTTTTTCAATGTTGAGGTTGTTGTTGTTTTTCAATGTTGAGGTTGTTGTTGAAATTGTTGATGTTTTTCAATGTTGAGGGTGTTGTTGTTTTTCAATGCTGAGGTTGTTGTTGAATTTGTTGGTGTTTTTCAATGTTGAGGTTGTTGTTGAATTTGTTGGTGTTTTTCAATGTTGAGGTTGTTGTTGTTTTTCATTGTTGAGGTTGTTGTTGAATTTGTTTGTGTTTTTCAATGTTTAGGTTGTTGTTGTTTTTCAATGTTGAGGTTCTTGTTGAATTTGTTGGTGTTTTTCAATGTTGAGGTTGTTGTTGAATTTGTTGGTGTTTTTCAATGTTGAGGTTGTTGTTGTTTTTCATCGTTGAGGTTGTTGTTGAATTTGTTGGTGTTTTTCAATGTTGTGTTTGTTGTTGTTTTTCAATGTTGAGGTTGTTGTTGTTTTACAATGTTGAGGTTGTTGTTGAATTTGTTGGTGCTTTTCAATGTTGAGGTTGTTGTTGAATTTGTTGGTATTTTTCAATGTTGAGGTTGTTGTTGTTTTTCAATGTTGAGGTTGTTGTTGAATTTGTTGGTGTTTTTCAATGTTGAGTTTGTTGTTGAATTTGTTGGTGTTTTTCAATTTCGAGGTTGTTGTTGAATTTGTTGGTGTTTTTCAATGTTGAGGTTGTTGTTGAATTTGTTGGTGTTTTCAATGTTGAGGTTGTTGTTGAATTTGTTGGTGTTTTTCAATGTTGAGGTTGTTGTTGTTTTTCAATGTTGAGGTCGTTGTTGAATTTGTTGGTGTTTTTCAATGTTTAGTTTGTTGTTGTTTTTCAATGTTGAGGTTGTTGTTGAATTTGTTGGTGTTTTTCAAAGCTGAGGTTGTTGTTGAATTTGTTGGTGTTTTTCCATGATGAGGTTGTTGTTGTTTTTCAAAGTTGAGGTTGTTGTTGAATTTGATGGTGTTTTTCAATGTCGGGGTTGTTGTTGAATTTGTTGGTGTTTTTCTATGTTGAATTTTTTGTTGAATTTGTTGGTGTTTTTCAATGTTGAGGTTGTTGTTTTTCAATGTGGAGGTTGTTGTTGAATTTGTTCGCGTTTTTAAATGTTGAGGTTGTTGTTGAATTTGTTGGTGTTTTCAATGTTGAGGTTTTTGTTGAATTTGTTGGTGTTTTTCAATGTTGAAGTTGTTGTTGTTTTTCAATGTTGAGGTTGTTGTTGAATTTGATGGTGTTTTCCAATGTCGACGTTGTTGTTGAATTTGTTGGTGTTTTTCAATGTTGAAGTTTTTGAATTTGTTGGTGTTTTTCAATGTTGAGGTTGTTGCTGTTTTTCAATGTTGAGGTTGTTGTTGAATTTGTTGGTGTTTTTCAATGTTGAGATTGTTGTTGTTTTTCAATGTTGAGGTTGTTGTTGAAATTGTTGGTGTTTTTAAATGTTGAGGTTCCTGTTGAATTTGTTGGTGTTTTTCAATGTTGAGGTTGTTGTTGTATTTCAATTTGAGGTTGTTGTTGAATTTGTTGGTGTCTTTCAATGTTGAGGTTGTTGTTGAATTTGTTGGTGTTTTTCAATTTCGAGGTTGTTGTTGAATTTGTTAGTGTTTTTCAATATTGAGCTTGTTGTTGAATTTGTTGGTGTTTTTCAATGTTGAGGTTGTTGTTGAATTTGTTGGTGTTTTTCAATGTTGAGGTTGTTGTTGTTTTTCAATGTTGAGGTTGTTGTTGAATTTGTTGGTGTTTTTCAATGTTTCGGTTGTGGTTGTTTTTCAATGTTGAGGTTGTTGTTGAATTTGTTGGTGTTTTTCAATGTTGAGGTTGTTGAATTTGTTGGTGTTTTTCAATGTTGAGGTTGTTGTTGTTTTTGAATGTTGAGGTTGGTGTTGAATTTGTTGGTGTTTTTCAATGTTGAGTTTGTTGTTGTTTTTCAATGTTGAGGTTGTTGTTGTTTTTCAATGTTGAGGTTGTTGTTGAATTTGTTGGTGTTTTTCAATGTTGAGGTTGTTGTTGTTTTTCAATGTTGAGGTTGTTGTTGAATTTGTTGGTGCTTTTCAATGTTGAGGTTGTTGTTGAATTTGTTGGTGTTTTTCAATGGTGAGGTTGTTGTTGTTTTTCAATGTTGAGGTTGTTGTTGAATTTGTTGGGGTTTTTCAATGTTGAGTGTGTTGTTGAATTTTTTGGTGTTTTTCAATTTCGAGGTTGTTGTTGAATTTGTTGGTGTTTTTCAATGTTGAGGTTGTTGTTGAATTTGTTGGTGTTTTTCAATGTTGAGGTTGTTGTTGAATTTGTTGGTGTTTTTCAATGTTGAGGTTGTTGTTGTTTTTCAAAGTTGAGGTTGTTGTTGAATATGTTGGTGTTTTTCAATGCTTAGTTTGTTGTTGTTTTTCAATGTTGAGGTTGTTGTTGAATTTGTTGGTGTTTTTCAATGTTGAGGTTGTTGTTGTTTTTCAATGTTGAGGTTGTTGTTGAATTTGATTGGTGCTTTTCAATGTTGAGGTTGTTGGTGTTTTTCAATGTTCAGGTTGTTGTTGAATTTGTTGGTGTTTTTCAATGCTGAGGTTGTTGTTGATTTTGTTGGTGTTTTTCAATGTTGAGGTTGTTGTTGAATTTGTTGGTGTTTTTCAATGTTGAGGTTGTTCTTTTTCAATGTTGAGGTTGTTGTTGAATTTGTTGGTGTTTTTCAATGTTTAGGTTGTTGTTGTTTTTCAATGTTGAGGTTGTTGTTGAATTTGTTGGTGCTTTTCAATGTTGAGGTTGTTGTTGAATTTGTTGGTGTTTTTCAATGTTGAGGTTGTTGTTGTTTTTCAATGTTGAGGTTGTTGTTGAATTTGTTGGTGTTTTTCAATGTTGAGTTTGTTGTTGTTTTTCAATGTTGAGGTTGTTGTTGTTTTTCAATGTTGAGGTTGTTGTTGAATTTGTTGATGTTTTTCAATGTTGAGGTTGTTGTTTTTCAATGTTGAGGTTGTTGTTGAATTTGTTGGTGCTTTTCAATGTTGAGATTGTTGTTGAATTTGTTGGTGTTTTTCAATGTTGAGGTTGTTGTTGTTTTTCAATGTTGAGTTTGTTGTTGAATTTGTTGGTGTTTTTCAATGTTGACTTTGTTGTTGAATTTGTTGGTGTTTTTCAATTTCGAGGTTGTTGTTGAATTTGTTAGTGTTTTTCAATGTTGAGGTTGTAGTTGAATTTGTTGGTGTTTTTCAATGTTGAGGTTGTTGTTGAATTTGTTGGTGTTTTTCAATGTTGAGGCTGTTGTTGTTTTTCAATGTTGAGGTTGTTGTTGTATTTGTTGGTGTTTTTCAATTTCGAGGTTGTTGTTGAATTTGTTGGTGTTTTTCAATGTTGAAGTTGTTGTTGAATTTGTTGGTGTTTTTCAATGTTGAGGTTGTTGTTGTTTTTCAATGTTGAGGTTGTTGTTGAAATTGTTGATGTTTTTCAATGTTGAGGTTGTTGTTGTTTTTCAATGCTGAGGTTGTTGTTGAATTTGTTGGTGTTTTTCAATGTTGAGGTTGTTGTTGAATTTGTTGGTGTTTTTCAATGTTGAGGTTGTTGTTGTTTTTCAATGTTGAGGTTGTTGTTGAATTTGTTGGTGTTTTTCAATGTTTAGGTTGTTGTTGTTTTTCAATGTTGAGGTTGTTGTTGAATTTGTTGGTGTTTTTCAATGTTGAGGTTGTTGTTGAATTTGTTGGTGTTTTTCAATGTTGAGTTTGTTGTTGTTTTTCAATGTTGAGGTTGTTGCTGAATTTGTTGGTGTTTTTCAATGTTGAGTTTGTTGTTGTTTTTCAATGTTGAGGTTGTTGTTGTTTTTCAATGTTGAGGTTGTTGTTGAATTTGTTGGTGTTTTTCAATGTTGAGGTTGTTGTTGTTTTTCAATGTTGAGGTTGTTGTTGAATTTGTTGGTGCTTTTCAATGTTGAGGTTGTTGTTGAATTTGTTGGTGTTTTTCAATGTTGAGGTTGTTGTTGTTTTTCAATGTTGAGGTCGTTGTTGAATTTGTTGGTGTTTTTCAATGTTTAGTTTGTTGTTGTTTTTCAATGTTGAGGTTGTTGTTGAATTTGTTGGTGTTTTTCAAAGCTGAGGTTGTTGTTGAATTTGTTGGTGTTTTTCCATGATGAGGTTGTTGTTGTTTTTCAAAGTTGAGGTTGTTGTTGAATTTGATGGTGTTTTTCAATGTCGGGGTTGTTGTTGAATTTGTTGGTGTTTTTCTATGTTGAATTTTTTGTTGAATTTGTTGGTGTTTTTCAATGTTGAGGTTGTTGTTTTTCAATGTGGAGGTTGTTGTTGAATTTGTTCGCGTTTTTAAATGTTGAGGTTGTTGTTGAATTTGTTGGTGTTTTCAATGTTGAGGTTTTTGTTGAATTTGTTGGTGTTTTTCAATGTTGAAGTTGTTGTTGTTTTTCAATGTTGAGGTTGTTGTTGAATTTGATGGTGTTTTCCAATGTCGACGTTGTTGTTGAATTTGTTGGTGTTTTTCAATGTTGAAGTTTTTGAATTTGTTGGTGTTTTTCAATGTTGAGGTTGTTGCTGTTTTTCAATGTTGAGGTTGTTGTTGAATTTGTTGGTGTTTTTCAATGTTGAGATTGTTGTTGTTTTTCAATGTTGAGGTTGTTGTTGAAATTGTTGGTGTTTTTAAATGTTGAGGTTCCTGTTGAATTTGTTGGTGTTTTTCAATGTTGAGGTTGTTGTTGTATTTCAATTTGAGGTTGTTGTTGAATTTGTTGGTGTCTTTCAATGTTGAGGTTGTTGTTGAATTTGTTGGTGTTTTTCAATTTCGAGGTTGTTGTTGAATTTGTTAGTGTTTTTCAATATTGAGCTTGTTGTTGAATTTGTTGGTGTTTTTCAATGTTGAGGTTGTTGTTGAATTTGTTGGTGTTTTTCAATGTTGAGGTTGTTGTTGTTTTTCAATGTTGAGGTTGTTGTTGAATTTGTTGGTGTTTTTCAATGTTTCGGTTGTGGTTGTTTTTCAATGTTGAGGTTGTTGTTGAATTTGTTGGTGTTTTTCAATGTTGAGGTTGTTGAATTTGTTGGTGTTTTTCAATGTTGAGGTTGTTGTTGTTTTTGAATGTTGAGGTTGGTGTTGAATTTGTTGGTGTTTTTCAATGTTGAGTTTGTTGTTGTTTTTCAATGTTGAGGTTGTTGTTGTTTTTCAATGTTGAGGTTGTTGTTGAATTTGTTGGTGTTTTTCAATGTTGAGGTTGTTGTTGTTTTTCAATGTTGAGGTTGTTGTTGAATTTGTTGGTGCTTTTCAATGTTGAGGTTTTTGTTGAATTTGTTGGTGTTTTTCAATGGTGAGGTTGTTGTTGTTTTTCAATGTTGAGGTTGTTGTTGAATTTGTTGGGGTTTTTCAATGTTGAGTGTGTTGTTGAATTTTTTGGTGTTTTTCAATTTCGAGGTTGTTGTTGAATTTGTTGGTGTTTTTCAATGTTGAGGTTGTTGTTGAATTTGTTGGTGTTTTTCAATGTTGAGGTTGTTGTTGAATTTGTTGGTGTTTTTCAATGTTGAGGTTGTTGTTGTTTTTCAAAGTTGAGGTTGTTGTTGAATATGTTGGTGTTTTTCAATGCTTAGTTTGTTGTTGTTTTTCAATGTTGAGGTTGTTGTTGAATTTGTTGGTGTTTTTCAATGTTGAGGTTGTTGTTGTTTTTCAATGTTGAGGTTGTTGTTGAATTTGATTGGTGCTTTTCAATGTTGAGGTTGTTGGTGTTTTTCAATGTTCAGGTTGTTGTTGAATTTGTTGGTGTTTTTCAATGCTGAGGTTGTTGTTGATTTTGTTGGTGTTTTTCAATGTTGAGGTTGTTGTTGAATTTGTTGGTGTTTTTCAATGTTGAGGTTGTTCTTTTTCAATGTTGAGGTTGTTGTTGAATTTGTTGGTGTTTTTCAATGTTTAGGTTGTTGTTGTTTTTCAATGTTGAGGTTGTTGTTGAATTTGTTGGTGCTTTTCAATGTTGAGGTTGTTGTTGAATTTGTTGGTGTTTTTCAATGTTGAGGTTGTTGTTGTTTTTCAATGTTGAGGTTGTTGTTGAATTTGTTGGTGTTTTTCAATGTTGAGTTTGTTGTTGTTTTTCAATGTTGAGGTTGTTGTTGTTTTTCAATGTTGAGGTTGTTGTTGAATTTGTTGATGTTTTTCAATGTTGAGGTTGTTGTTTTTCAATGTTGAGGTTGTTGTTGAATTTGTTGGTGCTTTTCAATGTTGAGATTGTTGTTGAATTTGTTGGTGTTTTTCAATGTTGAGGTTGTTGTTGTTTTTCAATGTTGAGTTTGTTGTTGAATTTGTTGGTGTTTTTCAATGTTGACTTTGTTGTTGAATTTGTTGGTGTTTTTCAATTTCGAGGTTGTTGTTGAATTTGTTAGTGTTTTTCAATGTTGAGGTTGTAGTTGAATTTGTTGGTGTTTTTCAATGTTGAGGTTGTTGTTGAATTTGTTGGTGTTTTTCAATGTTGAGGCTGTTGTTGTTTTTCAATGTTGAGGTTGTTGTTGTATTTGTTGGTGTTTTTCAATTTCGAGGTTGTTGTTGAATTTGTTGGTGTTTTTCAATGTTGAAGTTGTTGTTGAATTTGTTGGTGTTTTTCAATGTTGAGGTTGTTGTTGTTTTTCAATGTTGAGGTTGTTGTTGAAATTGTTGATGTTTTTCAATGTTGAGGTTGTTGTTGTTTTTCAATGCTGAGGTTGTTGTTGAATTTGTTGGTGTTTTTCAATGTTGAGGTTGTTGTTGAATTTGTTGGTGTTTTTCAATGTTGAGGTTGTTGTTGTTTTTCAATGTTGAGGTTGTTGTTGAATTTGTTGGTGTTTTTCAATGTTTAGGTTGTTGTTGTTTTTCAATGTTGAGGTTGTTGTTGAATTTGTTGGTGTTTTTCAATGTTGAGGTTGTTGTTGAATTTGTTGGTGTTTTTCAATGTTGAGTTTGTTGTTGTTTTTCAATGTTGAGGTTGTTGCTGAATTTGTTGGTGTGTTTCAATGTTGAGTTTGTTGTTGTTTTTCAATGTTGAGGTTGTTGTTGTTTTTCAATGTTGAGGTTGTTGTTGAATTTGTTGGTGTTTTTCAATGTTGAGGTTGTTGTTGTTTTTCAATGTTGAGGTTGTTGTTGAATTTGTTGGTGCTTTTCAATGTTGAGGTTGTTGTTGAATTTGTTGGTATTTTTCAATGTTGAGGTTGTTGTTGTTTTTCAATGTTGAGGTTGTTGTTGAATTTGTTGGTGTTTTTCAATGTTGAGTTTGTTGTTGAATTTGTTGGTGTTTTTCAATTTCGAGGTTGTTGTTGAATTTGTTGGTGTTTTTCAATGTTGAGTTTGTTGTTGAATTTGTTGGTGTTTTTCAATGTTGAGGTTGTTTTTGAAGTTGTTGGTGTTTTTCAATGTTGAGGTTGTTGTTGTTTTTCAATGTTGAGGTCGTTGTTGAATTTGTTGGTGTTTTTCAATGTTTAGTTTGTTGTTGTTTTTCAATGTTGAGGTTGTTGCTGAATTTGTTGGTGTTTTTCAATGTTGAGGTTGTTGTTGTTTTTCAATGTTCAGGTTGTTGTTGAATTTGTTGGTGTTTTTCAAAGTTGAGGTTGTTGTTGAATTTGTTGGTGTTTTTCCATGATGAGGTTGTTGTTGAATTTGTTGGTGTTTTTCAATGTTGAGGTTGTTGTTGTTTTTCAATGTTGAGGTTGTTGTTGAAATTGTTGATGTTTTTCAATGTTCAGGTTGTTGTTGTTTTTCAATGCTGAGGTTGTTGTTGAATTTGTTGGTGTTTTTCAATGTTGAGGTTGTTGTTGAATTTGTTGGTGTTTTTCAATGTTGAGGTTGTTGTTGTTTTTCAATGTTGAGGTTGTTGTTGAATTTGTTGGTGTTTTTCAATGTTTAGGTTGTTGTTGTTTTTCAATGTTGAGGTTGTTGTTGAATTTGTTGGTGTTTTTCAATGTTGAGGTTGTTGTTGAATTTGTTGGTGTTTTTCAATGTTGAGTTTGTTGTTGTTTTTCAATGTTGAGGTTGTTGCTGAATTTGTTGGTGTTTTTCAATGTTGAGTTTGTTGTTGTTTTTCAATGTTGAGGTTGTTGTTGTTTTTCAATGTTGAGGTTGTTGTTGAATTTGTTGGTGTTTATCAATGTTGAGGTTGTTGTTGTTTTTCAATGTTGAGGTTGTTGTTGAATTTGTTGGTGCTTTTCAATGTTGAGGTTGTTGTTGAATTTGTTGGTATTTTTCAATGTTGAGGTTGTTGCTGTTTTTCAATGTTGAGGTTGTTGTTGAATTTGTTGGTGTTTTTCAATGTTGAGTTTGTTGTTGAATTTGTTGGTGTTTTTCAATTTCGAGGTTGTTGTTGAATTTGTTGGTGTTTTTCAATGTTGAGTTTGTTGTTGAATTTGTTGGTGTTTTTCAATGTTGAGGTTGTTGTTGAAGTTGTTGGTGTTTTTCAATGTTGAGGTTGTTGTTGTTTTTCAATGTTGAGGTCGTTGTTGAATTTGTTGGTGTTTTTCAATGTTTAGTTTGTTGTTGTTTTTCAATGTTGAGGTTGTTGCTGAATTTGTTGGTGTTTTTCAATGTTGAGGTTGTTGTTGTTTTTCAATGTTCAGGTTGTTGTTGAATTTGTTGGTGTTTTTCAAAGTTGAGGTTGTTGTTGAATTTGTTGGTGTTTTTCCATGATGAGGTTGTTGTTGTTTTTCAAAGTTGAGGTTGTTGTTGAATTTGATGGTGTTTTTCAATGTCGGGGTTGTTGTTGAATTTGTTGGAGTTTTTCTATGTTGAATTTTTTGTTGAATTTGTTGGTGTTTTTCAATGTTGAGGTTGTTGTTTTTCAATGTGGAGGTTGTTGTTGAATTTGTTGGCGTTTTTAAATGTTGAGGTTGTTGTTGAATTTGTTGGTGTTTTCAATGTTGAGGTTTTTGTTGAATTTGTTGGTGTTTTTCAATGTTGAAGTTGTTGTTGTTTTTCAATGTTGAGGTTGTTGTTGAATTTGATGGTGTTTTTCAATGTCGACGTTGTTGTTGAATTTGTTGGTGTTTTTCAATGTTGAAGTTTTTGAATTTGTTGGTGTTTTTCAATGTTGAGGTTGTTGCTGTTTTTCAATGTTGAGGTTGTTGTTGAATTTGTTGGTGTTTTTCAATGTTGAGATTGTTGTTGTTTTTCAATGTTGAGGTTGTTGTTGAAATTGTTGGTGTTTTTAAATGTTGAGGTTGCTGTTGAATTTGTTGGTGTTTTTCTATGTTGAGGTTGTTGTTGTTTTTCAATTTGAGGTTGTTGTTGAATTTGTTGGTGTCTTTCAATGTTGAGGTTGTTGTTGAATTTGTTGGTGTTTTTCAATTTCGAGGTTGTTGTTGAATTTGTTAGTGTTTTTCAATATTGAGCTTGTTGTTGAATTTGTTGGTGTTTTTCAATGTTGAGGTTGTTGTTGAATTTGTTGGTATTTTTCAATGTTGAGGTTGTTGTTGTTTTTCAATGTTGAGGTTGTTGTTGAATTTGTTGGTGTTTTTCAATGTTTAGGTTGTTGTTGTTTTTCAATGTTGAGGTTGTTGTTGAATTTGTTGGTGTTTTTCAATGTTGAGGTTGTTGTTGAATTTGTTGGTGTTTTTCAATGTTGAGGTTGTTGTTGTTTTTCAATGTTGAGGTTGTTGTTGAATTTGTTGGCGTTTTTCAATGTTGAGTTTGTTGTTGTTTTTCAATGTTGAGGTTGTTGTTGTTTTTCAATGTTGAGGTTGTTGTTGAATTTGTTGGTGTTTTTCAATGTTGAGGTTGTTGTTGTTTTTCAATGTTGAGGTTGTTGTTGAATTTGTTGGTGCTTTTCAATGTTGAGGTTGTTGTTGAATTTGTTGGTGTTTTTCAATGGTGAGGTTGTTGTTGTTTTTCAATGTTGAGGTTGTTGTTGAATTTGTTGGGGTTTTTCAATGTTGAGTTTGTTGTTGAATTTTTTGGTGTTTTTCAATTTCGAGGTTGTTGTTGAATTTGTTGGTGTTTTTCAATGTTGAGGTTGTTGTTGAATTTGTTGGTGTTTTTCAATGTTGAGGTTGTTGTTGAATTTGTTGGTGTTTTTCAATGTTGAGGTTGTTGTTGTTTTTCAATGTTGAGGTCGTTGTTGAATTTGTTGGTGTTTTTCAATGTTGAGGTTGTTGTTGTTTTTCAATGTTCAGGTTGTTGTTGAATTTGTTGGTGTTTTTCAAAGTTGAGGTTGTTGTTGAATTTGTTGCTGTTTTTCCATGATGAGGTTGTTGTTGTTTTTCAAAGTTGAGGTTGTTGTTGAATTTGATGGTGTTTTTCAATGTCGGGGTTGTTGTTGAATTTGTTGGTGTTTTTCTATGTTGAATTTTTTGTTGAATTTGATGGTATTTTTCAATGTTGAGGTTGTTGTTGTTTTTCAATGTTGAGGTTGTTGTTGAATTTGTTGGTGTTTTTCAATGTTGAGGTTGTTGTTGTTTTTCAATGCTGCGGTTGTTTTTGATTTTGTTGGTGTTTTTCAATGTTGAGGTTGTTGTTGAATTTGTTGGTGTTTTTCAATGTTGAGGTTGTTCTTTTTCAATGTTGAGGTTGTTGTTGAATTTGTTAGTGTTTTTCAATATTGAGCTTGTTGTTGGTGTTTTTCAATGTTGAGGTTGTTGTTGAATTTGTTGGTATTTTTCAATGTTGAGGTTGTTGGTGTTTTTCAATGTTTAGGTTGTTGTTGTTTTTCAATGTTGAGGTTGTTGTTGAATTTGTTGTTGTTTTTCAATGTTGAGGTTGTTGTTGAATTTGTTGGTGTTTTTCAATGTTGAGGTTGTTGTTGTTTTTCAATGTTGAGGTTGTTGTTGAATTTGTTGGTGTTTTTCAATGTTGAGTTTGTTGTTGTTTTTCAATGTTGAGGTTGTTGTTGTTTTTCAATGTTGAGGTTGTTGTTGAATTTGTTGGTGTTTTTCAATGTTGAGGTTGTTGTTGTTTTTCAATGTTGAGGTTGTTGTTGAATTTGTTGGTGCTTTTCAATGTTGAGGTTGTTGTTGAATTTGTTGGTGTTTTTCAATGGTGAGGTTGTTGTTGTTTTTCAATGTTGAGGTTGTTGTTGAATTTGTTGGGGTTTTTCAATGTTGAGTTTGTTGTTGAATTTTTTGGTGTTTTTCAATTTCGAGGTTGTTGTTGAATTTGTTGGTGTTTTTCAATGTTGAGGTTGTTGTTGAATTTGTTGGTGTTTTTCAATGTTGAGGTTGTTGTTGAATTTGTTGGTGTTTTTCAATGTTGAGGTTGTTGTTGTTTTTCAATGTTGAGGTCGTTGTTGAATTTGTTGGTGTTTTTCAATGTTTAGTTTGTTGTTGTTTTTCAATGTTGAGGTTGTTGTTGAATTTGTTGGTGTTTTTCAATGTTGAGGTTGTTGTTGTTTTTCAATGTTCAGGTTGTTGTTGAATTTGTTGGTGTTTTTCAAAGTTGAGGTTGTTGTTGAATTTGTTGCTGTTTTTCCATGATGAGGTTGTTGTTGTTTTTCAAAGTTGAGGTTGTTGTTGAATTTGATGGTGTTTTTCAATGTCGGGGTTGTTGTTGAATTTGTTGGTGTTTTTCTATGTTGAATTTTTTGTTGAATTTGATGGTATTTTTCAATGTTGAGGTTGTTGTTGTTTTTCAATGTTGAGGTTGTTGTTGAATTTGTTGGTGTTTTTCAATGTTGAGGTTGTTGTTGTTTTTCAATGCTGCGGTTGTTTTTGATTTTGTTGGTGTTTTTCAATGTTGAGGTTGTTGTTGAATTTGTTGGTGTTTTTCAATGTTGAGGTTGTTCTTTTTCAATGTTGAGGTTGTTGTTGAATTTGTTGGTGTTTTTCAATGTTTAGGTTGTTGTTGTTTTTCAATGTTGAGGTTGTTGTTGAATTTGTTGGTGTTTTTCAATGTTGAGGTTGTTGTTGAATTTGTTGGTGTTTTTCAATGTTGAGGTTGTTGTTGTTTTTTAATGTTGAGGTTGTTGTTGAATTTGTTGGTGTTTTTCAATGTTGAGTTTGTTGTTTTTCAATGTTGAGGTTGTTGTTGTTTTTCAATGTTGAGGTTGTTGTTGAATTTGTTGGTGTTTTTCAATGTTGAGGTTGTTGTTTTTCAATGTTGAGGTTGTTGTTGAATTTGTTGGTGCTTTTCAATGTTGAGATTGTTGTTGAATTTGTTGGTGTTTTTCAATGTTGAGGTTGTTGTTGTTTTTCAATGTTGAGTTTGTTGTTGAATTTGTTGGTGTTTTTCAAAGTTGAGTTTGTTGTTGAATTTGTTGGTGTTTTTCAATTTCGAGGTTGTTGTTGAATTTGTTAGTGTTTTTCAATGTTGAGGTTGTGGTTGAATTTGTTGGTGTTTTTCAATGTTGAGGTTGTTGTTGAATTTGTTGGTGTTTTTCAATGTTGAGGCTGTTGTTGTTTTTCAATGTTGAGGTTGTTGTTGTATTTGTTGGTGTTTTTCAATTTCGAGGTTGTTGTTGAATTTGTTGGTGTTTTTCAATGTTGAAGATGTTGTTGAATTTGTTGGTGTTTTTCAATGTTGAGGTTGTTGTTCTTTTTCAATGTTGAGGTTGTTGTTGAAATTGTTGATGTTTTTCAATGTTGAGGGTGTTGTTGTTTTTCAATGCTGAGGTTGTTGTTGAATTTGTTGGTGTTTTTCAATGTTGAGGTTGTTGTTGAATTTGTTGGTGTTTTTCAATGTTGAGGTTGTTGTTGTTTTTCAATGTTGAGGTTGTTGTTGAATTTGTTTGTGTTTTTCAATGTTTAGGTTGTTGTTGTTTTTCAATGTTGAGGTTCTTGTTGAATTTGTTGGTGTTTTTCAATGTTGAGGTTGTTGTTGAATTTGTTGGTGTTTTTCAATGTTGAGGTTGTTGTTGTTTTTCAATGTTGAGGTTGTTGTTGAATTTGTTGGTGTTTGTCAATGTTGTGTTTGTTGTTGTTTTTCAATGTTGAGGTTGTTGTTGTTTTACAATGTTGAGGTTGTTGTTGAATTTGTTGGTGCTTTTCAATGTTGAGGTTGTTGTTGAATTTGTTGGTATTTTTCAATGTTGAGGTTGTTGTTGTTTTTCAATGTTGAGGTTGTTGTTGAATTTGTTGGTGTTTTTCAATGTTGAGTTTGTTGTTGAATTTGTTGGTGTTTTTCAATTTCGAGGTTGTTGTTGAATTTGTTGGTGTTTTTCAATGTTGAGGTTGTTGTTGAATTTGTTGGTGTTTTTCAATGTTGAGGTTGTTGTTGAATTTGTTGGTGTTTTTCAATGTTGAGGTTGTTGTTGTTTTTCAATGTTGAGGTCGTTGTTGAATTTGTTGGTGTTTTTCAATGTTTAGTTTGTTGTTGTTTTTCAATGTTGAGGTTGTTGTTGAATTTGTTGGTGTTTTTCAAAGCTGAGGTTGTTGTTGAATTTGTTGGTGTTTTTCCATGATGAGGTTGTTGTTGTTTTTCAAAGTTGAGGTTGTTGTTGAATTTGATGGTGTTTTTCAATGTCGGGGTTGTTGTTGAATTTGTTGGTGTTTTTCTATGTTGAATTTTTTGTTGAATTTGTTGCTGTTTTTCAATGTTGAGGTTGTTGTTTTTCAATGTGGAGGTTGTTGTTGAATTTGTTGGCGTTTTTAAATGTTGAGGTTGTTGTTGAATTTGTTGGTGTTTTTCAATGTCGACGTTGTTGTTGAATTTGTTGGTGTTTTTCAATGTTGAAGTTTCTGAATTTGTTGGTGTTTTTCAATGTTGAGGTTGTTGCTGTTTTTCAATGTTGAGGTTGTTGTTGAATTTGTTGGTGTTTTTCAATGTTGAGATTGTTGTTGTTTTTCAATGTTGAGGTTGTTGTTGAAATTGTTGGTGTTTTTAAATGTTGAGGTTCCTGTTGAATTTGTTGGTGTTTTTCAATGTTGAGGTTGTTGTTGTATTTCAATTTGAGGTTGTTGTTGAATTTGTTGGTGTCTTTCAATGTTGAGGTTGTTGTTGAATTTGTTGGTGTTTTTCAATTTCGAGGTTGTTGTTGAATTTGTTAGTTTTTTTCAATATTGAGCTTGTTGTTGAATTTGTTGGTGTTTTTCAATGTTGAGGTTGTTGTTGAATTTGTTGGTGTTTTTCAATGTTGAGGTTGTTGTTGTTTTTCAATGTTGAGGTTGTTGTTGAATTTGTTGGTGTTTTTCAATGTTTAGGTTGTTGTTGTATTTAAATGTTGAGGTTGTTGTTGAATTTGTTGGTGTTTTTCAATGTTGAGGTTGTTGAATTTGTTGGTGTTTTTCAATGTTGAGGTTGTTGTTGTTTTTGAATGTTGAGGTTGGTGTTGAATTTGTTGGTGTTTTTCAATGTTGAGTTTGTTGTTGTTTTTCAATGTTGAGGTTGTTGTTGTTTTTCAATGTTGAGGTTGTTGTTGAATTTGTTGGTGTTTTTCAATGTTGAGGTTGTTGTTGTTTTTCAATGTTGAGGTTGTTGTTGAATTTGTTGGTGCTTTTCAATGTTGAGGTTGTTGTTGAATTTGTTGGTGTTTTTGAATGGTGAGGTAGTTGTTGTTTTTCAATGTTGAGGTTGTTGTTGAATTTGTTGGGGTTTTTCAATGTTGAGTTTGTTGTTGAATTTTTTGGTGTTTTTCAATTTCGAGGTTGTTGTTGAATTTGTTGGTGTTTTTCAATGTTGAGGTTGTTGTTGAATTTGTTGGTGTTTTTCAATGTTGAGGTTGTTGTTGAATTTGTTGGTGTTTTTCAATGTTGAGGTTGTTGTTGTTTTTCAAAGTTGAGGTTGTTGTTGAATATGTTGGTGTTTTTCAATGCTTAGTTTGTTGTTGTTTTTCAATGTTGAGGTTGTTGTTGAATTTGTTGGTGTTTTTCAATGTTGAGGTTGTTGTTGTTTTTCAATGTTGAGGTTGTTGTTGAATTTGATTGGTGCTTTTCAATGTTGAGGTTGTTGGTGTTTTTCAATGTTCAGGTTGTTGTTGAATTTGTTGGTGTTTTTCAATGCTGAGGTTGTTGTTGATTTTGTTGGTGTTTTTCAATGTTGAGGTTGTTGTTGAATTTGTTGGTGTTTTTCAATGTTGAGGTTGTTCTTTTTCAATGTTGAGGTTGTTGTTGAATTTGTTGGTGTTTTTCAATGTTTAGGTTGTTGTTGTTTTTCAATGTTGAGGTTGTTGTTGAATTTGTTGGTGCTTTTCAATGTTGAGGTTGTTGTTGAATTTGTTGGTGTTTTTCAATGTTGAGGTTGTTGTTGTTTTTCAATGTTGAGGTTGTTGTTGAATTTGTTGGTGTTTTTCAATGTTGAGTTTGTTGTTGTTTTTCAATGTTGAGGTTGTTGTTGTTTTTCAATGTTGAGGTTGTTGTTGAATTTGTTGGTGTTTTTCAATGTTGAGGTTGTTGTTTTTCAATGTTGAGGTTGTTGTTGAATTTGTTGGTGCTTTTCAATGTTGAGATTGTTGTTGAATTTGTTGGTGTTTTTCAATGTTGAGGTTGTTGTTGAATTTGTTGGTGTTTTTCAATGTTGAGGTTGTTGTTGTTTTTCAATGTTGAGGTTGTTGTTGAATTTGTTGGTGCTTTTCAATGTTGAGGTTGTTGTTGAATTTGTTGGTGTTTTTCAATGGTGAGGTTGTTGTTGTTTTTCAATGTTGAGGTTGTTGTTGAATTTGTTGGGGTTTTTCAATGTTGAGTTTGTTGTTGAATTTTTTGGTGTTTTTCAATTTCGAGGTTGTTGTTGAATTTGTTGGTGTTTTTCAATGTTGAGGTTGTTGTTGAATTTGTTGGTGTTTTTCAATGTTGAGGTTGTTGTTGAATTTGTTGGTGTTTTTCAATGTTGAGGTTGTTGTTGTTTTTCAATGTTGAGGTCGTTGTTGAATTTGTTGGTGTTTTTCAATGTTTAGTTTGTTGTTGTTTTTCAATGTTGAGGTTGTTGTTGAATTTGTTGGTGTTTTTCAATGTTGAGGTTGTTGTTGTTTTTCAATGTTCAGGTTGTTGTTGAATTTGTTGGTGTTTTTCAAAGTTGAGGTTGTTGTTGAATTTGTTGCTGTTTTTCCATGATGAGGTTGTTGTTGTTTTTCAAAGTTGAGGTTGTTGTTGAATTTGATGGTGTTTTTCAATGTCGGGGTTGTTGTTGAATTTGTTGGTGTTTTTCTATGTTGAATTTTTTGTTGAATTTGATGGTATTTTTCAATGTTGAGGTTGTTGTTGTTTTTCAATGTTGAGGTTGTTGTTGAATTTGTTGGTGTTTTTCAATGTTGAGGTTGTTGTTGTTTTTCAATGCTGCGGTTGTTTTTGATTTTGTTGGTGTTTTTCAATGTTGAGGTTGTTGTTGAATTTGTTGGTGTTTTTCAATGTTGAGGTTGTTCTTTTTCAATGTTGAGGTTGTTGTTGAATTTGTTGGTGTTTTTCAATGTTTAGGTTGTTGTTGTTTTTCAATGTTGAGGTTGTTGTTGAATTTGTTGGTGTTTTTCAATGTTGAGGTTGTTGTTGAATTTGTTGGTGTTTTTCAATGTTGAGGTTGTTGTTGTTTTTTAATGTTGAGGTTGTTGTTGAATTTGTTGGTGTTTTTCAATGTTGAGTTTGTTGTTGTGTTTCAATGTTGAGGTTGTTGTTGTTTTTCAATGTTGAGGTTGTTGTTGAATTTGTTGGTGTTTTTCAATGTTGAGGATGTTGTTTTTCAATGTTGAGGTTGTTGTTGAATTTGTTGGTGCTTTTCAATGTTGAGATTGTTGTTGAATTTGTTGGTGTTTTTCAATGTTGAGGTTGTTGTTGAATTTGTTGGTGTTTTTCAATGTTGAAGTTTCTGAATTTGTTGGTGTTTTTCAATGTTGAGGTTGTTGCTGTTTTTCAATGTTGAGGTTGTTGTTGAATTTGTTGGTGTTTTTCAATGTTGAGATTGTTGTTGTTTTTCAATGTTGAGGTTGTTGTTGAAATTGTTGGTGTTTTTAAATGTTGAGGTTCCTGTTGAATTTGTTGGTGTTTTTCAATGTTGAGGTTGTTGTTGTATTTCAATTTGAGGTTGTTGTTGAATTTGTTGGTGTCTTTCAATGTTGAGGTTGTTGTTGAATTTGTTGGTGTTTTTCAATTTCGAGGTTGTTGTTGAATTTGTTAGTGTTTTTCAATATTGAGCTTGTTGTTGAATTTGTTGGTGTTTTTCAATGTTGAGGTTGTTGTTGAATTTGTTGGTGTTTTTCAATGTTGAGGTTGTTGTTGTTTTTCAATGTTGAGGTTGTTGTTGAATTTGTTGGTGTTTTTCAATGTTTAGGTTGTTGTTGTATTTAAATGTTGAGGTTGTTGTTGAATTTGTTGGTGTTTTTCAATGTTGAGGTTGTTGAATTTGTTGGTGTTTTTCAATGTTGAGGTTGTTGTTGTTTTTGAATGTTGAGGTTGGTGTTGAATTTGTTGGTGTTTTTCAATGTTGAGTTTGTTGTTGTTTTTCAATGTTGAGGTTGTTGTTGTTTTTCAATGTTGAGGTTGTTGTTGAATTTGTTGGTGTTTTTCAATGTTGAGGTTGTTGTTGTTTTTCAATGTTGAGGTTGTTGTTGAATTTGTTGGTGCTTTTCAATGTTGAGGTTGTTGTTGAATTTGTTGGTGTTTTTCAATGGTGAGGTAGTTGTTGTTTTTCAATGTTGAGGTTGTTGTTGAATTTGCTGGGGTTTTTCAATGTTGAGTTTGTTGTTGAATTTTTTGGTGTTTTTCAATTTCGAGGTTGTTGTTGAATTTGTTGGTGTTTTTCAATGTTGAGGTTGTTGTTGAATTTGTTGGTGTTTTTCAATGTTGAGGTTGTTGTTGAATTTGTTGGTGTTTTTCAATGTTGAGGTTGTTGTTGTTTTTCAAAGTTGAGGTTGTTGTTGAATATGTTGGTGTTTTTCAATGCTTAGTTTGTTGTTGTTTTTCAATGTTGAGGTTGTTGTTGAATTTGTTGGTGTTTTTCAATGTTGAGGTTGTTGTTGTTTTTCAATGTTGAGGTTGTTGTTGAATTTGATTGGTGCTTTTCAATGTTGAGGTTGTTGGTGTTTTTCAATGTTCAGGTTGTTGTTGAATTTGTTGGTGTTTTTCAATGCTGAGGTTGTTGTTGATTTTGTTGGTGTTTTTCAATGTTGAGGTTGTTGTTGAATTTGTTGGTGTTTTTCAATGTTGAGGTTGTTCTTTTTCAATGTTGAGGTTGTTGTTGAATTTGTTGGTGTTTTTCAATGTTTAGGTTGTTGTTGTTTTTCAATGTTGAGGTTGTTGTTGAATTTGTTGGTGCTTTTCAATGTTGAGGTTGTTGTTGAATTTGTTGGTGTTTTTCAATGTTGAGGTTGTTGTTGTTTTTCAATGTTGAGGTTGTTGTTGAATTTGTTGGTGTTTTTCAATGTTGAGTTTGTTGTTGTTTTTCAATGTTGAGGTTGTTGTTGTTTTTCAATGTTGAGGTTGTTTTTGAATTTGTTGGTGTTTTTCAATGTTGAGGTTGTTGTTTTTCAATGTTGAGGTTGTTGTTGAATTTGTTGGTGCTTTTCAATGTTGAGATTGTTGTTGAATTTGTTGGTGTTTTTCAATGTTGAGGTTGTTGTTGAATTTGTTGGTGTTTTTCAATGTTGAGGTTGTTGTTGTTTTTCAATGTTGAGGTTGTTGTTGAATTTGTTGGTGCTTTTCAATGTTGAGGTTGTTGTTGAATTTGTTGGTGTTTTTCAATGGTGAGGTTGTTGTTGTTTTTCAATGTTGAGGTTGTTGTTGAATTTGTTGGTGTTTTTCAATGTTGAGTTTGTTGTTGAATTTTTTGGTGTTTTTCAATTTCGAGGTTGTTGTTGAATTTGTTGGTGTTTTTCAATGTTGAGGTTGTTGTTGAATTTGTTGGTGTTTTTCAATGTTGAGGTTGTTGTTGAATTTGTTGGTGTTTTTCAATGTTGAGGTTGTTGTTGTTTTTCAATGTTGAGGTCGTTGTTGAATTTGTTGGTGTTTTTCAATGTTTAGTTTGTTGTTGTTTTTCAATGTTGAGGTTGTTGTTGAATTTGTTGGTGTTTTTCAATGTTGAGGTTGTTGTTGTTTTTCAATGTTCAGGTTGTTGTTGAATTTGTTGGTGTTTTTCAAAGTTGAGGTTGTTGTTGAATTTGTTGCTGTTTTTCCATGATGAGGTTGTTGTTGTTTTTCAAAGTTGAGGTTGTTGTTGAATTTGATGGTGTTTTTCAATGTCGGGGTTGTTGTTGAATTTGTTGGTGTTTTTCTATGTTGAATTTTTTGTTGAATTTGATGGTATTTTTCAATGTTGAGGTTGTTGTTGTTTTTCAATGTTGAGGTTGTTGTTGAATTTGTTGGTGTTTTTCAATGTTGAGGTTGTTGTTGTTTTTCAATGCTGCGGTTGTTTTTGATTTTGTTGGTGTTTTTCAATGTTGAGGTTGTTGTTGAATTTGTTGGTGTTTTTCAATGTTGAGGTTGTTCTTTTTCAATGTTGCGGTTGTTGTTGAATTTGTTGGTGTTTTTCAATGTTTACGTTGTTGTTGTTTTTCAATGTTGAGGTTGTTGTTGAATTTGTTGGTGTTTTTCAATGTTGAGGTTGTTGTTGAATTTGTTGGTGTTTTTCAATGTTGAGGTTGTTGTTGTTTTTTAATGTTGAGGTTGTTGTTGAATTTGTTGGTGTTTTTCAATGTTGAGTTTGTTGTTGTGTTTCAATGTTGAGGTTGTTGTTGTTTTTCAATGTTGAGGTTGTTGTTGAATTTGTTGGTGTTTTTCAATGTTGAGGTTGTTGTTTTTCAATGTTGAGGTTGTTGTTGAATTTGTTGGTGCTTTTCAATGTTGAGATTGTTGTTGAATTTGTTGGTGTTTTTCAATGTTGAGGTTGTTGTTGTTTTTCAATGTTGAGTTTGTTGTTGAATTTGTTGGTGTTTTTCAAAGTTGAGTTTGTTGTTGAATTTGTTGGTTTTTTTCAATTTCGAGGTTGTTGTTGAATTTGTTAGTGTTTTTCAATGTTGAGGTTGTAGTTGAATTTGTTGGTGTTTTTCAATGTTGAGGTTGTTGTTGAATTTGTTGGTGTTTTTCAATGTTGAGGCTGTTGTTGTTTTTCAATGTTGAGGTTGTTGTTGTATTTGTTGGTGTTTTTCAATTTCGAGGTTGTTGTTGAATTTGTTGGTGTTTTTCAATGTTGAAGATGTTGTTGAATTTGTTGGTGTTTTTCAATGTTGAGGTTGTTGTTGTTTTTCAATGTTGAGGTTGTTGTTGAAATTGTTGATGTTTTTCAATGTTGAGGGTGTTGTTGTTTTTCAATGCTGAGGTTGTTGTTGAATTTGTTGGTGTTTTTCAATGTTGAGGTTGTTGTTGAATTTGTTGGTGTTTTTCAATGTTGAGGTTGTTGTTGTTTTTCAATGTTGAGGTTGTTGTTGAATTTGTTTGTGTTTTTCAATGTTTAGGTTGTTGTTGTTTTTCAATGTTGAGGTTCTTGTTGAATTTGTTGGTGTTTTTCAATGTTGAGGTTGTTGTTGAATTTGTTGGTGTTTTTCAATGTTGAGGTTGTTGTTGTTTTTCAATGTTGAGGTTGTTGTTGAATTTGTTGGTGTTTTTCAATGTTGTGTTTGTTGTTGTTTTTCAATGTTGAGGTTGTTGTTGTTTTACAATGTTGAGGTTGTTGTTGAATTTGTTGGTGCTTTTCAATGTTGAGGTTGTTGTTGAATTTGTTGGTATTTTTCAATGTTGAGGTTGTTGTTGTTTTTCAATGTTGAGGTTGTTGTTGAATTTGTTGGTGTTTTTCAATGTTGAGTTTGTTGTTGAATTTGTTGGTGTTTTTCAATTTCGAGGTTGTTGTTGAATTTGTTGGTGTTTTTCAATGTTGAGGTTGTTGTTGAATTTGTTGGTGTTTTTCAATGTTGAGGTTGTTGTTGAATTTGTTGGTGTTTTTCAATGTTGAGGTTGTTGTTGTTTTTCAATGTTGAGGTCGTTGTTGAATCTGTTGGTGTTTTTCAATGTTGAGGTTGTTGTTGAATTTGTTGGTGTTTTTCTAAGCTGAGGTTGTTGTTGAATTTGTTGGTGTTTTTCCATGATGAGGTTGTTGTTGTTTTTCAAAGTTGAGGTTGTTGTTGAATTTGATGGTGTTTTTCAATGTCGGGGTTGTTGTTGAATTTGTTGGTGTTTTTCTATGTTGAATTTTTTGTTGAATTTGTTGGTGTTTTTCAATGTTGAGGTTGTTGTTTTTCAATGTGGAGGTTGTTGTTGAATTTGTTGGCGTTTTTAAATGTTGAGGTTGTTGTTGAACTTGTTGGTGTTTTCAATGTTGAGGTTTTTGTTGAATTTGTTGGTGTTTTTCAATGTTGAAGTTGTTGTTGTTTTTCAATGTTGAGGTTGTTGTTGAATTTGATGGTGTTTTTCAATGTCGACGTTGTTGTTGAATTTGTTGGTGTTTTTCAATGTTGAAGTTTTTGAATTTGTTGGTGTTTTTCAATGTTGAGGTTGTTGCTGTTTTTCAATGTTGAGGTTGTTGTTGAATTTGTTGGTGTTTTTCAATGTTGAGATTGTTGTTGTTTTTCAATGTTGAGGTTGTTGTTGAAATTGTTGGTGTTTTTAAATGTTGAGGTTCCTGTTGAATTTGTTGGTGTTTTTCAATGTTGAGGTTGTTGTTGTATTTCAATTTGAGGTTGTTGTTGAATTTGTTGGTGTCTTTCAATGTTGAGGTTGTTGTTGAATTTGTTGGTGTTTTTCAATTTCGAGGTTGTTGTTGAATTTGTTAGTGTTTTTCAATATTGAGCTTGTTGTTGAATTTGTTGGTGTTTTTCAATGTTGAGGTTGTTGTTGAATTTGTTGGTGTTTTTCAATGTTGAGGTTGTTGTTGTTTTTCAATGTTGAGGTTGTTGTTGAATTTGTTGGTGTTTTTCAATGTTTAGGTTGTTGTTGTTTTTCAATGTTGAGGTTGTTGTTGAATTTGTTGGTGTTTTTCAATGTTGAGGTTGTTGAATTTGTTGGTGTTTTTCAATGTTGAGGTTGTTGTTGTTTTTGAATGTTGAGGTTGGTGTTGAATTTGTTGGTGTTTTTCAATGTTGAGTTTGTTGTTGTTTTTCAATGTTGAGGTTGTTGTTGTTTTTAAATGTTGAGGTTGTTGTTGAATTTGTTGGTGTTTTTCAATGTTGAGGTTGTTGTTGTTTTTCAATGTTGAGGTTGTTGTTGAATTTGTTGGTGCTTTTCAATGTTGAGGTTGTTGTTGAATTTGTTGGTGTTTTTCAATGGTGAGGTTGTTGTTGTTTTTCAATGTTGAGGTTGTTGTTGAATTTGTTGGGGTTTTTCAATGTTGAGTTTGTTGTTGAATTTTTTGGTGTTTTTCAATTTCGAGGTTGTTGTTGAATTTGTTGGTGTTTTTCAATGTTGAGGTTGTTGTTGAATTTGTTGGTGTTTTTCAATGTTGAGGTTGTTGTTGAATTTGTTGGTGTTTTTCAATGTTGAGGTTGTTGTTGTTTTTCAAAGTTGAGGTTGTTGTTGAATATGTTGGTGTTTTTCAATGCTTAGTTTGTTGTTGTTTTTCAATGTTGAGGTTGTTGTTGAATTTGTTGGTGTTTTTCAATGTTGAGGTTGTTGTTGTTTTTCAATGTTGAGGTTGTTGTTGAATTTGATTGGTGCTTTTCAATGTTGAGGTTGTTGGTGTTTTTCAATGTTCAGGTTGTTGTTGAATTTGTTGGTGTTTTTCAATGCTGAGGTTGTTGTTGATTTTGTTGGTGTTTTTCAATGTTGAGGTTGTTGTTGAATTTGTTGGTGTTTTTCAATGTTGAGGTTGTTCTTTTTCAATGTTGAGGTTGTTGTTGAATTTGTTGGTGTTTTTCAATGTTTAGGTTGTTGTTGTTTTTCAATGTTGAGGTTGTTGTTGAATTTGTTGGTGCTTTTCAATGTTGAGGTTGTTGTTGAATTTGTTGGTGTTTTTCAATGTTGAGGTTGTTGTTGTTTTTCAATGTTGAGGTTGTTGTTGAATTTGTTGGTGTTTTTCAATGTTGAGTTTGTTGTTGTTTTTCAATGTTGAGGTTGTTGTTGTTTTTCAATGTTGAGGTTGTTGTTGAATTTGTTGGTGTTTTTCAGTGTTGAGGTTGTTGTTTTTCAATGTTGAGGTTGTTGTTGAATTTGTTGGTGCTTTTCAATGTTGAGATTGTTGTTGAATTTGTTGGTGTTTTTCAATGTTGAGGTTGTTGTTGTTTTTCAATGTTGAGTTTGTTGTTGAATTTGTTGGTGTTTTTCAATGTTGACTTTGTTGTTGAATTTGTTGGTGTTTTTCAATTTCGAGGTTGTTGTTGAATTTGTTAGTGTTTTTCAATGTTGAGGTTGTAGTTGAATTTGTTGGTGTTTTTCAATGTTGAGGTTGTTGTTGAATTTGTTGGTGTTTTTCAATGTTGAGGCTGTTGTTGTTTTTCAATGTTGAGGTTGTTGTTGTATTTGTTGGTGTTTTTCAATTTCGAGGTTGTTGTTGAATTTGTTGGTGTTTTTCAATGTTGAAGTTGTTGTTGAATTTGTTGGTGTTTTTCAATGTTGAGGTTGTTGTTGTTTTTCAATGTTGAGGTTGTTGTTGAAATTGTTGATGTTTTTCAATGTTGAGGTTGTTGTTGTTTTTCAATGCTGAGGTTGTTGTTGAATTTGTTGGTGTTTTTCAATGTTGAGGTTGTTGTTGAATTTGTTGGTGTTTTTCAATGTTGAGGTTGTTGTTGTTTTTCAATGTTGAGGTTGTTGTTGAATTTGTTGGTGTTTTTCAATGTTTAGGTTGTTGTTGTTTTTCAATGTTGAGGTTGTTGTTGAATTTGTTGGTGTTTTTCAATGTTGAGGTTGTTGTTGAATTTGTTGGTGTTTTTCAATGTTGAGGCTGTTGTTGTTTTTCAATGTTGAGGTTGTTGTTGTATTTGTTGGTGTTTTTCAATTTCGAGGTTGTTGTTGAATTTGTTGGTGTTTTTCAATGTTGAGGTTGTTGTTGAATTTGTTGGTGTTTTTCAATGTTGAGTTTGTTGTTGTTTTTCAATGTTGAGGTTGTTGCTGAATTTGTTGGTGTTTTTCAATGTAGAGTTTGTTGTTGTTTTTCAATGTTGAGGTTGTTGTTGTTTTTCAATGTTGAGGTTGTTGTTGAATTTGTTGGTGTTTTTCAATGTTGAGGTTGTTGTTGTTTTTCAATGTTGAGGTTGTTGTTGAATTTGTTGGTGCTTTTCAATGTTGAGGTTGTTGTTGAATTTGTTGGTATTTTTCAATGTTGAGGTTGTTGTTGTTTTTCAATGTTGAGGTTGTTGTTGAATTTGTTGGTGTTTTTCAATGTTGAGTTTGTTGTTGAATTTGTTGGTGTTTTTCAATTTCGAGGTTGTTGTTGAATTTGTTGGTGTTTTTCAATGTTGAGTTTGTTGTTGAATTTGTTGGTGTTTTTCAATGTTGAGGTTGTTGTTGAAGTTGTTGGTGTTTTTCCATGTTGAGGTTGCTGTTGTTTTTCAATGTTGAGGTCGTTGTTGAATTTGTTGGTGTTTTTCAATGTTTAGTTTGTTGTTGTTTTTCAATGTTGAGGTTGTTGTTGAATTTGTTGGTGTTTTTCAATGTTGAGGTTGTTGTTGTTTTTCAATGTTCAGGTTGTTGTTGAATTTGTTGGTGTTTTTCAAAGTTGAGGTTGTTGTTGAATTTGTTGGTGTTTTTCCATGATGAGGTTGTTGTTGTTTTTCAAAGTTGAGGTTGTTGTTGAATTTGATGGTGTTTTTCAATGTCGGGGTTGTTGTTGAATTTGTTGGTGTTTTTCTATGTTGAATTTTTTTGTTGAATTTGTTGGTGTTTTTCAATGTTGAGGTTGTTGTTTTTCAATGTGGAGGTTGTTGTTGAATTTGTTGGCGTTTTTAAATGTTGAGGTTGTTGTTGAATTTGTTGGTGTTTTCAATGTTGAGGTTTTTGTTGAATTTGTTGGTGTTTTTCAATGTTGAAGTTGTTGTTGTTTTTCAATGTTGAGGTTGTTGTTGAATTTGATGGTGTTTTTCAATGTCGACGTTGTTGTTGAATTTGTTGGTGTTTTTCAATGTTGAAGTTTTTGAATTTGTTGGTGTTTTTCAATGTTGAGGTTGTTGCTGTTTTTCAATGTTGAGGTTGTTGTTGAATTTGTTGGTGTTTTTCAATGTTGAGATTGTTGTTGTTTTTCAATGTTGAGGTTGTTGTTGAAATTGTTGGTGTTTTTAAATGTTGAGGTTGCTGTTGAATTTGTTGGTGTTTTTCTATGTTGAGGTTGTTGTTGTTTTTCAATTTGAGGTTGTTGTTGAATTTGTTGGTGTCTTTCAATGTTGAGGTTGTTGTTGAATTTGTTGGTGTTTTTCAATTTCGAGGTTGTTGTTGAATTTGTTAGTGTTTTTCAATATTGAGCTTGTTGTTGAATTTGTTGGTGTTTTTCAATGTTGAGGTTGTTGTTGAATTTGTTGGTGTTTTTCAATGTTGAGGTTGTTGTTGTTTTTCAATGTTGAGGTTGTTGTTGAATTTGTTGGTGTTTTTCAATGTTTAGGTTGTTGTTGTTTTTCAATGTTGAGGTTGTTGTTGAATTTGTTGGTGTTTTTCAATGTTGAGGTTGTTGTTGAATTTGTTGGTGTTTTTCAATGTTGAGGTTGTTGTTGTACTTCAATGTTGAGGTTGTTGTTGAATTTGTTGGTGTTTTTCAATGTTGAGTTTGTTGTTGTTTTTCAATGTTGAGGTTGTTGTTGTTTTTCAATGTTGAGGTTGTTGTTGAATTTGTTGGTGTTTTTCAATGTTGAGGTTGTTGTTGTTTTTCAATGTTGAGGTTGTTGTTGAATTTGTTGGTGCTTTTCAATGTTGAGGTTGTTGTTGAATTTGTTGGTGTTTTTCAATGGTGAGGTTGTTGTTGTTTTTCAATGTTGAGGTTGTTGTTGAATTTTTTGGGGTTTTTCAATGTTGAGTTTGTTGTTGAATTTTTTGGTGTTTTTCAATTTCGAGGTTGTTGTTGAATTTGTTGGTGTTTTTCAATGTTGAGGTTGTTGTTGAATTTGTTGATGTTTTTCAATGTTGAGGTTGTTGTTGAATTTGTTGGTGTTTTTCAATGTTGAGGTTGTTGTTGTTTTTCAATGTTGAGGTTGTTGTTGAATTTGTTGGTGTTTTTCAATGTTTAGTTTGTTGTTGTTTTTCAATGTTGAGGTTGTTGTTGAATTTGTTGGTGTTTTTCAATGTTGAGGTTGTTGTTGTTTTTCAATGTTGAGGTTGTTGTTGAATTTGATTGGTGCTTTTCAATGTTGAGGTTGTTGGTGTTTTTCAATGTTCAGGTTGTTGTTGAATTTGTTGGTGTTTTTCAATGTTGAGGTTGTTGTTGAATTTGTTGGTGTTTTTCAATGTTGAGGTTGTTGTTGAATTTGTTGGTGTTTTTCAATGCTGACGTTGTTGTTGTTTTTAAATTTTGGGGTTGTTGTTGAATTTGTTGGTGTTTTTAAATTTTGAGGATGTTTTTGTTTTTCAATGTTGAGGTTGTTGTTGAATTTGTTGGTGTTTTTCAATGTCGGGGTTGTTGTTGAAATTGTTGGTGTTTTTCTATGTTGAATTTTTTGTTGAATTTGTTGGTGTTTTTCAATGTTGAGGTTGTTGTTTTTGAATGTTGAGGTTGTTGTTGAATTTGTTGGCGTTTTTAAATGTTGAGGTTGTTGTTGAATTTGTTGGTGTTTTCAATGTTGAGGTTGTTGTTGAATTTGTTGGTGTTTTTCAATGCTGAGGTTGTTGTTGATTTTGTTGGTGTTTTTCAATGTTGAGGTTGTTGTTGAATTTGTTGGTGTTTTTCAATGTTGAGGTTGTTCTTTTTCAATGTTGAGGTTGTTGTTGAATTTGTTGGTGTTTTTCAATGTTGAAGTTGTTGTTGAATTTGTTGGTGTTTTTCAATGTTGAGGTTGTTGTTGTTTTTCAATGTTGAGGTTGTTGTTGAAATTGTTGATGTTTTTCAATGTTGAGGTTGTTGTTGTTTTTCAATGCTGAGGTTGTTGTTGAATTTGTTGGTGTTTTTCAATGTTGAGGTTGTTGTTGAATTTGTTGGTGTTTTTCAATGTTGAGGTTGTTGTTGTTTTTCAATGTTGAGGTTGTTGTTGAATTTGTTGGTGTTTTTCAATGTTTAGGTTGTTGTTGTTTTTCAATGTTGAGGTTGTTGTTGAATTTGTTGGTGTTTTTCAATGTTGAGGTTGTTGTTGAATTTGTTGGTGTTTTTCAATGTTGAGGCTGTTGTTGTTTTTCAATGTTGAGGTTGTTGTTGTATTTGTTGGTGTTTTTCAATTTCGAGGTTGTTGTTGAATTTGTTGGTGTTTTTCAATGTTGAGGTTGTTGTTGAATTTGTTGGTGTTTTTCAATGTTGAGTTTGTTGTTGTTTTTCAATGTTGAGGTTGTTGCTGAATTTGTTGGTGTTTTTCAATGTTGAGTTTGTTGTTGTTTTTCAATGTTGAGGTTGTTGTTGTTTTTCAATGTTGAGGTTGTTGTTGAATTTGTTGGTGTTTTTCAATGTTGAGGTTGTTGTTGTTTTTCAATGTTGAGGTTGTTGTTGAATTTGTTGGTGCTTTTCAATGTTGAGGTTGTTGTTGTTTTTCAATGTTGAGGTTGTTGTTGAATTTGTTGGTGTTTTTCAATGTTGAGGTTGTTGTTGTTTTTCAATTTCGAGGTTGTTGTTGAATTTGTTAGTGTTTTTCAATATTGAGCTTGTTGTTGAATTTGTTGGTGTTTTTCAATGTTGAGGTTGTTGTTGAATTTGTTGGTGTTTTTCAATGTTGAGGTTGTTGTTGTTTTTCAATGTTGAGGTTGTTGTTGAATTTGTTGGTGTTTTTCAATGTTTAGGTTGTTGTTGTTTTTCAATGTTGAGGTTGTTGTTGAATTTGTTGGTGTTTTTCAATGTTGAGGTTGTTGAATTTGTTGGTGTTTTTCAATGTTGAGGTTGTTGTTGTTTTTGAATGTTGAGGTTGGTGTTGAATTTGTTGGTGTTTTTCAATGTTGAGTTTGTTGTTGTTTTTCAATGTTGAGGTTGTTGTTGTTTTTAAATGTTGAGGTTGTTGTTGAATTTGTTGGTGTTTTTCAATGTTGAGGTTGTTGTTGTTTTTCAATGTTGAGGTTGTTGTTGAATTTGTTGGTGCTTTTCAATGTTGAGGTTGTTGTTGAATTTGTTGGTGTTTTTCAATGGTGAGGTTGTTGTTGTTTTTCAATGTTGAGGTTGTTGTTGAATTTGTTGGGGTTTTTCAATGTTGAGTTTGTTGTTGAATTTTTTGGTGTTTTTCAATTTCGAGGTTGTTGTTGAATTTGTTGGTGTTTTTCAATGTTGAGGTTGTTGTTGAATTTGTTGGTGTTTTTCAATGTTGAGGTTGTTGTTGAATTTGTTGGTGTTTTTCAATGTTGAGGTTGTTGTTGTTTTTCAAAGTTGAGGTTGTTGTTGAATATGTTGGTGTTTTTCAATGCTTAGTTTGTTGTTGTTTTTCAATGTTGAGGTTGTTGTTGAATTTGTTGGTGTTTTTCAATGTTGAGGTTGTTGTTGTTTTTCAATGTTGAGGTTGTTGTTGAATTTGATTGGTGCTTTTCAATGTTGAGGTTGTTGGTGTTTTTCAATGTTCAGGTTGTTGTTGAATTTGTTGGTGTTTTTCAATGCTGAGGTTGTTGTTGATTTTGTTGGTGTTTTTCAATGTTGAGGTTGTTGTTGAATTTGTTGGTGTTTTTCAATGTTGAGGTTGTTCTTTTTCAATGTTGAGGTTGTTGTTGAATTTGTTGGTGTTTTTCAATGTTTAGGTTGTTGTTGTTTTTCAATGTTGAGGTTGTTGTTGAATTTGTTGGTGCTTTTCAATGTTGAGGTTGTTGTTGAATTTGTTGGTGTTTTTCAATGTTGAGGTTGTTGTTGTTTTTCAATGTTGAGGTTGTTGTTGAATTTGTTGGTGTTTTTCAATGTTGAGTTTGTTGTTGTTTTTCAATGTTGAGGTTGTTGTTGTTTTTCAATGTTGAGGTTGTTGTTGAATTTGTTGGTGTTTTTCAGTGTTGAGGTTGTTGTTTTTCAATGTTGAGGTTGTTGTTGAATTTGTTGGTGCTTTTCAATGTTGAGATTGTTGTTGAATTTGTTGGTGTTTTTCAATGTTGAGGTTGTTGTTGTTTTTCAATGTTGAGTTTGTTGTTGAATTTGTTGGTGTTTTTCAATGTTGACTTTGTTGTTGAATTTGTTGGTGTTTTTCAATTTCGAGGTTGTTGTTGAATTTGTTAGTGTTTTTCAATGTTGAGGTTGTAGTTGAATTTGTTGGTGTTTTTCAATGTTGAGGTTGTTGTTGAATTTGTTGGTGTTTTTCAATGTTGAGGCTGTTGTTGTTTTTCAATGTTGAGGTTGTTGTTGTATTTGTTGGTGTTTTTCAATTTCGAGGTTGTTGTTGAATTTGTTGGTGTTTTTCAATGTTGAAGTTGTTGTTGAATTTGTTGGTGTTTTTCAATGTTGAGGTTGTTGTTGTTTTTCAATGTTGAGGTTGTTGTTGAAATTGTTGATGTTTTTCAATGTTGAGGTTGTTGTTGTTTTTCAATGCTGAGGTTGTTGTTGAATTTGTTGGTGTTTTTCAATGTTGAGGTTGTTGTTGAATTTGTTGGTGTTTTTCAATGTTGAGGTTGTTGTTGTTTTTCAATGTTGAGGTTGTTGTTGAATTTGTTGGTGTTTTTCAATGTTTAGGTTGTTGTTGTTTTTCAATGTTGAGGTTGTTGTTGAATTTGTTGGTGTTTTTCAATGTTGAGGTTGTTGTTGAATTTGTTGGTGTTTTTCAATGTTGAGGCTGTTGTTGTTTTTCAATGTTGAGGTTGTTGTTGTATTTGTTGGTGTTTTTCAATTTCGAGGTTGTTGTTGAATTTGTTGGTGTTTTTCAATGTTGAGGTTGTTGTTGAATTTGTTGGTGTTTTTCAATGTTGAGTTTGTTGTTGTTTTTCAATGTTGAGGTTGTTGCTGAATTTGTTGGTGTTTTTCAATGTAGAGTTTGTTGTTGTTTTTCAATGTTGAGGTTGTTGTTGTTTTTCAATGTTGAGGTTGTTGTTGAATTTGTTGGTGTTTTTCAATGTTGAGGTTGTTGTTGTTTTTCAATGTTGAGGTTGTTGTTGAATTTGTTGGTGCTTTTCAATGTTGAGGTTGTTGTTGAATTTGTTGGTATTTTTCAATGTTGAGGTTGTTGTTGTTTTTCAATGTTGAGGTTGTTGTTGAATTTGTTGGTGTTTTTCAATGTTGAGTTTGTTGTTGAATTTGTTGGTGTTTTTCAATTTCGAGGTTGTTGTTGAATTTGTTGGTGTTTTTCAATGTTGAGTTTGTTGTTGAATTTGTTGGTGTTTTTCAATGTTGAGGTTGTTGTTGAAGTTGTTGGTGTTTTTCCATGTTGAGGTTGCTGTTGTTTTTCAATGTTGAGGTCGTTGTTGAATTTGTTGGTGTTTTTCAATGTTTAGTTTGTTGTTGTTTTTCAATGTTGAGGTTGTTGTTGAATTTGTTGGTGTTTTTCAATGTTGAGGTTGTTGTTGTTTTTCAATGTTCAGGTTGTTGTTGAATTTGTTGGTGTTTTTCAAAGTTGAGGTTGTTGTTGAATTTGTTGGTGTTTTTCCATGATGAGGTTGTTGTTGTTTTTCAAAGTTGAGGTTGTTGTTGAATTTGATGGTGTTTTTCAATGTCGGGGTTGTTGTTGAATTTGTTGGTGTTTTTCTATGTTGAATTTTTTTGTTGAATTTGTTGGTGTTTTTCAATGTTGAGGTTGTTGTTTTTCAATGTGGAGGTTGTTGTTGAATTTGTTGGCGTTTTTAAATGTTGAGGTTGTTGTTGAATTTGTTGGTGTTTTCAATGTTGAGGTTTTTGTTGAATTTGTTGGTGTTTTTCAATGTTGAAGTTGTTGTTGTTTTTCAATGTTGAGGTTGTTGTTGAATTTGATGGTGTTTTTCAATGTCGACGTTGTTGTTGAATTTGTTGGTGTTTTTCAATGTTGAAGTTTTTGAATTTGTTGGTGTTTTTCAATGTTGAGGTTGTTGCTGTTTTTCAATGTTGAGGTTGTTGTTGAATTTGTTGGTGTTTTTCAATGTTGAGATTGTTGTTGTTTTTCAATGTTGAGGTTGTTGTTGAAATTGTTGGTGTTTTTAAATGTTGAGGTTGCTGTTGAATTTGTTGGTGTTTTTCTATGTTGAGGTTGTTGTTGTTTTTCAATTTGAGGTTGTTGTTGAATTTGTTGGTGTCTTTCAATGTTGAGGTTGTTGTTGAATTTGTTGGTGTTTTTCAATTTCGAGGTTGTTGTTGAATTTGTTAGTGTTTTTCAATATTGAGCTTGTTGTTGAATTTGTTGGTGTTTTTCAATGTTGAGGTTGTTGTTGAATTTGTTGGTGTTTTTCAATGTTGAGGTTGTTGTTGTTTTTCAATGTTGAGGTTGTTGTTGAATTTGTTGGTGTTTTTCAATGTTTAGGTTGTTGTTGTTTTTCAATGTTGAGGTTGTTGTTGAATTTGTTGGTGTTTTTCAATGTTGAGGTTGTTGTTGAATTTGTTGGTGTTTTTCAATGTTGAGGTTGTTGTTGTACTTCAATGTTGAGGTTGTTGTTGAATTTGTTGGTGTTTTTCAATGTTGAGTTTGTTGTTGTTTTTCAATGTTGAGGTTGTTGTTGTTTTTCAATGTTGAGGTTGTTGTTGAATTTGTTGGTGTTTTTCAATGTTGAGGTTGTTGTTGTTTTTCAATGTTGAGGTTGTTGTTGAATTTGTTGGTGCTTTTCAATGTTGAGGTTGTTGTTGAATTTGTTGGTGTTTTTCAATGGTGAGGTTGTTGTTGTTTTTCAATGTTGAGGTTGTTGTTGAATTTTTTGGGGTTTTTCAATGTTGAGTTTGTTGTTGAATTTTTTGGTGTTTTTCAATTTCGAGGTTGTTGTTGAATTTGTTGGTGTTTTTCAATGTTGAGGTTGTTGTTGAATTTGTTGATGTTTTTCAATGTTGAGGTTGTTGTTGAATTTGTTGGTGTTTTTCAATGTTGAGGTTGTTGTTGTTTTTCAATGTTGAGGTTGTTGTTGAATTTGTTGGTGTTTTTCAATGTTTAGTTTGTTGTTGTTTTTCAATGTTGAGGTTGTTGTTGAATTTGTTGGTGTTTTTCAATGTTGAGGTTGTTGTTGTTTTTCAATGTTGAGGTTGTTGTTGAATTTGATTGGTGCTTTTCAATGTTGAGGTTGTTGGTGTTTTTCAATGTTCAGGTTGTTGTTGAATTTGTTGGTGTTTTTCAATGTTGAGGTTGTTGTTGAATTTGTTGGTGTTTTTCAATGTTGAGGTTGTTGTTGAATTTGTTGGTGTTTTTCAATGCTGACGTTGTTGTTGTTTTTAAATTTTGGGGTTGTTGTTGAATTTGTTGGTGTTTTTAAATTTTGAGGATGTTTTTGTTTTTCAATGTTGAGGTTGTTGTTGAATTTGTTGGTGTTTTTCAATGTCGGGGTTGTTGTTGAAATTGTTGGTGTTTTTCTATGTTGAATTTTTTGTTGAATTTGTTGGTGTTTTTCAATGTTGAGGTTGTTGTTTTTGAATGTTGAGGTTGTTGTTGAATTTGTTGGCGTTTTTAAATGTTGAGGTTGTTGTTGAATTTGTTGGTGTTTTCAATGTTGAGGTTGTTGTTGAATTTGTTGGTGTTTTTCAATGCTGAGGTTGTTGTTGATTTTGTTGGTGTTTTTCAATGTTGAGGTTGTTGTTGAATTTGTTGGTGTTTTTCAATGTTGAGGTTGTTCTTTTTCAATGTTGAGGTTGTTGTTGAATTTGTTGGTGTTTTTCAATGTTGAAGTTGTTGTTGAATTTGTTGGTGTTTTTCAATGTTGAGGTTGTTGTTGTTTTTCAATGTTGAGGTTGTTGTTGAAATTGTTGATGTTTTTCAATGTTGAGGTTGTTGTTGTTTTTCAATGCTGAGGTTGTTGTTGAATTTGTTGGTGTTTTTCAATGTTGAGGTTGTTGTTGAATTTGTTGGTGTTTTTCAATGTTGAGGTTGTTGTTGTTTTTCAATGTTGAGGTTGTTGTTGAATTTGTTGGTGTTTTTCAATGTTTAGGTTGTTGTTGTTTTTCAATGTTGAGGTTGTTGTTGAATTTGTTGGTGTTTTTCAATGTTGAGGTTGTTGTTGAATTTGTTGGTGTTTTTCAATGTTGAGGCTGTTGTTGTTTTTCAATGTTGAGGTTGTTGTTGTATTTGTTGGTGTTTTTCAATTTCGAGGTTGTTGTTGAATTTGTTGGTGTTTTTCAATGTTGAGGTTGTTGTTGAATTTGTTGGTGTTTTTCAATGTTGAGTTTGTTGTTGTTTTTCAATGTTGAGGTTGTTGCTGAATTTGTTGGTGTTTTTCAATGTTGAGTTTGTTGTTGTTTTTCAATGTTGAGGTTGTTGTTGTTTTTCAATGTTGAGGTTGTTGTTGAATTTGTTGGTGTTTTTCAATGTTGAGGTTGTTGTTGTTTTTCAATGTTGAGGTTGTTGTTGAATTTGTTGGTGCTTTTCAATGTTGAGGTTGTTGTTGAATTTGTTGGTATTTTTCAATGTTGAGGTTGTTGTTGTTTTTCAATGTTGAGGTTGTTGTTGAATTTGTTGGTGTTTTTCAATGTTGAGTTTGTTGTTGAATTTGTTGGTGTTTTTCAATTTCGAGGTTGTTGTTGAATTTGTTGGTGTTTTTCAATGTTGAGTTTGTTGTTGAATTTGTTGGTGTTTTTCAATGTTGAGGTTGTTGTTGAAGTTGTTGGTGTTTTTCCATGTTGAGGTTGCTGTTGTTTTTCAATGTTGAGGTCGTTGTTGAATTTGTTGGTGTTTTTCAATGTTTAGTTTGTTGTTGTTTTTCAATGTTGAGGTTGTTGTTGAATTTGTTGGTGTTTTTCAATGTTGAGGTTGTTGTTGTTTTTCAATGTTCAGGTTGTTGTTGAATTTGTTGGTGTTTTTCAAAGTTGAGGTTGTTGTTGAATTTGTTGGTGTTTTTCCATGATGAGGTTGTTGTTGTTTTTCAAAGTTGAGGTTGTTGTTGAATTTGATGGTGTTTTTCAATGTCGGGGTTGTTGTTGAATTTGTTGGTGTTTTTCTATGTTGAATTTTTTTGTTGAATTTGTTGGTGTTTTTCAATGTTGAGGTTGTTGTTTTTCAATGTGGAGGTTGTTGTTGAATTTGTTGGCGTTTTTAAATGTTGAGGTTGTTGTTGAATTTGTTGGTGTTTTCAATGTTGAGGTTTTTGTTGAATTTGTTGGTGTTTTTCAATGTTGAAGTTGTTGTTGTTTTTCAATGTTGAGGTTGTTGTTGAATTTGATGGTGTTTTTCAATGTCGACGTTGTTGTTGAATTTGTTGGTGTTTTTCAATGTTGAAGTTTTTGAATTTGTTGGTGTTTTTCAATGTTGAGGTTGTTGCTGTTTTTCAATGTTGAGGTTGTTGTTGAATTTGTTGGTGTTTTTCAATGTTGAGATTGTTGTTGTTTTTCAATGTTGAGGTTGTTGTTGAAATTGTTGGTGTTTTTAAATGTTGAGGTTGCTGTTGAATTTGTTGGTGTTTTTCTATGTTGAGGTTGTTGTTGTTTTTCAATTTGAGGTTGTTGTTGAATTTGTTGGTGTCTTTCAATGTTGAGGTTGTTGTTGAATTTGTTGGTGTTTTTCAATTTCGAGGTTGTTGTTGAATTTGTTAGTGTTTTTCAATATTGAGCTTGTTGTTGAATTTGTTGGTGTTTTTCAATGTTGAGGTTGTTGTTGAATTTGTTGGTGTTTTTCAATGTTGAGGTTGTTGTTGTTTTTCAATGTTGAGGTTGTTGTTGAATTTGTTGGTGTTTTTCAATGTTTAGGTTGTTGTTGTTTTTCAATGTTGAGGTTGTTGTTGAATTTGTTGGTGTTTTTCAATGTTGAGGTTGTTGTTGAATTTGTTGGTGTTTTTCAATGTTGAGGTTGTTGTTGTACTTCAATGTTGAGGTTGTTGTTGAATTTGTTGGTGTTTTTCAATGTTGAGTTTGTTGTTGTTTTTCAATGTTGAGGTTGTTGTTGTTTTTCAATGTTGAGGTTGTTGTTGAATTTGTTGGTGTTTTTCAATGTTGAGGTTGTTGTTGTTTTTCAATGTTGAGGTTGTTGTTGAATTTGTTGGTGCTTTTCAATGTTGAGGTTGTTGTTGAATTTGTTGGTGTTTTTCAATGGTGAGGTTGTTGTTGTTTTTCAATGTTGAGGTTGTTGTTGAATTTTTTGGGGTTTTTCAATGTTGAGTTTGTTGTTGAATTTTTTGGTGTTTTTCAATTTCGAGGTTGTTGTTGAATTTGTTGGTGTTTTTCAATGTTGAGGTTGTTGTTGAATTTGTTGATGTTTTTCAATGTTGAGGTTGTTGTTGAATTTGTTGGTGTTTTTCAATGTTGAGGTTGTTGTTGTTTTTCAATGTTGAGGTTGTTGTTGAATTTGTTGGTGTTTTTCAATGTTTAGTTTGTTGTTGTTTTTCAATGTTGAGGTTGTTGTTGAATTTGTTGGTGTTTTTCAATGTTGAGGTTGTTGTTGTTTTTCAATGTTGAGGTTGTTGTTGAATTTGATTGGTGCTTTTCAATGTTGAGGTTGTTGGTGTTTTTCAATGTTCAGGTTGTTGTTGAATTTGTTGGTGTTTTTCAATGTTGAGGTTGTTGTTGAATTTGTTGGTGTTTTTCAATGTTGAGGTTGTTGTTGAATTTGTTGGTGTTTTTCAATGCTGACGTTGTTGTTGTTTTTAAATTTTGGGGTTGTTGTTGAATTTGTTGGTGTTTTTAAATTTTGAGGATGTTTTTGTTTTTCAATGTTGAGGTTGTTGTTGAATTTGTTGGTGTTTTTCAATGTCGGGGTTGTTGTTGAAATTGTTGGTGTTTTTCTATGTTGAATTTTTTGTTGAATTTGTTGGTGTTTTTCAATGTTGAGGTTGTTGTTTTTGAATGTTGAGGTTGTTGTTGAATTTGTTGGCGTTTTTAAATGTTGAGGTTGTTGTTGAATTTGTTGGTGTTTTCAATGTTGAGGTTGTTGTTGAATTTGTTGGTGTTTTTCAATGCTGAGGTTGTTGTTGATTTTGTTGGTGTTTTTCAATGTTGAGGTTGTTGTTGAATTTGTTGGTGTTTTTCAATGTTGAGGTTGTTCTTTTTCAATGTTGAGGTTGTTGTTGAATTTGTTGGTGTTTTTCAATGTTGAGGTTGTTGTTGAATTTGTTGGTGTTTTTCAATGTTGAGGTTGTTGTTGTTTTTCAATGTTGAGGTTGTTGTTGAATTTGTTGGTGTTTTTCAGTGTTGAGTTTGTTGTTGTTTTTCAATGTTGAGGTTGTTGTTGTTTTTCAATGTTGAGGTTGTTGTTGAATTTGTTGGTGTTTTTCAATGTTGAGGTTGTTGTTTTTCAATGTTGAGGTTGTTGTTGAATTTGTTGGTGCTTTTCAATGTTGAGATTGTTGTTGAATTTGTTGGTGTTTTTCAATGTTGAGGTTGTTGTTGTTTTTCAATGTTGAGTTTGTTGTTGAATTTGTTGGTGTTTTTCAATGTTGACTTTGTTGTTGAATTTGTTGGTGTTTTTCAATTTCGAGGTTGTTGTTGAATTTGTTAGTGTTTTTCAATGTTGAGGTTGTAGTTGAATTTGTTGGTGTTTTTCAATGTTGAGGTTGTTGTTGAATTTGTTGGTGTTTTTCAATGTTGAGGCTGTTGTTGTTTTTCAATGTTGAGGTTGTTGTTGTATTTGTTGGTGTTTTTCAATTTCGAGGTTGTTGTTGAATTTGTTGGTGTTTTTCAATGTTGAAGTTGTTGTTGAATTTGTTGGTGTTTTTCAATGTTGAGGTTGTTGTTGTTTTTCAATGTTGAGGTTGTTGTTGAAATTGTTGATGTTTTTCAATGTTGAGGTTGTTGTTGTTTTTCAATGCTGAGGTTGTTGTTGAATTTGTTGGTGTTTTTCAATGTTGAGGTTGTTGTTGAATTTGTTGGTGTTTTTCAATGTTGAGGTTGTTGTTGTTTTTCAATGTTGAGGTTGTTGTTGAATTTGTTGGTGTTTTTCAATGTTTAGGTTGTTGTTGTTTTTCAATGTTGAGGTTGTTGTTGAATTTGTTGGTGTTTTTCAATGTTGAGGTTGTTGTTGAATTTGTTGGTGTTTTTCAATGTTGAGTTTGTTGTTGTTTTTCAATGTTGAGGTTGTTGCTGAATTTGTTGGTGTTTTTCAATGTTGAGTTTGTTGTTGTTTTTCAATGTTGAGGTTGTTGTTGTTTTTCAATGTTGAGGTTGTTGTTGAATTTGTTGGTGTTTTTCAATGTTGAGGTTGTTGTTGTTTTTCAATGTTGAGGTTGTTGTTGAATTTGTTGGTGCTTTTCAATGTTGAGGTTGTTGTTGAATTTGTTGGTATTTTTCAATGTTGAGGTTGTTGTTGTTTTTCAATGTTGAGGTTGTTGTTGAATTTGTTGGTGTTTTTCAATGTAGAGTTTGTTGTTGAATTTGTTGGTGTTTTTCAATTTCGAGGTTGTTGTTGAATTTGTTGGTGTTTTTCAATGTTGAGTTTGTTGTTGAATTTGTTGGTGTTTTTCAATGTTGAGGTTGTTGTTGAAGTTGTTGGTGTTTTTCAATGTTGAGGTTGTTGTTGTTTTTCAATGTTGAGGTCGTTGTTGAATTTGTTGGTGTTTTTCAATGTTTAGTTTGTTGTTGTTTTTCAATGTTGAGGTTGTTGTTGAATTTGTTGGTGTTTTTCAATGTTGAGGTTGTTGTTGTTTTTCAATGTTCAGGTTGTTGTTGAATTTGTTGGTGTTTTTCAAAGTTGAGGTTGTTGTTGAATTTGTTGGTGTTTTTCCATGATGAGGTTGTTGTTGTTTTTCAAAGTTGAGGTTGTTGTTGAATTTGATGGTGTTTTTCAATGTCGGGGTTGTTGTTGAATTTGTTGGTGCTTTTTAATGTTGAGATTGTTGTTGATTTAATTGGTGTTTTTCAATGTCGGGGTTGTTGTTGAATTTGTTGGTGCTTTTCAATGTTGAGATTGTTGTTGAATTTGTTGGTGTTTTTCAATGTTGAGGTTGTTGTTGTTTTTCAATGTTGAGTTTGTTGTTGAATTTGTTGGTGTTTTTCAATGTTGAGTTTGTTGTTGAATTTGTTGGTGTTTTTCAATTTCGAGGTTGTTGTTGAATTTGTTAGTGTTTTTCAATGTTGAGGTTGTTGTTGAATTTGTTGGTGTTTTTCAATGTTGAGGTTGTTGTTGAATTTGTTGGTGTTTTTCAATGTTGAGGTTGTTGTTGTTTTTCAATGATGAGGTTGTTGTTGTATTTGTTGGTGTTTTTCAATTTCGAGGTTGTTGTTGAATTTGTTGGTGTTTTTCAATGTTGAAGTTGTTGTTGAATTTGTTCGTGTTTTTCAATGTTGAGGTTGTTGTTGTTTTTCAATGTTGAGGTTGTTGTTGAAATTGTTGGTGTTTTTCAATGTTGAGGTTGTTGTCGTTTTTCAATGCTGAGGTTGTTGTTGAATTTGTTGGTGTTTTTCAATGTTGAGGTTGTTGTTGAATTTGTTGTTGTTTTTCAATGTTGAGGTTGTTCTTTTTCAATGTTGAGGTTGTTGTTGAATTTGTTGGTGTTTTTCAATGTTTAGGTTGTTGTTGTTTATCAATGTTGAGGTTGTTGTTGAATTTGTTGGTGTTTTTCAATGTTGAGGTTGTTGTTGAATTTGTTGGTGTTTTTCAATGTTGAGGTTGTTGTTGTTTTTCAATGTTGAGGTTGTTGTTGAATTTGTTGGTGTTTTTCAATGTTGAGTTTGTTGATGTTTTTCAATGTTGAGGTTGTTGTTGTTTTTCAATGTTGAGGTTGTTGTTGAATTTGTTGGTGTTTTTCAATGTTGAGGTTGTTGTTGTTTTTCAATGTTGAGGTTGTTGTTGAATTTGTTGGTGCTTTTCAATGTTGAGATTGTTGTTGAATTTGTTGGTGTTTTTCAATGTTGAGGTTGTTGTTGTTTTTCAATGTTGAGTTTGTTGTTGAATTTGTTGGTGTTTTTCAATGTTGAGATTGTTGTTGAATTTGTTGGTCTTTTTCAATTTCGAGGTTGTTGTTGAATTTGTTAGTGTTTTTCAATGTTGAGGTTGTTGTTGAATTTGTTGGTGTTTTCAATGTTGAGGTTGTTGTTGAATTTGTTGGTGTTTTTCAATGCTGAGGTTGTTGTTGATTTTGTTGGTGTTTTTCAATGTTGAGGTTGTTGTTGAATTTGTTGGTGTTTTTCAATGTTGAGGTTGTTCTTTTTCAATGTTGAGGTTGTTGTTGAATTTGTTGGTGTTTTTCAATGTTGAGGTTGTTGTTGAATTTGTTGGTGTTTTTCAATGTTGAGGTTGTTGTTGTTTTTCAATGTTGAGGTTGTTGTTGAATTTGTTGGTGTTTTTCAGTGTTGAGTTTGTTGTTGTTTTTCAATGTTGAGGTTGTTGTTGTTTTTCAATGTTGAGGTTGTTGTTGAATTTGTTGGTGTTTTTCAATGTTGAGGTTGTTGTTTTTCAATGTTGAGGTTGTTGTAGAATTTGTTGGTGCTTTTCAATGTTGAGATTGTTGTTGAATTTGTTGGTGTTTTTCAATGTTGAGGTTGTTGTTGTTTTTCAATGTTGAGTTTGTTGTTGAATTTGTTGGTGTTTTTCAATGTTGACTTTGTTGTTGAATTTGTTGGTGTTTTTCAATTTCGAGGTTGTTGTTGAATTTGTTAGTGTTTTTCAATGTTGAGGTTGTAGTTGAATTTGTTGGTGTTTTTCAATGTTGAGGTTGTTGTTGAATTTGTTGGTGTTTTTCAATGTTGAGGCTGTTGTTGTTTTTCAACGTTGAGGTTGTTGTTGTATTTGTTGGTGTTTTTCAATTTCGAGGTTGTTGTTGAATTTGTTGGTGTTTTTCAATGTTGAAGTTGTTGTTGAATTTGTTGGTGTTTTTCAATGTTGAGGTTGTTGTTGTTTTTCAATGTTGAGGTTGTTGTTGAAATTTCTTGATGTTTTTCAATGTTGAGGTTGTTGTTGTTTTTCAATGCTGAGGTTGTTGTTGAATTTGTTGGTGTTTTTCAATGTTGAGGTTGTTGTTGAATTTGTTGGTGTTTTTCAATGTTGAGGTTGTTGTTGTTTTTCAATGTTGAGGTTGTTGTTGAATTTGTTGGTGTTTTTCAATGTTTAGGTTGTTGTTGTTTTTCAATGTTGAGGTTGTTGTTGAATTTGTTGGTGTTTTTCAATGTTGAGGTTGTTGTTGAATTTGTTGGTGTTTTTCAATGTTGAGTTTGTTGTTGTTTTTCAATGTTGAGGTTGTTGCTGAATTTGTTGGTGTTTTTCAATGTTGAGTTTGTTGTTGTTTTTCAATGTTGAGGTTGTTGTTGTTTTTCAATGTTGAGGTTGTTGTTGAATTTGTTGGTGTTTTTCAATGTTGAGGTTGTTGTTGTTTTTCAATGTTGAGGTTGTTGTTGAATTTGTTGGTGCTTTTCAATGTTGAGGTTGTTGTTGAATTTGTTGGTATTTTTCAATGTTGAGGTTGTTGTTGTTTTGCAATGTTGAGGTTGTTGTTGAATTTGTTGGTGTTTTTCAATGTAGAGTTTGTTGTTGAATTTGTTGGTGTTTTTCAATTTCGAGGTTGTTGTTGAATTTGTTGGTGTTTTTCAATGTTGAGTTTGTTGTTGAATTTGTTGGTGTTTTTCAATGTTGAGGTTGTTGTTGAAGTTGTTGGTGTTTTTCAATGTTGAGGTTGTTGTTGTTTTTCAATGTTGAGGTCGTTGTTGAATTTGTTGGTGTTTTTCAATGTTTAGTTTGTTGTTGTTTTTCAATGTTGAGGTTGTTGTTGAATTTGTTGGTGTTTTTCAATGTTGAGGTTGTTGTTGTTTTTCAATGTTCAGGTTGTTGTTGAATTTGTTGGTGTTTTTCAAAGTTGAGGTTGTTGTTGAATTTGTTGGTGTTTTTCCATGATGAGGTTGTTGTTGTTTTTCAAAGTTGAGGTTGTTGTTGAATTTGATGGTGTTTTTCAATGTCGGGGTTGTTGTTGAATTTGTTGGTGCTTTTTAATGTTGAGATTGTTGTTGATTTAATTGGTGTTTTTCAATGTCGGGGTTGTTGTTGAATTTGTTGGTGCTTTTCAATGTTGAGATTGTTGTTGAATTTGTTGGTGTTTTTCAATGTTGAGGTTGTTGTTGTTTTTCAATGTTGAGTTTGTTGTTGAATTTGTTGGTGTTTTTCAATGTTGACTTTGTTCTTGAATTTGTTGGTGTTTTTCAATTTCGAGGTTGTTGTTGAATTTGTTAGTGTTTTTCAATGTTGAGGTTGTAGTTGAATTTGTTGGTGTTTTTCAATGTTGAGGTTGTTGTTGAATTTGTTGGTGTTTTTCAATGTTGAGGCTGTTGTTGTTTTTCAATGTTGAGGTTGTTGTTGTATTTGTTGGTGTTTTTCAATTTCGAGGTTGTTGTTGAATTTGTTGGTGTTTTTCAATGTTGAAGTTGTTGTTGAATTTGTTGGTGTTTTTCAATGTTGAGGTTGTTGTTGTTTTTCAATGTTGAGGTTGTTGTTGAAATTGTTGATGTTTTTCAATGTTGAGGTTGTTGTTGTTTTTCAATGCTGAGGTTGTTGTTGAATTTGTTGGTGTTTTTCAATGTTGAGGTTGTTGTTGAATTTGTTGGTGTTTTTCAATGTTGAGGTTGTTGTTGTTTTTCAATGTTGAGGTTGTTGTTGAATTTGTTGGTGTTTTTCAATGTTTAGGTTGTTGTTGTTTTTCAATGTTGAGGTTGTTGTTGAATTTGTTGGTGTTTTTCAATGTTGAGGTTGTTGTTGAATTTGTTGGTGTTTTTCAATGTTGAGTTTGTTGTTGGTTTTCAATGTTGAGGTTGTTGCTGAATTTGTTGGTGTTTTTCAATGTTGAGTTTGTTGTTGTTTTTCAATGTTGAGGTTGTTGTTGTTTTTCAATGTTGAGGTTGTTGTTGAATTTGTTGGTGTTTTTCAATGTTGAGGTTGTTGTTGTTTTTCAATGTTGAGGTTGTTGTTGAATTTGTTGGTGCTTTTCAATGTTGAGGTTGTTGTTGAATTTGTTGGTATTTTTCAATGTTGAGGTTGTTGTTGTTTTTCAATGTTGAGGTTGTTGTTGAATTTGTTGGTGTTTTTCAATGTAGAGTTTGTTGTTGAATTTGTTGGTGTTTTTCAATTTCGAGGTTGTTGTTGAATTTGTTGGTGTTTTTCAATGTTGAGTTTGTTGTTGAATTTGTTGGTGTTTTTCAATGTTGAGGTTGTTGTTGAAGTTGTTGGTGTTTTTCAATGTTGAGGTTGTTGTTGTTTTTCAATGTTGAGGTCGTTGTTGAATTTGTTGGTGTTTTTCAATGTTTAGTTTGTTGTTGTTTTTCAATGTTGAGGTTGTTGTTGAATTTGTTGGTGTTTTTCAATGTTGAGGTTGTTGTTGTTTTTCAATGTTCAGGTTGTTGTTGAATTTGTTGGTGTTTTTCAAAGTTGAGGTTGTTGTTGAATTTGTTGGTGTTTTTCCATGATGAGGTTGTTGTTGTTTTTCAAAGTTGAGGTTGTTGTTGAATTTGATGGTGTTTTTCAATGTCGGGGTTGTTGTTGAATTTGTTGGTGCTTTTTAATGTTGAGATTGTTGTTGATTTAATTGGTGTTTTTCAATGTCGGGGTTGTTGTTGAATTTGTTGGTGCTTTTCAATGTTGAGATTGTTGTTGAATTTGTTGGTGTTTTTCAATGTTGAGGTTGTTGTTGTTTTTCAATGTTGAGTTTGTTGTTGAATTTGTTGGTGTTTTTCAATGTTGAGTTTGTTGTTGAATTTGTTGGTGTTTTTCAATTTCGAGGTTGTTGTTGAATTTGTTAGTGTTTTTCAATGTTGAGGTTGTTGTTGAATTTGTTGGTGTTTTTCAATGTTGAGGTTGTTGTTGAATTTGTTGGTGTTTTTCAATGTTGAGGTTGTTGTTGTTTTTCAATGATGAGGTTGTTGTTGTATTTGTTGGTGTTTTTCAATTTCGAGGTTGTTGTTGAATTTGTTGGTGTTTTTCAATGTTGAAGTTGTTGTTGAATTTGTTCGTGTTTTTCAATGTTGAGGTTGTTGTTGTTTTTCAATGTTGAGGTTGTTGTTGAATTTGTTGGTGTTTTTCAATGTTGAGGTTGTTGTCGTTTTTCAATGCTGAGGTTGTTGTTGAATTTGTTGGTGTTTTTCAATGTTGAGGTTGTTGTTGAATTTGTTGTTGTTTTTCAATGTTGAGGTTGTTCTTTTTCAATGTTGAGGTTGTTGTTGAATTTGTTGGTGTTTTTCAATGTTTAGGTTGTTGTTGTTTATCAATGTTGAGGTTGTTGTTGAATTTGTTGGTGTTTTTCAATGTTGAGGTTGTTGTTGAATTTGTTGGTGTTTTTCAATGTTGAGGTTGTTGTTGTTTTTCAATGTTGAGGTTGTTGTTGAATTTGTTGGTGTTTTTCAATGTTGAGTTTGTTGATGTTTTTCAATGTTGAGGTTGTTGTTGTTTTTCAATGTTGAGGTTGTTGTTGAATTTGTTGGTGTTTTTCAATGTTGAGGTTGTTGTTGTTTTTCAATGTTGAGGTTGTTGTTGAATTTGTTGGTGCTTTTCAATGTTGAGATTGTTGTTGAATTTGTTGGTGTTTTTCAATGTTGAGGTTGTTGTTGTTTTTCAATGTTGAGTTTGTTGTTGAATTTGTTGGTGTTTTTCAATGTTGAGATTGTTGTTGAATTTGTTGGTCTTTTTCAATTTCGAGGTTGTTGTTGAATTTGTTAGTGTTTTTCAATGTTGAGGTTGTTGTTGAATTTGTTGGTGTTTTCAATGTTGAGGTTGTTGTTGAATTTGTTGGTGTTTTTCAATGCTGAGGTTGTTGTTGATTTTGTTGGTGTTTTTCAATGTTGAGGTTGTTGTTGAATTTGTTGGTGTTTTTCAATGTTGAGGTTGTTCTTTTTCAATGTTGAGGTTGTTGTTGAATTTGTTGGTGTTTTTCAATGTTGAGGTTGTTGTTGAATTTGTTGGTGTTTTTCAATGTTGAGGTTGTTGTTGTTTTTCAATGTTGAGGTTGTTGTTGAATTTGTTGGTGTTTTTCAGTGTTGAGTTTGTTGTTGTTTTTCAATGTTGAGGTTGTTGTTGTTTTTCAATGTTGAGGTTGTTGTTGAATTTGTTGGTGTTTTTCAATGTTGAGGTTGTTGTTTTTCAATGTTGAGGTTGTTGTAGAATTTGTTGGTGCTTTTCAATGTTGAGATTGTTGTTGAATTTGTTGGTGTTTTTCAATGTTGAGGTTGTTGTTGTTTTTCAATGTTGAGTTTGTTGTTGAATTTGTTGGTGTTTTTCAATGTTGACTTTGTTGTTGAATTTGTTGGTGTTTTTCAATTTCGAGGTTGTTGTTGAATTTGTTAGTGTTTTTCAATGTTGAGGTTGTAGTTGAATTTGTTGGTGTTTTTCAATGTTGAGGTTGTTGTTGAATTTGTTGGTGTTTTTCAATGTTGAGGCTGTTGTTGTTTTTCAATGTTGAGGTTGTTGTTGTATTTGTTGGTGTTTTTCAATTTCGAGGTTGTTGTTGAATTTGTTGGTGTTTTTCAATGTTGAAGTTGTTGTTGAATTTGTTGGTGTTTTTCAATGTTGAGGTTGTTGTTGTTTTTCAATGTTGAGGTTGTTGTTGAAATTTCTTGATGTTTTTCAATGTTGAGGTTGTTGTTGTTTTTCAATGCTGAGGTTGTTGTTGAATTTGTTGGTGTTTTTCAATGTTGAGGTTGTTGTTGAATTTGTTGGTGTTTTTCAATGTTGAGGTTGTTGTTGTTTTTCAATGTTGAGGTTGTTGTTGAATTTGTTGGTGTTTTTCAATGTTTAGGTTGTTGTTGTTTTTCAATGTTGAGGTTGTTGTTGAATTTGTTGGTGTTTTTCAATGTTGAGGTTGTTGTTGAATTTGTTGGTGTTTTTCAATGTTGAGTTTGTTGTTGTTTTTCAATGTTGAGGTTGTTGCTGAATTTGTTGGTGTTTTTCAATGTTGAGTTTGTTGTTGTTTTTCAATGTTGAGGTTGTTGTTGTTTTTCAATGTTGAGGTTGTTGTTGAATTTGTTGGTGTTTTTCAATGTTGAGGTTGTTGTTGTTTTTCAATGTTGAGGTTGTTGTTGAATTTGTTGGTGCTTTTCAATGTTGAGGTTGTTGTTGAATTTGTTGGTATTTTTCAATGTTGAGGTTGTTGTTGTTTTGCAATGTTGAGGTTGTTGTTGAATTTGTTGGTGTTTTTCAATGTAGAGTTTGTTGTTGAATTTGTTGGTGTTTTTCAATTTCGAGGTTGTTGTTGAATTTGTTGGTGTTTTTCAATGTTGAGTTTGTTGTTGAATTTGTTGGTGTTTTTCAATGTTGAGGTTGTTGTTGAAGTTGTTGGTGTTTTTCAATGTTGAGGTTGTTGTTGTTTTTCAATGTTGAGGTCGTTGTTGAATTTGTTGGTGTTTTTCAATGTTTAGTTTGTTGTTGTTTTTCAATGTTGAGGTTGTTGTTGAATTTGTTGGTGTTTTTCAATGTTGAGGTTGTTGTTGTTTTTCAATGTTCAGGTTGTTGTTGAATTTGTTGGTGTTTTTCAAAGTTGAGGTTGTTGTTGAATTTGTTGGTGTTTTTCCATGATGAGGTTGTTGTTGTTTTTCAAAGTTGAGGTTGTTGTTGAATTTGATGGTGTTTTTCAATGTCGGGGTTGTTGTTGAATTTGTTGGTGCTTTTTAATGTTGAGATTGTTGTTGACTTAATTGGTGTTTTTCAATGTCGGGGTTGTTGTTGAATTTGTTGGTGCTTTTCAATGTTGAGATTGTTGTTGAATTTGTTGGTGTTTTTCAATGTTGAGGTTGTTGTTGTTTTTCAATGTTGAGTTTGTTGTTGAATTTGTTGGTGTTTTTCAATGTTGAGTTTGTTGTTGAATTTGTTGGTGTTTTTCAATTTCGAGGTTGTTGTTGAATTTGTTAGTGTTTTTCAATGTTGAGGTTGTTGTTGAATTTGTTGGTGTTTTTCAATGTTGAGGTTGTTGTTGAATTTGTTGGTGTTTTTCAATGTTGAGGTTGTTGTTGTTTTTCAATGATGAGGTTGTTGTTGTATTTGTTGGTGTTTTTCAATTTCGAGGTTGTTGTTGAATTTGTTGGTGTTTTTCAATGTTGAAGTTGTTGTTGAATTTGTTCGTGTTTTTCAATGTTGAGGTTGTTGTTGTTTTTCAATGTTGAGGTTGTTGTTGAATTTGTTGGTGTTTTTCAATGTTGAGGTTGTTGTCGTTTTTCAATGCTGAGGTTGTTGTTGAATTTGTTGGTGTTTTTCAATGTTGAGGTTGTTGTTGAATTTGTTGTTGTTTTTCAATGTTGAGGTTGTTCTTTTTCAATGTTGAGGTTGTTGTTGAATTTGTTGGTGTTTTTCAATGTTTAGGTTGTTGTTGTTTATCAATGTTGAGGTTGTTGTTGAATTTGTTGGTGTTTTTCAATGTTGAGGTTGTTGTTGAATTTGTTGGTGTTTTTCAATGTTGAGGTTGTTGTTGTTATTCAATGTTGAGGTTGTTGTTGAATTTGTTGGTGTTTTTCAATGTTGAGTTTGTTGATGTTTTTCAATGTTGAGGTTGTTGTTGTTTTTCAATGTTGAGGTTGTTGTTGAATTTGTTGGTGTTTTTCAATGTTGAGGTTGTTGTTGTTTTTCAATGTTGAGGTTGTTGTTGAATTTGTTGGTGCTTTTCAATGTTGAGATTGTTGTTGAATTTGTTGGTGTTTTTCAATGTTGAGGTTGTTGTTGTTTTTCAATGTTGAGTTTGTTGTTGAATTTGTTGGTGTTTTTCAATGTTGAGATTGTTGTTGAATTTGTTGGTCTTTTTCAATTTCGAGGTTGTTGTTGAATTTGTTAGTGTTTTTCAATGTTGAGGTTGTTGTTGAATTTGTTGGTGTTTTTCAATGTTGAGGTTGTTGTTGAATTTGTTGGAGTTTTTCAATGTTGAGGCTGTTGTTGTTTTTCAATGTTGAGGTTGTTGTTGTATTTGTTGGTGTTTTTCAATTTCGAGGTTGTTGTTGAATTTGTTGGTGTTTTTCAATGTTGAAGTTGTTGTTGAATTTGTTGGTGTTTTTCAATGTTGAGGTTGTTGTTGTTTTTCAATGTTGAGGTTGTTGTTGAATTTGTTGGTGTTTTTCAATGTTGAGGTTGTTGTTGTTTTTCAATGCTGAGGTTGTTGTTGAATTTGTTGGTGTTTTTCAATGTTGAGGTTGTTGTTGAATTTGTTGGTGTTTTTCAATGTTGAGGTTGTTGTTGTTTTTCAATGTTGAGGTTGTTGTTGAATTTGTTGGCGTTTTTAAATGTTGAGGTTGTTGTTGAATTTGTTGGTGTTTTCAATGTTGAGGTTTTTGTTGAATTTGTTGGTGTTTATCAATGTTGAAGTTGTTGTTGTTTTTCAATGTTGAGGTTGTTGTTGAATTTGATGGTGTTTTTCAATGTCGACGTTGTTGTTGAATTTGTTGGTGTTTTTCAATGTTGAAGTTTTTGAATTTGTTGGTGTTTTTCAATGTTGAGGTTGTTGCTGTTTTTCAATGTTGAGGTTGTTGTTGAATTTGTTGGTGTTTTTCAATGTTGAGATTGTTGTTGTTTTTCAATGTTGAGGTTGTTGTTGAAATTGTTGGTGTTTTTAAATGTTGAGGTTGCTGTTGAATTTGTTGGTGTTTTTCTATGTTGAGGTTGTTGTTGTTTTTCAATTTGAGGTTGTTGTTGAATTTGTTGGTGTCTTTCAATGTTGAGGTTGTTGTTGAATTTGTTGGTGTTTTTCAATTTCGAGGTTGTTGTTGAATTTGTTAGTGTTTTTCAATATTGAGCTTGTTGTTGAATTTGTTGGTGTTTATCAATGTTGAGGTTGTTGTTGAATTTGTTGGTGCTTTTCAATGTTGAGGTTGTTGTTGTTTTTCAATGTTGAGGTTGTTGTTGAATTTGTTGGTGTTTTTCAATGTTTAGGTTGTTGTTGTTTTTCAATGTTGAGGTTGTTGTTGAATTTGTTGGTGTTTTTCAATGTTGAGGTTGCTGTTGAATTTGTTGGTGTTTTTCAATGTTGAGGTTGTTGTTGTTTTTCAATGTTGAGGTTGTTGTTGAATTTGTTGGTGTTTTTCAATGTTGAGGTTGTTGTTGTTTTTCAATGTTGAGGTTGTTGTTGAATTTGTTGGTGCTTTTCAATGTTGAGGTTGTTGTTGAATTTGTTGGTATTTTTCAATGTTGAGGTTGTTGTTGTTTTTCAATGTTGAGGTTGTTGTTGAATTTGTTGGTGTTTTTCAATGTAGAGTTTGTTGTTGAATTTGTTGGTGTTTTTCAATTTCGAGGTTGTTGTTGAATTTGTTGGTGTTTTTCAATGTTGAGTTTGTTGTTGAATTTGTTGGTGTTTTTCAATGTTGAGGTTGTTGTTGAAGTTGTTGGTGTTTTTCAATGTTGAGGTTGTTGTTGTTTTTCAATGTTGAGGTCGTTGTTGAATTTGTTGGTGTTTTTCAATGTTTAGTTTGTTGTTGTTTTTCAATGTTGAGGTTGTTGTTGAATTTGTTGGTGTTTTTCAATGTTGAGGTTGTTGTTGTTTTTCAATGTTCAGGTTGTTGTTGAATTTGTTGGTGTTTTTCAAAGTTGAGGTTGTTGTTGAATTTGTTGGTGTTTTTCCATGATGAGGTTGTTGTTCTTTTTCAAAGTTGAGGTTGTTGTTGAATTTGATGGTGTTTTTCAATGTCGGGGTTGTTGTTGAATTTGTTGGTGTTTTTCTATGTTGAATTTTTTGTTGAATTTGTTGGTGTTTTTCAATGTTGAGGTTGTTGTTTTTCAATGTGGAGGTTGTTGTTGAATTTGTTGGCGTTTTTAAATGTTGAGGTTGTTGTTGAATTTGTTGGTGTTTTCAATGTTGAGGTTTTTGTTGAATTTGTTGGTGTTTATCAATGTTGAAGTTGTTGTTGTTTTTCAATGTTGAGGTTGTTGTTGAATTTGATGGTGTTTTTCAATGTCGACGTTGTTGTTGAATTTGTTGGTGTTTTTCAATGTTGAAGTTTTTGAATTTGTTGGTGTTTTTCAATGTTGAGGTTGTTGCTGTTTTTCAATGTTGAGGTTGTTGTTGAATTTGTTGGTGTTTTTCAATGTTGAGATTGTTGTTGTTTTTCAATGTTGAGGTTGTTGTTGAAATTGTTGGTGTTTTTAAATGTTGAGGTTGCTGTTGAATTTGTTGGTGTTTTTCTATGTTGAGGTTGTTGTTGTTTTTCAATTTGAGGTTGTTGTTGAATTTGTTGGTGTCTTTCAATGTTGAGGTTGTTGTTGAATTTGTTGGTGTTTTTCAATTTCGAGGTTGTTGTTGAATTTGTTAGTGTTTTTCAATATTGAGCTTGTTGTTGAATTTGTTGGTGTTTTTCAATATTGAGGTTGTTGTTGAATTTGTTGGTGTTTTTCAATGTTGAGGTTGTTGTTGTTTTTCAATGTTGAGGTTGTTGTTGAATTTGTTGGTGTTTTTCAATGTTTAGGTTGTTGTTGTTTTTCAATGTTGAGGTTGTTGTTGAATTTGTTGGTGTTTTTCAATGTTCAGGTTGTTGTTGAATTTGTTGGTGTTTTTCAATGTTGAGGTTGTTGTTGTTTTTCAATGTTGAGGTTGTTGTTGAATTTGTTGGTGTTTTTCAATGTTGAGTTTGTTGTTGTTTTTCAATGTTGAGGTTGTTGTTGTTTTTCAATGTTGAGGTTGTTGTTGAATTTGTTGGTGTTTTTCAATGTTGAGGTTGTTGTTGTTTTTCAATGTTGAGGTTGTTGTTGAATTTGTTGGTGCTTTTCAATGTTGAGGTTGTTGTTGAATTTGTTGGTGTTTTTCAATTGTGAGGTTGTTGTTGTTTTTCAATGTTGAGGTTGTTGTTGAATTTGTTGGGGTTTTTCAATGTTGAGTTTGTTGTTGAATTTTTTGGTGTTTTTCAATTTCGAGGTTGTTGTTGAATTTGTTGGTGTTTTTCAATGTTGAGGTTGTTGTTGAATTTGTTGGTGTTTTTCAATGTTGAGGTTGTTGTTGAATTTGTTGGTGTTTTTCAATGTTGAGGTTGTTGTTGTTTTTCAATGTTGAGGTTGTTGTTGAATTTGTTGGTGTTTTTCAATGTTTAGTTTGTTGTTGTTTTTCAATGCTGAGGTTGTTGTTGAATTTGTTGGTGTTTTTCAATGTTGAGGTTGTTGTTGTTTTTCAATGTTGAGGTTGTTTTTGAATTTGATTGGTGCTTTTCAATGTTGAGGTTGTTGGTGTTTTTCAATGTTGAGGTTGTTGTTGAATTTGTTGGTGTTTTTCAATGTTGAGGTTGTTGTTGAATTTGTTGGTGTTTTTCAATGTTGAGGTTGTTGTTGAATTTGTTGGTGTTTTTCAATGCTGACGTTGTTGTTTTTAAATGTTGGGGTTGTTGTTGAATTTGTTGGTGTTTTTAAATTTTGAGGATGTTTTTGTTTTTCAATGATGAGGTTGTTGTTGAATTTGTTGGTGTTTTTCAATGTCGGGGTTGTTGTTGAAATTGTTGGTGTTTTTCTATGTTGAATTTTTTGTTGAATTTGTTGTTGTTTTTCAATGTTGAGGTTGTTGTTTTTCAATGTTGAGGTTGTTGTTGAATTTGTTGGCGTTTTTAAATGTTGAGGTTGTTGTTGAATTTGTTGGTGTTTTCAATGTTGAGGTTTTTGTTGAATTTGTTGGTGTTTTTCAATGTTGAGGTTGTTGTTATTTTTCAATGTTGAGGTTGTTGTTGAGTTTGTTGGTGTTTTTCAATGTTGAGGTTGTTGTTGAATTTGTTGGTGTTTTTCAATGTTGAGGTTGTTGTTGAATTTGTTGGTGTTTTTCAATGTTGAGGTTGTTGTTGTTTTTAAATGTTGAGGTTCTTGTTGAATTTGTTGGTGTTTTTTCAATTTTGAGGTTGTTGGTGTTTTTCAATGTTGAGGTTGATTTTGAATTTGAGGGTGTTTTTCAATGTCGAGGTTGTTGTTTAATTTGTTGGTGTTTTTCAATGTTGAGGTTGTTGTTGTTTTTCAATGTTGAGGTTGTTGTTGAATTTGTTGGTGTTTTTCAATGTTGAGATTGTTGTTGTTTTTCAATGTTGAGGTTGTTGTTCAATTAGTTGCTGTTTTTAAATGTTGAGGTTTTTGTTGAATTTGCTGGTGTTTTGCAATGTTGAGGTTGTTGTTGTTTTTCAATTTGAGGTTGTTGTTGTATTTGTTGGTGTTTTTCAATTTCGAGGTAGTTGTTGAATTTGTTGTTGTTTTTCAATGTTGAAGTTGTTGTTGAATTTGTTGGTGTTTTTCAATGTTTAGTTTGTTGTTGTTTTTCAATGCTGAGGTTGTTGTTGAATTTGTTGGTGTTTTTCAATGTTGAGGTTGTTGTTGTTTTTCAATGTTGAGGTTGTTGTTGAATTTGATTGGTGCTTTTCAATGTTGAGGTTGTTGGTGTTTTCCAATGTTCAGGTTGTTGTTGAATTTGTTGGTGTTTTTCAATGTTGAGGTTGTTGTTGAATTTGTTGGTGTTTTTCAATGTTGAGGTTGTTGTTGAATTTGTTGGTGTTTTTCAATGCTGACGTTGTTGTTTTTAAATGTTGGGGTTGTTGTTGAATTTGTTGGTGTTTTTAAATTTTGAGGATGTTTTTGTTTTTCAATGTTGAGGTTGTTGTTGAATTTGTTGGTGTTTTTCAATGTCGGGGTTGTTGTTGAAATTGTTGGTGTTTTTCTATGTTGAATTTTTTGTTGAATTTGTTGGTGTTTTTCAATGTTGAGGTTGTTGTTTTTCAATGTTGAGGTTGTTGTTGAATTTGTTGGCGTTTTTAAATGTTGAGGTTGTTGTTGAATTTGTTGGTGTTTTCAATGTTGAGGTTTTTGTTGAATTTGTTGGTGTTTTTCAATGTTGAGGTTGTTGTTATTTTTCAATGTTGAGGTTGTTGTTGAGTTTGTTGGTGTTTTTCAATGTTGAGGTTGTTGTTGAATTTGTTGGTGTTTTTCAATGTTGAGGTTGTTGTTGAATTTGTTGGTGTTTTTCAATGTTGAGGTTGTTGTTGTTTTTAAATGTTGAGGTTCTTGTTGAATTTGTTGGTGTTTTTTCAATTTTGAGGTTGTTGGTGTTTTTCAATGTTGAGGTTGATTTTGAATTTGAGGGTGTTTTTCAATGTCGAGGTTGTTGTTTAATTTGTTGGTGTTTTTCAATGTTGAGGTTGTTGTTGTTTTTCAATGTTGAGGTTGTTGTTGAATTTGTTGGTGTTTTTCAATGTTGAGATTGTTGTTGTTTTTCAATGTTGAGGTTGTTGTTCAATTTGTTGCTGTTTTTAAATGTTGAGGTTTTTGTTGAATTTGCTGGTGTTTTGCAATGTTGAGGTTGTTGTTGTTTTTCAATGTTGAGGTTGTTGTTGAATTTGTTGGTGTTTTTCAATGTTGAGGTTGTTGTTGTTTTTCAATTTGAGGTTGTTGTTGTATTTGTTGGTGTTTTTCAATTTCGAGGTAGTTGTTGAATTTGTTGTTGTTTTTCAATGTTGAAGTTGTTGTTGAATTTGTTGGTGTTTTTCAATGTTGAGGTTGTTGTTGTTTTTCAATGCTGAGGTTGTTGTTGAATTTGTTGGTGTTCTTCAATGTTGAGGTTGTTGTTGAATTTGTTGGTGTTTTTCAATGTTGAGGTTGTTGTTGTTTTTCAATGTTGAATTGTTGTTGAATTTGTTGGTGTTTTTCAATGTTGAGTTTGTTGTTGTTTTTCAATGTTGAGGTTGTTGTTGAATTTGTTGGTGTTTTTCAATGTTGAGGTTGTTGTTGTTTTTCAATGTTGAGGTTGTTGTTGAATTTGTTGGTGTTTTTCAATGTTGAGGTTGTTGTTGTTTTTCAATGTTGAGGTTGTTGTTGAATTTGTTGGTGCTTTTCAATGTTGAGATTGTTGTTGAATTTGTTGGTGTTTTTCAATGTTGAGGTTGTTGTTGTTTTTCAATGTTGAGTTTGTTGTTGAATTTGTTGGTGTTTTTCAATGTTGAGTTTGTTGTTGAATTTGTTGGTGTTTTTCAATTTCGAGGTTGTTGTTGAATTTGTTAGTGTTTTTCAATGTTGAGGTTGTTGTTGAATTTGTTGGTGTTTTTCAATGTTGAGGTTGTTGTTGAATTTGTTGGTGTTTTTCAATGTTGAGGTTGTTGTTGTTTTTCAATGATGAGGTTGTTGTTGTATTTGTTGGTGTTTTTCAATTTCGAGGTTGTTGTTGAATTTGTTGGTGTTTTTCAATGTTGAAGTTGTTGTTGAATTTGTTCGTGTTTTTCAATGTTGAGGTTGTTGTTGTTTTTCAATGTTGAGGTTGTTGTTGAATTTGTTGGTGTTTTTCAATGTTGAGGTTGTTGTCGTTTTTCAATGCTGAGGTTGTTGTTGAATTTGTTGGTGTTTTTCAATGTTGAGGTTGTTGTTGAATTTGTTGTTGTTTTTCAATGCTGAGGTTGTTCTTTTTCAATGTTGAGGTTGTTGTTGAATTTGTTGGTGTTTTTCAATGTTTAGGTTGTTGTTGTTTATCAATGTTGAGGTTGTTGTTGAATTTGTTGGTGTTTTTCAATGTTGAGGTTGTTGTTGAATTTGTTGGTGTTTTTCAATGTTGAGGTTGTTGTTGTTTTTCAATGTTGAGGTTGTTGTTGAATTTGTTGATGTTTTTCAATGTTGAGTTTGTTGTTGTTTTTCAATGTTGAGGTTGTTGTTGTTTTTCAATGTTGAGGTTGTTGTTGAATTTGTTGGTGTTTTTCAATGTTGAGGTTGTTGTTGTTTTTCAATGTTGAGGTTGTTGTTGAATTTGTTGGTGCTTTTCAATGTTGAGATTGTTGTTGAATTTGTTGGTGTTTTTCAATGTTGAGGTTGTTGTTGTTTTTCAATGTTGAGTTTGTTGTTGAATTTGTTGGTGTTTTTCAATGTTGAGTTTGTTGTTGAATTTGTTGGTCTTTTTCAATTTCGAGGTTGTTGTTGAATTTGTTAGTGTTTTTCAATGTTGAGGTTGTTGTTGAATTTGTTGGTGTTTTTCAATGTTGAGGTTGTTGTTGAATTTGTTGGAGTTTTTCAATGTTGAGGCTGTTGTTGTTTTTCAATGTTGAGGTTGTTGTTGTATTTGTTGGTGTTTTTCAATTTCGAGGTTGTTGTTGAATTTGTTGGTGTTTTTCAATGTTGAGGTTGTTGTTGAATTTGTTGGTGTTTTTCAATGTTGAGGTTGTTGTTGTTTTTCAATGTTGAGGTTGTTGTTGAATTTGTTGGTGTTTTTCAATGTTGAGGTTGTTGTTGTTTTTCAATGCTGAGGTTGTTGTTGAATTTGTTGGTGTTTTTCAATGTTGAGGTTGTTGTTGAATTTGTTGGTGTTTTTCAATGTTGAGGTTGTTGTTGTTTTTCAATGTTGAGGTTGTTGTTGAATTTGTTGGTGTTTTTCAATGTTTAGGTTGTTGTTGTTTTTCAATGTTGAGGTTGTTGTTGAATTTGTTGGTGTTTTTCAATGTTGAGGTTGTTGTTGAATTTGTTGGTGTTTTTCAATGTTGAGGTTGTTGTTGTTTTTCAATGTTGAGGTTGTTGTTGAATTTGTTGGTGTTTTTCAATGTTGAGTTTGTTGTTGTTTTTCAATGTTGAGGTTGTTGTTGTTTTTCAATGTTGAGGTTGTTGTTGAATTTGTTGGTGTTTTTCAATGTTGAGGTTGTTGTTGTTTTTCAATGCTGAGGTTGTTGTTGAATTTGTTGGTGCTTTTCAATGTTGAGGTTGTTGTTGAATTTTTTGGTGTTTTTCAATGTTGAGGTTGTTCTTTTTCAATGTTGAGGTTGTTGTTGAATTTGTTGGTGTTTTTCAATGTTTAGGTTGTTGTTGTTTTTCAATGTTGAGGTTGTTGTTGAATTTGTTGGTGTTTTTCAATGTTGAGGTTGTTGTTGAATTTGTTGGTGTTTTTCAATGTTGAGGTTGTTGTTGTTTTTCAATGATGAGGTTGTTGTTGTATTTGTTGGTGTTTTTCAATTTCGAGGTTGTTGTTGAATTTGTTGGTGTTTTTCAATGTTGAAGTTGTTGTTGAATTTGTTCGTGTTTTTCAATGTTGAGGTTGTTGTTGTTTTTCAATGTTGAGGTTGTTGTTGAATTTGTTGGTGTTTTTCAATGTTGAGGTTGTTGTCGTTTTTCAATGCTGAGGTTGTTGTTGAATTTGTTGGTGTTTTTCAATGTTGAGGTTGTTGTTGAATTTGTTGGTGTTTTTCAATGTTGAGGTTGTTCTTTTTCAATGTTGAGGTTGTTGTTGAATTTGTTGGTGTTTTTCAATGTTTAGGTTGTTGTTGTTTATCAATGTTGAGGTTGTTGTTGAATTTGTTGGTGTTTTTCAATGTTGAGGTTGTTGTTGAATTTGTTGGTGTTTTTCAATGTTGAGGTTGTTGTTGTTTTTCAATGTTGAGGTTGTTGTTGAATTTGTTGGTGTTTTTCAATGTTGAGTTTGTTGTTGTTTTTCAATGTTGAGGTTGTTGTTGTTTTTCAATGTTGAGGTTGTTGTTGAATTTGTTGGTGTTTTTCAATGTTGAGGTTGTTGTTGTTTTTCAATGTTGAGGTTGTTGTTGAATTTGTTGGTGTTTTTCAATGTTGAGGTTGTTGTTGCTTTTCAATGCTGAGGTTGTTGTTGAATTTGTTGGTGCTTTTCAATGTTGAGGTTGTTGTTGAATTTGTTGGTGTTTTTCAATGTTGAGGTTGTTCTTTTTCAATGTTGAGGTTGTTGTTGAATTTGTTGGTGTTTTTCAACGTTTAGGTTGTTGTTGTTTTTCAATGTTGAAGTTGTTGTTGAATTTGTTGGTGTTTTTCAATGTTTAGTTTGTTGTTGTTTTTCAATGCTGAGGTTGTTGTTGAATTTGTTGGTGTTTTTCAATGTTGAGGTTGTTGTTGTTTTTCAATGTTGAGGTTGTTGTTGAATTTGATTGGTGCTTTTCAATGTTGAGGTTGTTGGTGTTTTCCAATGTTCAGGTTGTTGTTGAATTTGTTGGTGTTTTTCAATGTTGAGGTTGTTGTTGAATTTGTTGGTGTTTTTCAATGTTGAGGTTGTTGTTGAATTTGTTGGTGTTTTTCAATGCTGACGTTGTTGTTTTTAAATGTTGGGGTTGTTGTTGAATTTGTTGGTGTTTTTAAATTTTGAGGATGTTTTTGTTTTTCAATGTTGAGGTTGTTGTTGAATTTGTTGGTGTTTTTCAATGTCGGGGTTGTTGTTGAAATTGTTGGTGTTTTTCTATGTTGAATTTTTTGTTGAATTTGTTGGTGTTTTTCAATGTTGAGGTTGTTGTTTTTCAATGTTGAGGTTGTTGTTGAATTTGTTGGCGTTTTTAAATGTTGAGGTTGTTGTTGAATTTGTTGGTGTTTTCAATGTTGAGGTTTTTGTTGAATTTGTTGGTGTTTTTCAATGTTGAGGTTGTTGTTATTTTTCAATGTTGAGGTTGTTGTTGAGTTTGTTGGTGTTTTTCAATGTTGAGGTTGTTGTTGAATTTGTTGGTGTTTTTCAATGTTGAGGTTGTTGTTGAATTTGTTGGTGTTTTTCAATGTTGAGGTTGTTGTTGTTTTTAAATGTTGAGGTTCTTGTTGAATTTGTTGGTGTTTTTTCAATTTTGAGGTTGTTGGTGTTTTTCAATGTTGAGGTTGATTTTGAATTTGAGGGTGTTTTTCAATGTCGAGGTTGTTGTTTAATTTGTTGGTGTTTTTCAATGTTGAGGTTGTTGTTGTTTTTCAATGTTGAGGTTGTTGTTGAATTTGTTGGTGTTTTTCAATGTTGAGATTGTTGTTGTTTTTCAATGTTGAGGTTGTTGTTCAATTTGTTGCTGTTTTTAAATGTTGAGGTTTTTGTTGAATTTGCTGGTGTTTTGCAATGTTGAGGTTGTTGTTGTTTTTCAATGTTGAGGTTGTTGTTGAATTTGTTGGTGTTTTTCAATGTTGAGGTTGTTGTTGTTTTTCAATTTGAGGTTGTTGTTGTATTTGTTGGTGTTTTTCAATTTCGAGGTAGTTGTTGAATTTGTTGTTGTTTTTCAATGTTGAAGTTGTTGTTGAATTTGTTGGTGTTTTTCAATGTTGAGGTTGTTGTTGTTTTTCAATGCTGAGGTTGTTGTTGAATTTGTTGGTGTTCTTCAATGTTGAGGTTGTTGTTGAATTTGTTGGTGTTTTTCAATGTTGAGGTTGTTGTTGTTTTTCAATGTTGAATTGTTGTTGAATTTGTTGGTGTTTTTCAATGTTGAGTTTGTTGTTGTTTTTCAATGTTGAGGTTGTTGTTGAATTTGTTGGTGTTTTTCAATGTTGAGGTTGTTGTTGTTTTTCAATGTTGAGGTTGTTGTTGAATTTGTTGGTGTTTTTCAATGTTGAGGTTGTTGTTGTTTTTCAATGTTGAGGTTGTTGTTGAATTTGTTGGTGCTTTTCAATGTTGAGATTGTTGTTGAATTTGTTGGTGTTTTTCAATGTTGAGGTTGTTGTTGTTTTTCAATGTTGAGTTTGTTGTTGAATTTGTTGGTGTTTTTCAATGTTGAGTTTGTTGTTGAATTTGTTGGTGTTTTTCAATTTCGAGGTTGTTGTTGAATTTGTTAGTGTTTTTCAATGTTGAGGTTGTTGTTGAATTTGTTGGTGTTTTTCAATGTTGAGGTTGTTGTTGAATTTGTTGGTGTTTTTCAATGTTGAGGTTGTTGTTGTTTTTCAATGATGAGGTTGTTGTTGTATTTGTTGGTGTTTTTCAATTTCGAGGTTGTTGTTGAATTTGTTGGTGTTTTTCAATGTTGAAGTTGTTGTTGAATTTGTTCGTGTTTTTCAATGTTGAGGTTGTTGTTGTTTTTCAATGTTGAGGTTGTTGTTGAATTTGTTGGTGTTTTTCAATGTTGAGGTTGTTGTCGTTTTTCAATGCTGAGGTTGTTGTTGAATTTGTTGGTGTTTTTCAATGTTGAGGTTGTTGTTGAATTTGTTGTTGTTTTTCAATGCTGAGGTTGTTCTTTTTCAATGTTGAGGTTGTTGTTGAATTTGTTGGTGTTTTTCAATGTTTAGGTTGTTGTTGTTTATCAATGTTGAGGTTGTTGTTGAATTTGTTGGTGTTTTTCAATGTTGAGGTTGTTGTTGAATTTGTTGGTGTTTTTCAATGTTGAGGTTGTTGTTGTTTTTCAATGTTGAGGTTGTTGTTGAATTTGTTGATGTTTTTCAATGTTGAGTTTGTTGTTGTTTTTCAATGTTGAGGTTGTTGTTGTTTTTCAATGTTGAGGTTGTTGTTGAATTTGTTGGTGTTTTTCAATGTTGAGGTTGTTGTTGTTTTTCAATGTTGAGGTTGTTGTTGAATTTGTTGGTGCTTTTCAATGTTGAGATTGTTGTTGAATTTGTTGGTGTTTTTCAATGTTGAGGTTGTTGTTGTTTTTCAATGTTGAGTTTGTTGTTGAATTTGTTGGTGTTTTTCAATGTTGAGTTTGTTGTTGAATTTGTTGGTCTTTTTCAATTTCGAGGTTGTTGTTGAATTTGTTAGTGTTTTTCAATGTTGAGGTTGTTGTTGAATTTGTTGGTGTTTTTCAATGTTGAGGTTGTTGTTGAATTTGTTGGAGTTTTTCAATGTTGAGGCTGTTGTTGTTTTTCAATGTTGAGGTTGTTGTTGTATTTGTTGGTGTTTTTCAATTTCGAGGTTGTTGTTGAATTTGTTGGTGTTTTTCAATGTTGAGGTTGTTGTTGAATTTGTTGGTGTTTTTCAATGTTGAGGTTGTTGTTGTTTTTCAATGTTGAGGTTGTTGTTGAATTTGTTGGTGTTTTTCAATGTTGAGGTTGTTGTTGTTTTTCAATGCTGAGGTTGTTGTTGAATTTGTTGGTGTTTTTCAATGTTGAGGTTGTTGTTGAATTTGTTGGTGTTTTTCAATGTTGAGGTTGTTGTTGTTTTTCAATGTTGAGGTTGTTGTTGAATTTGTTGGTGTTTTTCAATGTTTAGGTTGTTGTTGTTTTTCAATGTTGAGGTTGTTGTTGAATTTGTTGGTGTTTTTCAATGTTGAGGTTGTTGTTGAATTTGTTGGTGTTTTTCAATGTTGAGGTTGTTGTTGTTTTTCAATGTTGAGGTTGTTGTTGAATTTGTTGGTGTTTTTCAATGTTGAGTTTGTTGTTGTTTTTCAATGTTGAGGTTGTTGTTGTTTTTCAATGTTGAGGTTGTTGTTGAATTTGTTGGTGTTTTTCAATGTTGAGGTTGTTGTTGTTTTTCAATGCTGAGGTTGTTGTTGAATTTGTTGGTGCTTTTCAATGTTGAGGTTGTTGTTGAATTTTTTGGTGTTTTTCAATGTTGAGGTTGTTCTTTTTCAATGTTGAGGTTGTTGTTGAATTTGTTGGTGTTTTTCAATGTTTAGGTTGTTGTTGTTTTTCAATGTTGAGGTTGTTGTTGAATTTGTTGGTGTTTTTCAATGTTGAGGTTGTTGTTGAATTTGTTGGTGTTTTTCAATGTTGAGGTTGTTGTTGTTTTTCAATGATGAGGTTGTTGTTGTATTTGTTGGTGTTTTTCAATTTCGAGGTTGTTGTTGAATTTGTTGGTGTTTTTCAATGTTGAAGTTGTTGTTGAATTTGTTCGTGTTTTTCAATGTTGAGGTTGTTGTTGTTTTTCAATGTTGAGGTTGTTGTTGAATTTGTTGGTGTTTTTCAATGTTGAGGTTGTTGTCGTTTTTCAATGCTGAGGTTGTTGTTGAATTTGTTGGTGTTTTTCAATGTTGAGGTTGTTGTTGAATTTGTTGGTGTTTTTCAATGTTGAGGTTGTTCTTTTTCAATGTTGAGGTTGTTGTTGAATTTGTTGGTGTTTTTCAATGTTTAGGTTGTTGTTGTTTATCAATGTTGAGGTTGTTGTTGAATTTGTTGGTGTTTTTCAATGTTGAGGTTGTTGTTGAATTTGTTGGTGTTTTTCAATGTTGAGGTTGTTGTTGTTTTTCAATGTTGAGGTTGTTGTTGAATTTGTTGGTGTTTTTCAATGTTGAGTTTGTTGTTGTTTTTCAATGTTGAGGTTGTTGTTGTTTTTCAATGTTGAGGTTGTTGTTGAATTTGTTGGTGTTTTTCAATGTTGAGGTTGTTGTTGTTTTTCAATGTTGAGGTTGTTGTTGAATTTGTTGGTGTTTTTCAATGTTGAGGTTGTTGTTGCTTTTCAATGCTGAGGTTGTTGTTGAATTTGTTGGTGCTTTTCAATGTTGAGGTTGTTGTTGAATTTGTTGGTGTTTTTCAATGTTGAGGTTGTTCTTTTTCAATGTTGAGGTTGTTGTTGAATTTGTTGGTGTTTTTCAACGTTTAGGTTGTTGTTGTTTTTCAATGTTGAGGTTGTTGTTGAATTTGTTGGTGTTTTTCAATGTTGAGGTTGTTGTTGAATTTGTTGGTGTTTTTCAATGTTGAGGTTGTTGTTGTTTTTCAATGTTGAGGTTGTTGTTGAATTTGTTGGTGTTCTTCAATGTTGAGGTTGTTGTTGAATTTGTTGGTGTTTTTCAATGTTGCGGTTGTTGTTGTTTTTCAATGTTGAGGTTGTTGTTGAATTTGTTGGTGTTTTTCAATGTTGAGTTTGTTGTTGTTTTTCAATGTTGAGGTTGTTGTTGAATTTGTTGGTGTTTTTCAATGTTGAGGTTGTTGTTGTTTTTCAATGTTGAGGTTGTTGTTGAATTTGTTGGTGTTTTTCAATGTTGAGGTTGTTGTTGTTTTTCAATGTTGAGGTTGTTGTTGAATTTGTTGGTGCTTTTCAATGTTGAGATTGTTGTTGAATTTGTTGGTGTTTTTCAATGTTGAGGTTGTTGTTGTTTTTCAATGTTGAGTTTGTTGTTGAATTTGTTGGTGTTTTTCAATGTTGAGTTTGTTGTTGAATTTGTTGGTGTTTTTCAATTTCGAGGTTGTTGTTGAATTTGTTAGTGTTTTTCAATGTTGAGGTTGTTGTTGAATTTGTTGGTGTTTTTCAATGTTGAGGTTGTTGTTGAATTTGTTGGTGTTTTTCAATGTTGAGGTTGTTGTTGTTTTTCAATGATGAGGTTGTTGTTGTATTTGTTGGTGTTTTTCAATTTCGAGGTTGTTGTTGAATTTGTTGGTGTTTTTCAATGTTGAAGTTGTTGTTGAATTTGTTCGTGTTTTTCAATGTTGAGGTTGTTGTTGTTTTTCAATGTTGAGGTTGTTGTTGAATTTGTTGGTGTTTTTCAATGTTGAGGTTGTTGTCGTTTTTCAATGCTGAGGTTGTTGTTGAATTTGTTGGTGTTTTTCAATGTTGAGGTTGTTGTTGAATTTGTTGTTGTTTTTCAATGCTGAGGTTGTTCTTTTTCAATGTTGAGGTTGTTGTTGAATTTGTTGGTGTTTTTCAATGTTTAGGTTGTTGTTGTTTATCAATGTTGAGGTTGTTGTTGAATTTGTTGGTGTTTTTCAATGTTGAGGTTGTTGTTGAATTTGTTGGTGTTTTTCAATGTTGAGGTTGTTGTTGTTTTTCAATGTTGAGGTTGTTGTTGAATTTGTTGATGTTTTTCAATGTTGAGTTTGTTGTTGTTTTTCAATGTTGAGGTTGTTGTTGTTTTTCAATGTTGAGGTTGTTGTTGAATTTGTTGGTGTTTTTCAATGTTGAGGTTGTTGTTGTTTTTCAATGTTGAGGTTGTTGTTGAATTTGTTGGTGCTTTTCAATGTTGAGATTGTTGTTGAATTTGTTGGTGTTTTTCAATGTTGAGGTTGTTGTTGTTTTTCAATGTTGAGTTTGTTGTTGAATTTGTTGGTGTTTTTCAATGTTGAGTTTGTTGTTGAATTTGTTGGTCTTTTTCAATTTCGAGGTTGTTGTTGAATTTGTTAGTGTTTTTCAATGTTGAGGTTGTTGTTGAATTTGTTGGTGTTTTTCAATGTTGAGGTTGTTGTTGAATTTGTTGGAGTTTTTCAATGTTGAGGCTGTTGTTGTTTTTCAATGTTGAGGTTGTTGTTGTATTTGTTGGTGTTTTTCAATTTCGAGGTTGTTGTTGAATTTGTTGGTGTTTTTCAATGTTGAGGTTGTTGTTGAATTTGTTGGTGTTTTTCAATGTTGAGGTTGTTGTTGTTTTTCAATGTTGAGGTTGTTGTTGAATTTGTTGGTGTTTTTCAATGTTGAGGTTGTTGTTGTTTTTCAATGCTGAGGTTGTTGTTGAATTTGTTGGTGTTTTTCAATGTTGAGGTTGTTGTTGAATTTGTTGGTGTTTTTCAATGTTGAGGTTGTTGTTGTTTTTCAATGTTGAGGTTGTTGTTGAATTTGTTGGTGTTTTTCAATGTTTAGGTTGTTGTTGTTTTTCAATGTTGAGGTTGTTGTTGAATTTGTTGGTGTTTTTCAATGTTGAGGTTGTTGTTGAATTTGTTGGTGTTTTTCAATGTTGAGGTTGTTGTTGTTTTTCAATGTTGAGGTTGTTGTTGAATTTGTTGGTGTTTTTCAATGTTGAGTTTGTTGTTGTTTTTCAATGTTGAGGTTGTTGTTGTTTTTCAATGTTGAGGTTGTTGTTGAATTTGTTGGTGTTTTTCAATGTTGAGGTTGTTGTTGTTTTTCAATGCTGAGGTTGTTGTTGAATTTGTTGGTGCTTTTCAATGTTGAGGTTGTTGTTGAATTTTTTGGTGTTTTTCAATGTTGAGGTTGTTCTTTTTCAATGTTGAGGTTGTTGTTGAATTTGTTGGTGTTTTTCAATGTTTAGGTTGTTGTTGTTTTTCAATGTTGAGGTTGTTGTTGAATTTGTTGGTGTTTTTCAATGTTGAGGTTGTTGTTGAATTTGTTGGTGTTTTTCAATGTTGAGGTTGTTGTTGTTTTTCAATGATGAGGTTGTTGTTGTATTTGTTGGTGTTTTTCAATTTCGAGGTTGTTGTTGAATTTGTTGGTGTTTTTCAATGTTGAAGTTGTTGTTGAATTTGTTCGTGTTTTTCAATGTTGAGGTTGTTGTTGTTTTTCAATGTTGAGGTTGTTGTTGAATTTGTTGGTGTTTTTCAATGTTGAGGTTGTTGTCGTTTTTCAATGCTGAGGTTGTTGTTGAATTTGTTGGTGTTTTTCAATGTTGAGGTTGTTGTTGAATTTGTTGGTGTTTTTCAATGTTGAGGTTGTTCTTTTTCAATGTTGAGGTTGTTGTTGAATTTGTTGGTGTTTTTCAATGTTTAGGTTGTTGTTGTTTATCAATGTTGAGGTTGTTGTTGAATTTGTTGGTGTTTTTCAATGTTGAGGTTGTTGTTGAATTTGTTGGTGTTTTTCAATGTTGAGGTTGTTGTTGTTTTTCAATGTTGAGGTTGTTGTTGAATTTGTTGGTATTTTTCAATGTTGAGTTTGTTGTTGTTTTTCAATGTTGAGGTTGTTGTTGTTTTTCAATGTTGAGGTTGTTGTTGAATTTGTTGGTGTTTTTCAATGTTGAGGTTGTTGTTGTTTTTCAATGTTGAGGTTGTTGTTGAATTTGTTGGTGTTTTTCAATGTTGAGGTTGTTGTTGCTTTTCAATGCTGAGGTTGTTGTTGAATTTGTTGGTGCTTTTCAATGTTGAGGTTGTTGTTGATTTTGTTGGTGTTTTTCAATGTTGAGGTTGTTCTTTTTCAATGTTGAGGTTGTTGTTGAATTTGTTGGTGTTTTTCAATGTTTAGGTTGTTGTTGTTTTTCAATGTTGAGGTTGTTGTTGAATTTGTTGGTGTTTTTCAATGTTGAGGTTGTTGTTGAATTTGTTGGTGTTTTTCAATGTTGAGGTTGTTGTTGTTTTTCAATGTTGAGGTTGTTGTTGAATTTGTTGGTGTTCTTCAATGTTGAGGTTGTTGTTGAATTTGTTGGTGTTTTTCAATGTTGCGGTTGTTGTTGTTTTTCAATGTTGAGGTTGTTGTTGAATTTGTTGGTGTTTTTCAATGTTGAGTTTGTTGTTGTTTTTCAATGTTGAGGTTGTTGTTGAATTTGTTGGTGTTTTTCAATGTTGAGGTTGTTGTTGTTTTTCAATGTTGAGGTTGTTGTTGAATTTGTTGGTGTTTTTCAATGTTGAGGTTGTTGTTGTTTTTCAATGTTGAGGTTGTTGTTGAATTTGTTGGTGCTTTTCAATGTTGAGATTGTTGTTGAATTTGTTGGTGTTTTTCAATGTTGAGGTTGTTGTTGTTTTTCAATGTTGAGTTTGTTGTTGAATTTGTTGGTGTTTTTCAATGTTGAGTTTGTTGTTGAATTTGTTGGTGTTTTTCAATTTCGAGGTTGTTGTTGAATTTGTTAGTGTTTTTCAATGTTGAGGTTGTTGTTGAATTTGTTGGTGTTTTTCAATGTTGAGGTTGTTGTTGAATTTGTTGGTGTTTTTCAATGTTGAGGTTGTTGTTGTTTTTCAATGATGAGGTTGTTGTTGTATTTGTTGGTGTTTTTCAATTTCGAGGTTGTTGTTGAATTTGTTGGTGTTTTTCAATGTTGAAGTTGTTGTTGAATTTGTTCGTGTTTTTCAATGTTGAGGTTGTTGTTGTTTTTCAATGTTGAGGTTGTTGTTGAATTTGTTGGTGTTTTTCAATGTTGAGGTTGTTGTCGTTTTTCAATGCTGAGGTTGTTGTTGAATTTGTTGGTGTTTTTCAATGTTGAGGTTGTTGTTGAATTTGTTGTTGTTTTTCAATGCTGAGGTTGTTCTTTTTCAATGTTGAGGTTGTTGTTGAATTTGTTGGTGTTTTTCAATGTTTAGGTTGTTGTTGTTTATCAATGTTGAGGTTGTTGTTGAATTTGTTGGTGTTTTTCAATGTTGAGGTTGTTGTTGAATTTGTTGGTGTTTTTCAATGTTGAGGTTGTTGTTGTTTTTCAATGTTGAGGTTGTTGTTGAATTTGTTGATGTTTTTCAATGTTGAGTTTGTTGTTGTTTTTCAATGTTGAGGTTGTTGTTGTTTTTCAATGTTGAGGTTGTTGTTGAATTTGTTGGTGTTTTTCAATGTTGAGGTTGTTGTTGTTTTTCAATGTTGAGGTTGTTGTTGAATTTGTTGGTGCTTTTCAATGTTGAGATTGTTGTTGAATTTGTTGGTGTTTTTCAATGTTGAGGTTGTTGTTGTTTTTCAATGTTGAGTTTGTTGTTGAATTTGTTGGTGTTTTTCAATGTTGAGTTTGTTGTTGAATTTGTTGGTCTTTTTCAATTTCGAGGTTGTTGTTGAATTTGTTAGTGTTTTTCAATGTTGAGGTTGTTGTTGAATTTGTTGGTGTTTTTCAATGTTGAGGTTGTTGTTGAATTTGTTGGAGTTTTTCAATGTTGAGGCTGTTGTTGTTTTTCAATGTTGAGGTTGTTGTTGTATTTGTTGGTGTTTTTCAATTTCGAGGTTGTTGTTGAATTTGTTGGTGTTTTTCAATGTTGAGGTTGTTGTTGAATTTGTTGGTGTTTTTCAATGTTGAGGTTGTTGTTGTTTTTCAATGTTGAGGTTGTTGTTGAATTTGTTGGTGTTTTTCAATGTTGAGGTTGTTGTTGTTTTTCAATGCTGAGGTTGTTGTTGAATTTGTTGGTGTTTTTCAATGTTGAGTTTGTTGTTGAATTTGTTGGTGTTTTTCAATGTTGAGGTTGTTGTTGTTTTTCAATGTTGAGGTTGTTGTTGAATTTGTTGGTGTTTTTCAATGTTTAGGTTGTTGTTGTTTTTCAATGTTGAGGTTGTTGTTGAATTTGTTGGTGTTTTTCAATGTTGAGGTTGTTGTTGAATTTGTTGGTGTTTTTCAATGTTGAGGTTGTTGTTCTTTTTCAATGTTGAGGTTGTTGTTGAATTTGTTGGTGTTTTTCAATGTTGAGTTTGTTGTTGTTTTTCAATGTTGAGGTTGTTGTTGTTTTTCAATGTTGAGGTTGTTGTTGAATTTGTTGGTGTTTTTCAATGTTGAGGTTGTTGTTGTTTTTCAATGCTGAGGTTGTTGTTGAATTTGTTGGTGCTTTTCAATGTTGAGGTTGTTGTTGAATTTGTTGGTCTTTTTCAATTTCGAGGTTGTTGTTGAATTTGTTAGTGTTTTTCAATGTTGAGGTTGTTGTTGAATTTGTTGGTGTTTTTCAATGTTGAGGTTGTTGTTGAATTTGTTGGAGTTTTTCAATGTTGAGGCTGTTGTTGTTTTTCAATGTTGAGGTTGTTGTTGTATTTGTTGGTGTTTTTCAATTTCGAGGTTGTTGTTGAATTTGTTGGTGTTTTTCAATGTTGAAGTTGTTGTTGAATTTGTTGGTGTTTTTCAATGTTGAGGTTGTTGTTGTTTTTCAATGTTGAGGTTGTTGTTGAATTTGTTGGTGTTTTTCAATGTTGAGGTTGTTGTTGTTTTTCAATGCTGAGGTTGTTGTTGAATTTGTTGGTGTTTTTCAATGTTGAGGTTGTTGTTGAATTTGTTGGTGTTTTTCAATGTTGAGGTTGTTGTTGTTTTTCAATGTTGAGGTTGTTGTTGAATTTGTTGGTGTTTTTCAATGTTTAGGTTGTTGTTGTTTTTCAATGTTGAGGTTGTTGTTGAATTTGTTGGTGTTTTTCAATGTTGAGGTTGTTGTTGAATTTGTTGGTGTTTTTCAATGTTGAGGTTGTTGTTGTTTTTCAATGTTGAGGTTGTTGTTGAATTTGTTGGTGTTTTTCAATGTTGATTTTGTTGTTGTTTTTCAATGTTGAGGTTGTTGTTGTTTTTCAATGTTGAGGTTGTTGTTGAATTTGTTGGTGTTTTTCAATGTTGAGGTTGTTGTTGCTTTTCAATGCTGAGGTTGTTGTTGAATTTGTTGGTGCTTTTCAATGTTGAGGTTGTTGTTGAATTTGTTGGTGTTTTTTCAATGTTGAGGTTGTTCTTTTTCAATGTTGAGGTTGTTGTTGAATTTGTTGGTGTTTTTCAATGTTTAGGTTGTTGTTGTTTTTCAATGTTGAGGTTGTTGTTGAATTTGTTGGTGTTTTTCAATGTTGAGGTTGTTGTTGAATTTGTTGGTGTTTTTCAATGTTGAGGTTGTTGTTGTTTTTCAATGTTGAGGTTGTTGTTGAATTTGTTGGTGTTCTTCAATGTTGAGGTTGTTGTTGAATTTGTTGCTGTTTTTCAATGTTGAGGTTGTTGTTGTTTTTCAATGTTGAGGTTGTTGTTGAATTTGTTGGTGTTTTTCAATGTTGAGTTTGTTGTTGTTTTTCAATGTTGAGGTTGTTGTTGAATTTGTTGGTGTTTTTCAATGTTGAGGTTGTTGTTGTTTTTCAATGTTGAGGTTGTTGTTGAATTTGTTGGTGTTTTTCAATGTTGAGGTTGTTGTTGTTTTTCAATGTTGAGGTTGTTGTTGAATTTGTTGGTGCTTTTCAATGTTGAGATTGTTGTTGAATTTGTTGGTGTTTTTCAATGTTGAGGTTGTTGTTGTTTTTCAATGTTGAGTTTGTTGTTGAATTTGTTGGTGTTTTTCAATGTTGAGTTTGTTGTTGAATTTGTTGGTGTTTTTCAATTTCGAGGTTGTTGTTGAATTTGTTAGTGTTTTTCAATGTTGAGGTTGTTGTTGAATTTGTTGGTGTTTTTCAATGTTGAGGTTGTTGTTGAATTTGTTGGTGTTTTTCAATGTTGAGGTTGTTGTTGTTATTCAATGATGAGGTTGTTGTTGTATTTGTTGGTGTTTTTCAATTTCGAGGTTGTTGTTGAATTTGTTGGTGTTTTTCAATGTTGAAGTTGTTGTTGAATTTGTTCGTGTTTTTCAATGTTGAGGTTGTTGTTGTTTTTCAATGTCGAGGTTGTTGTTGAATTTGTTGGTGTTTTTCAATGTTGAGGTTGTTGTCGTTTTTCAATGCTGAGGTTGTTGTTGAATTTGTTGGTGTTTTTCAATGTTGAGGTTGTTGTTGAATTTGTTGGTGTTTTTCAATGTTGAGGTTGTTCTTTTTCAATGTTGAGGTTGTTGTTGAATTTGTTGGTGTTTTTCAATGTTTAGGTTGTTGTTGTTTATCAATGTTGAGGTTGTTGTTGAATTTGTTGGTGTTTTTCAATGTTGAGGTTGTTGTTGAATTTGTTGGTGTTTTTCAATGTTGAGTTTGTTGTTGTTTTTCAATGTTGAGGTTGTTGTTGAATTTGTTGGTGTTTTTCAATGTTGAGTTTGTTGTTGTTTTTCAATGTTGAGGTTGTTGTTGTTTTTCAATGTTGAGGTTGTTGTTGAATTTGTTGGTGTTTTTCAATGTTGAGGTTGTTGTTGTTTTTCAATGTTGAGGTTGTTGTTGAATTTGTTGGTGCTTTTCAATGTTGAGATTGTTGTTGAATTTGTTGGTGTTTTTCAATGTTGAGGTTGTTGTTGTTTTTCAATGTTGAGTTTGTTGTTGAATTTGTTGGTGTTTTTCAATGTTGAGTTTGTTGTTGAATTTGTTGGTCTTTTTCAATTTCGAATTTGTTGTTGAATTTGTTAGTGTTTTTCAATGTTGAGGTTGTTGTTGAATTTGTTGGTGTTTTTCAATGTTGACTTTGTTGTTGAATTTGTTGGTGTTTTTCAATTTCGAGGTTGTTGTTGAATTTGTTAGTGTTTTTCAATGTTGAGGTTGTAGTTGAATTTGTTGGTGTTTTTCAATGTTGAGGTTGTTGTTGAATTTGTTGGTGTTTTTCAATGTTGAGGCTGTTGTTGTTTTTCAATGTTGAGGTTGTTGTTGTATTTGTTGGTGTTTTTCAATTTCGAGGTTGTTGTTGAATTTGTTGGTGTTTTTCAATGTTGAAGTTGTTGTTGAATTTGTTGGTGTTTTTTCAATGTTGAGGTTGTTGTTGTTTTTCAATGTTGAGGTTGTTGTTGAATTTGTTGGTGTTTTTCAATGTTGAGGTTGTTGTTGTTTTTCAATGCTGAGGTTGTTGTTGAATTTGTTGGTGTTTTTCGATGTTGAGGTTCTTGTTGAATTTGTTGGTGTTTTTCAATGTTGAGGTTGTTGTTGTTTTTCAATGTTGAGGTTGTTGTTGAAATTGTTGGTGTTTTTCAATGTTTAGGTTGTTGTTGTTTTTCAATGTTGAGGTTGTTGTTGAATTTGTTGGTGTTTTTCAATGTTGAGGTTGTTGTTGAATTTGTTGGTGTTTTTCAATGTTGAGGTTGTTGTTGTTTTTCAATGTTGAGGTTGTTGTTGAATTTGTTGGTGTTTTTCAATGTTGAGTTTGTTGTTGTTTTTCAATGTTGAGGTTGTTGTTCTTTTTCAATGTTGAGGTTGTTGTTGAATTTGTTGGTGTTATTCAATGTTGAGGTTGTTGTTGTTTTTCAATGCTGAGGTTGTTGTTGAATTTGTTGGTGCTTTTCAATGTTGAGGTTGTTGTTGAATTTGTTGGTGTTTTTCAATGTTGAGGTTGTTCTTTTTCAATGTTGAGGTTGTTGTTGAATTTGTTGGTGTTTTTCAATGTTTAGGTTGTTGTTGTTTTTCAATGTTGAGGTTGTTGTTGAATTTGTTGGTGTTTTTCAATGTTGAGGTTGTTGTTGAATTTGTTGGTGTTTTTCAATGTTGAGGTTGTTGTTGTTTTTCAATGTTGAGGTTGTTGTTGAATTTGTTGGTGTTTTTCAATGTTGAGTTTGTTGTTGTTTTTCAATGTTGAGGTTGTTGTTGTTTTTCAATGTTGAGGTTGTTGTTGAATTTGTTCGTGTTTTTCAATGTTGAGGTTGTTGTTGAATTTGTTGGTGTTTTTCAATGTTGAGGTTGTTGTTGAATTTGTTGGTGTTTTTCAATGTTGAGGCTGTTGTTGTTTTTCAATGTTGAGGTTGTTGTTGTATTTGTTGGTGTTTTTCAATGTTGAGGTTGTTGTTGAATTTGTTGGTGTTTTTCAATGTTGAGGTTGTTGTTGAATTTGTTGGTGTTTTTCAATGTTGAGGCTGTTGTTGTTTTTCAATGTTGAGGTTGTTGTTGTATTTGTTGGTGTTTTTCAATTTCGAGGTTGTTGTTGAATTTGTTGGTGTTTTTCAATGTTGAAGTTGTTGTTGAATTTGTTGGTGTTTTTCAATGTTGAGGTTGTTGTTGTTTTTCAATGTTGAGGTTGTTGTTGAATTTGTTGGTGTTTTTCAATCTTGAGGTTGTTGTTGTTTTTCAATGCTGAGGTTGTTGTTGAATTTGTTGGTGTTTTTCAATGATGAGGTTGTTGTTGAATTTGTTGGTGTTTTTCAATGTTGAGGTTGTTGTTGTTTTTCAATGTTGAGGTTGTTGTTGAATTTGTTGGTGTTTTTCAATGTTTAGGTTGTTGTTGTTTTTCAATGTTGAGGTTGTTGTTGAATTTGTTAGTGTTTTTCAATGTTGAGGTTGTTGTTGAATTTGTTGGTGTTTTTCAATGTTGAGGTTGTTGTTGTTTTTCAATGTTGAGGTTGTTGTTGAATTTGTTGGTGTTTTTCAATGTTGAGGTTGTTGTTGTTTTTCAATGCTGAGGTTGTTGTTGAATTTGTTGGTGTTTTTCAATGTTGAGGTTGTTGTTGAATTTGTTGGTGTTTTTCAATGTTGAGGTTGTTGTTGTTTTTCAATGTTGAGGTTGTTGTTGAATTTGTTGGTGTTTTTCAATGTTGAGGTTGTTGTTGTTTTTCAATGTTGAGGTTGTTGTTGAATTTGTTGGTGTTTTTCAATGTTGAGGTTGTTGTTGAATTTGTTGGTGTTTTTCAATGTTGAGGTTGTTGTTGTTTTTCAATGTTGAGGTTGTTGTTGAATTTGTTGGTGTTTCTCAATGTTGAGTTTGTTGTTGTTTTTCAATGTTGAGGTTGTTGTTGTTTTTCAATGTTGAGGTTGTTGTTGAATTTGTTGGTGTTTTTCAATGTTGAGGTTGTTGTTGTTTTTCAATGTTGAGGTTGTTGTTGAATTTGTTGGTGCTTTTCAATGTTGAGGTTGTTGTTGAATTTGTTGGTGTTTTTCAATGTTGAGGTTGTTCTTTTTCAATTTTGAGGTTGTTGTTGAATTTGTTGGTGTTTTTCAATGTTCAGGTTGTTGTTGTTTTTCAATGTTGAGGTTGTTGTTGAATTTGTTGGTGTTTTTCTATGTTGAGGTTGTTGTTGTTTTTCAATGTTGAGGTTGTTGTTGAATTTGTTGCTGTTTTTCAATGTTGAGTTTGTTGTTGTTTTTCAATGTCGAGGTTGTTGTTGTTTTTCAATGTTGAGGTTGTTGTTGAATTTGTTGGTGTTTTTCAATGTTGAGGTTGTTGTTGAATTTGTTGGTGTTTTTCAATGTTGAGGTTGTTGTTGAATTTGTTGGTGTTTTTCAATGTTGAGGCTGTTGTTGTTTTTCAATGTTGAGGTTGTTGTTGTATTTGTTGGTGTTTTTCAATGTTGAGGTTGTTGTTGAATTTGTTGGTGTTTTTCAATGTTGAGGTTGTTGTTGAATTTGTTGGTGTTTTTCAATGTTGAGGCTGTTGTTGTTTTTCAATGTTGAGGTTGTTGTTGTATTTGTTGGTGTTTTTCAATTTCGAGGTTGTTGTTGAATTTGTTGGTGTTTTTCAATGTTGAAGTTGTTGTTGAATTTGTTGCTGTTTTTCAATGTTGAGGTTGTTGTTGTTTTTCAATGTTGAGGTTGTTGTTGAATTTGTTGCTGTTTTTCAATGTTGAGGTTGTTGTTGTTTTTCAGTGCTGAGGTTGTTGTTGAATTTGTTGGTGTTTTTCAATGTTGAGGTTGTTGTTGAATTTGTTGGTGTTTTTCAATGTTGAGGTTGTTGTTGTTTTTCAATGTTGAGGTTGTTGTTTAATTTGTTGGTGTTTTTCAATGTTTAGGTTGTTGTTGTTTTTCAATGTTGAGGTTGTTGTTGAATTTGTTGGTGTTTTTCAATGTTGAGGTTGTTGTTGAATTTGTTGGTGTTTTTCAATGTTGAGGTTGTTGTTGTTTTTCAATGTTGAGGTTGTTGTTGAATTTGTTGGTGTTTTTCAATGTTGAGTTTGTTGTTGTTTTTCAATGTTGAGGTTGTTGTTGTTTTTCAATGTTGAGGTTGTTGTTGAATTTGTTGGTGTTTTTCAATGTTGAGGTTGTTGTTGTTTTTCAATGATGAGGTTGTTGTTGAATTTGTTGGTGCTTTTCAATGTTGAGGTTGTTGTTGAATTTGTTGGTATTTTTCAATGTTGAGGTTGTTGTTGTTTTTCAATGTTGAGGTTGTTGTTGAATTTTTGGTGTTTTTCAATGTTGAGTTTGTTGTTGAATTTGTTGGTGTTTTTCAATTTCGAGGTTGTTGTTGAATTTGTTGGTGTTTTTCAATGTTGAGGTTGTTGTTGAATTTGTTGGTGTTTTTCAATGTTGAGGTTGTTGTTGAATTTGTTGGTGTTTTTCAATGTTGAGGTTGTTGTTGTTTTTCAATGTTGAGGTCGTTGTTGAATTTGTTGGTGTTTTTCAATGTTTAGTTTGTTGTTGTTTTTCAATGTTGAGGTTGTTGTTGAATTTGTTGGTGTTTTTCAATGTTGAGGTTGTTGTTGTTTTTCAATGTTCAGGTTGCTGTTGAATTTGTTGGTCTTTTTCAAAGTTGAGGTTGTTGTTGAATTTGTTGGTGTTTTTCAATGTTGAGGTTGTTGTTGTTTTTCAATGTTGAGGTTGTTGTTGAGTTTGTTGGTGTTTTTCAATGTTGAGGTTGTTGTTGAATTTGTTGGTGTTTTTCAATGTTGAGGTTGTTGTTGAATTTGTTGGTGTTTTTCAATGCTGAGGTTGTTGTTGTTTTTAAATGTTGGGCTTGTTGTTGAATTTGTTGGTATTTTTCAATTTTGAGGATGTTTTTGTTTTTCAATGTTGAGGTTGTTGTTGAATTTGTTGGTGATTTTCCATGATGAGGTTGTTGTTGTTCTTCAAAGTTGAGGTTGTTGTTGAATTTGATGGTGTTTTCAATGTCGGGGTTGTTGTTGAATTTGTTGGTGTTTTTCTATGTTGAATTTTTTGTTGAATTTGTTGGTGTTTTTCAATGTTGAAGTTGTTGTTGTTTTTCAATGTTGAGGTTGTTGTTGAATTTGATGGTGTTTTTCAATGTCGACGTTGTTGTTGAATTTGTTGGTGTTTTTCAATGTTGAAGTTGTTGTTGAATTTGTTGTTGTTTTTCAATGTTGAGGTTGTTGCTGTTTTTCAATGTTGAGGTTGTTGTTGAATTTGTTGGTGTTTTTCAATGTTGAGATTGTTGTTTTTCAATGTTGAGGTTGTTGTTGAAATTGTTGGTGTTTTTAAATGTTGAGGTTGCTGTTGAATCTGTTGGTGTTTTTCAATGTTGAGGTTGTTGTTGTTTTTCAATTTGAGGTTGTTGTTGAATTTGTTGGTGTCTTTCAATGTTGAGGTTGTTGTTGAATTTGTTGGTGTTTTTCAATTTCGAGGTTGTTGTTGAATTTGTTAGTGTTTTTCAATATTGAGCTTGTTGTTGAATTTGTTGGTGTTTTTCAATGTTGAGGTTGTTGTTCAATTTGTTGGTGTTTTTCAATGTTGAGGTTGTTGTTGTTTTTCAATGTTGAGGTTGTTGTTGAATTTGTTGGTGTTTTTCAATGTTTAGGTTGTTGTTGTTTTTCAATGTTGAGGTTGTTGTTGAATTTGTTGGTGTTTTTCAATGTTGAGGATGTTGTTGAATTTGTAGGTGTTTTTCAATGTTGAGTTTGTTGTGGTTTTTCAATGTTGAGGTTGTTGTTGTTTTTCAATGTTGAGGTTGTTGTTGAATTTGTTGGTGTTTTTCAATGTTGAGGTTGTTGTTGTTTTCCAATGTTGAGGTTGTTGTTGAATTTGTTGGTGCTTTTCAATGTTGAGGTTGTTGTTGAATTTGTTGGTGTTTTTCAATGTTGAGGTTGTTGTTGTTTTTCAATGTTGAGGTTGTTGTTGAATTTGTTGGGGTTTTTCAATGTTGAGTTTGTTGTTGAATTTTTTGGTGTTTTTCAATTTCGAGGTTGTTGTTGAATTTGTTGGTGTTTTTCAATGTTGAGGTTGTTGTTGAATTTGTTGGTGTTTTTCAATGTTGAGGTTGTTGTTGAATTTGTTGGTGTTTTTCAATGTTGAGTTTGTTGTTGTTTTTCAATGTTGAGGTTGTAGTTGAATTTGTTGGTGTTTTTCAATGTTTAGTTTGTTGTTGTTTTTCAATGTTGAGGTTGTTGTTGAATTTGTTGGTGTTTTTCAATGTTGAGGTTGTTGTTGTTTTTCAATGTTGAGGTTGTTGATGAATTTGTTGGTGCTTTTCAATGTTGAGGTTGTTGGTGTTTTTCAATGTTCAGGTTGTTGTTGAATTTGTTGGTGTTTTTCAATGTTGAGTTTGTTGTTGTTTTTGTTGGTGTTTTTCAATGTTGAAGTTTTTGAATTTGTTGGTGTTTTTCAATGTTGAGGTTGTTGCTGTTTTTCAATGTTGAGGTTGTTGTTGAATTTGTTGGTGTTTTTCAATGTTGAGTTTGTTGTTGTTTTTCAATGTTGAGGTTGTTGTTGTTTTTCAATGTTGAGGTTGTTGTTGAATTTGTTCGTGTTTTTCAATGTTGAGGTTGTTGTTGAATTTGTTGGTGTTTTTCAATGTTGAGGTTGTTGTTGAATTTGTTGGTGTTTTTCAATGTTGAGGCTGTTGTTGTTTTTCAATGTTGAGGTTGTTGTTGTATTTGTTGGTGTTTTTCAATGTTGAGGTTGTTGTTGAATTTGTTGGTGTTTTTCAATGTTGAGGTTGTTGTTGAATTTGTTGGTGTTTTTCAATGTTGAGGCTGTTGTTGTTTTTCAATGTTGAGGTTGTTGTTGTATTTGTTGGTGTTTTTCAATTTCGAGGTTGTTGTTGAATTTGTTGGTGTTTTTCAATGTTGAAGTTGTTGTTGAATTTGTTGGTGTTTTTCAATGTTGAGGTTGTTGTTGTTTTTCAATGTTGAGGATGTTGTTGAATTTGTTGGTGTTTTTCAATGTTGAGGTTGTTGTTGTTTTTCAATGCTGAGGTTGTTGTTGAATTTGTTGGTGTTTTTCAATGATGAGGTTGTTGTTGAATTTGTTGGTGTTTTTCAATGTTGAGGTTGTTGTTGTTTTTCAATGTTGAGGTTGTTGTTGAATTTGTTGGTGTTTTTCAATGTTTAGGTTGTTGTTGTTTTTCAATGTTGAGGTTGTTGTTGAATTTGTTGGTGTTTTTCAATGTTGAGGTTGTTGTTGAATTTGTTGGTGTTTTTCAATGTTGAGGTTGTTGTTGTTTTTCAATGTTGAGGTTGTTGTTGAATTTGTTGGTGTTTTTCAATGTTGAGGTTGTTGTTGTTTTTCAATGCTGAGGTTGTTGTTGAATTTGTTGGTGTTTTTCAATGTTGAGGTTGTTGTTGAATTTGTTGGTGTTTTCAATGTTGAGGTTGTTGTTGTTTTTCAATGTTGAGGTTGTTGTTGAATTTGTTGGTGTTTTTCAATGTTGAGGTTGTTGTTGTTTTTCAATGTTGAGGTTGTTGTTGAATTTGTTGGTGTTTTTCAATGTTGAGGTTGTTGTTGAATTTGTTGGTGTTTTTCAATGTTGAGGTTGTTGTTGTTTTTCAATGTTGAGGTTGTTGTTGAATTTGTTGGTGTTTCTCAATGTTGAGTTTGTTGTTGAATTTGTTGGTGTTTTTCAATTTCGAGGTTGTTGTTGAATTTGTTGGTGTTTTTCAATGTTGAGGTTGTTGTTGAATTTGTTGGTGTTTTTCAATGTTGAGGTTGTTGTTGAATTTGTTGGTGTTTTTCAATGTTGAGGTTGTTGTTGTTTTTCAATGTTGAGGTCGTTGTTGAATTTGTTGGTGTTTTTCAATGTTTAGTTTGTTGTTGTTTTTCAATGTTGAGGTTGTTGTTGAATTTGTTGGTGTTTTTCAATGTTGAGGTTGTTGTTGTTTTTCAATGTTCAGGTTGCTGTTGAATTTGTTGGTCTTTTTCAAAGTTGAGGTTGTTGTTGAATTTGTTGGTGTTTTTCAATGTTGAGGTTGTTGTTGTTTTTCAATGTTGAGGTTGTTGTTGAGTTTGTTGGTGTTTTTCAATGTTGAGGTTGTTGTTGAATTTGTTGGTGTTTTTCAATGTTGAGGTTGTTGTTGAATTTGTTGGTGTTTTTCAATGCTGAGGTTGTTGTTGTTTTTAAATGTTGGGCTTGTTGTTGAATTTGTTGGTATTTTTCAATTTTGAGGATGTTTTTGTTTTTCAATGTTGAGGTTGTTGTTGAATTTGTTGGTGTTTTTCCATGATGAGGTTGTTGTTGTTCTTCAAAGTTGAGGTTGTTGTTGAATTTGATGGTGTTTTCAATGTCGGGGTTGTTGTTGAATTTGTTGGTGTTTTTCTATGTTGAATTTTTTGTTGAATTTGTTGGTGTTTTTCAATGTTGAAGTTGTTGTTGTTTTTCAATGTTGAGGTTGTTGTTGAATTTGATGGTGTTTTTCAATGTCGACGTTGTTGTTGAATTTGTTGGTGTTTTTCAATGTTGAAGTTGTTGTTGAATTTGTTGTTGTTTTTCAATGTTGAGGTTGTTGCTGTTTTTCAATGTTGAGGTTGTTGTTGAATTTGTTGGTGTTTTTCAATGTTGAGATTGTTGTTTTTCAATGTTGAGGTTGTTGTTGAAATTGTTGGTGTTTTTAAATGTTGAGGTTGCTGTTGAATCTGTTGGTGTTTTTCAATGTTGAGGTTGTTGTTGTTTTTCAATTTGAGGTTGTTGTTGAATTTGTTGGTGTCTTTCAATGTTGAGGTTGTTGTTGAATTTGTTGGTGTTTTTCAATTTCGAGGTTGTTGTTGAATTTGTTAGTGTTTTTCAATATTGAGCTTGTTGTTGAATTTGTTGGTGTTTTTCAATGTTGAGGTTGTTGTTCAATTTGTTGGTGTTTTTCAATGTTGAGGTTGTTGTTGTTTTTCAATGTTGAGGTTGTTGTTGAATTTGTTGGTGTTTTTCAATGTTTAGGTTGTTGTTGTTTTTCAATGTTGAGGTTGTTGTTGAATTTGTTGGTGTTTTTCAATGTTGAGGATGTTGTTGAATTTGTAGGTGTTTTTCAATGTTGAGTTTGTTGTGGTTTTTCAATGTTGAGGTTGTTGTTGTTTTTCAATGTTGAGGTTGTTGTTGAATTTGTTGGTGTTTTTCAATGTTGAGGTTGTTGTTGTTTTCCAATGTTGAGGTTGTTGTTGAATTTGTTGGTGCTTTTCAATGTTGAGGTTGTTGTTGAATTTGTTGGTGTTTTTCAATGTTGAGGTTGTTGTTGTTTTTCAATGTTGAGGTTGTTGTTGAATTTGTTGGGGTTTTTCAATGTTGAGTTTGTTGTTGAATTTTTTGGTGTTTTTCAATTTCGAGGTTGTTGTTGAATTTGTTGGTGTTTTTCAATGTTGAGGTTGTTGTTGAATTTGTTGGTGTTTTTCAATGTTGAGGTTGTTGTTGAATTTGTTGGTGTTTTTCAATGTTGAGTTTGTTGTTGTTTTTCAATGTTGAGGTTGTAGTTGAATTTGTTGGTGTTTTTCAATGTTTAGTTTGTTGTTGTTTTTCAATGTTGAGGTTGTTGTTGAATTTGTTGGTGTTTTTCAATGTTGAGGTTGTTGTTGTTTTTCAATGTTGAGGTTGTTGATGAATTTGTTGGTGCTTTTCAATGTTGAGGTTGTTGGTGTTTTTCAATGTTCAGGTTGTTGTTGAATTTGTTGGTGTTTTTCAATGTTGAGTTTGTTGTTGTTTTTGTTGGTGTTTTTCAATGTTGAAGTTTTTGAATTTGTTGGTGTTTTTCAATGTTGAGGTTGTTGCTGTTTTTCAATGTTGAGGTTGTTGTTGAATTTGTTGGTGTTTTTCAATGTTGAGTTTGTTGTTGTTTTTCAATGTTGAGGTTGTTGTTGTTTTTCAATGTTGAGGTTGTTGTTGAATTTGTTCGTGTTTTTCAATGTTGAGGTTGTTGTTGAATTTGTTGGTGTTTTTCAATGTTGAGGTTGTTGTTGAATTTGTTGGTGTTTTTCAATGTTGAGGCTGTTGTTGTTTTTCAATGTTGAGGTTGTTGTTGTATTTGTTGGTGTTTTTCAATGTTGAGGTTGTTGTTGAATTTGTTGGTGTTTTTCAATGTTGAGGTTGTTGTTGAATTTGTTGGTGTTTTTCAATGTTGAGGCTGTTGTTGTTTTTCAATGTTGAGGTTGTTGTTGTATTTGTTGGTGTTTTTCAATTTCGAGGTTGTTGTTGAATTTGTTGGTGTTTTTCAATGTTGAAGTTGTTGTTGAATTTGTTGGTGTTTTTCAATGTTGAGGTTGTTGTTGTTTTTCAATGTTGAGGATGTTGTTGAATTTGTTGGTGTTTTTCAATGTTGAGGTTGTTGTTGTTTTTCAATGCTGAGGTTGTTGTTGAATTTGTTGGTGTTTTTCAATGATGAGGTTGTTGTTGAATTTGTTGGTGTTTTTCAATGTTGAGGTTGTTGTTGTTTTTCAATGTTGAGGTTGTTGTTGAATTTGTTGGTGTTTTTCAATGTTTAGGTTGTTGTTGTTTTTCAATGTTGAGGTTGTTGTTGAATTTGTTGGTGTTTTTCAATGTTGAGGTTGTTGTTGAATTTGTTGGTGTTTTTCAATGTTGAGGTTGTTGTTGTTTTTCAATGTTGAGGTTGTTGTTGAATTTGTTGGTGTTTTTCAATGTTGAGGTTGTTGTTGTTTTTCAATGCTGAGGTTGTTGTTGAATTTGTTGGTGTTTTTCAATGTTGAGGTTGTTGTTGAATTTGTTGGTGTTTTCAATGTTGAGGTTGTTGTTGTTTTTCAATGTTGAGGTTGTTGTTGAATTTGTTGGTGTTTTTCAATGTTGAGGTTGTTGTTGTTTTTCAATGTTGAGGTTGTTGTTGAATTTGTTGGTGTTTTTCAATGTTGAGGTTGTTGTTGAATTTGTTGGTGTTTTTCAATGTTGAGGTTGTTGTTGTTTTTCAATGTTGAGGTTGTTGTTGAATTTGTTGGTGTTTCTCAATGTTGAGTTTGTTGTTGTTTTTCAATGTTGAGGTTGTTGTTGTTTTTCAATGTTGAGGTTGTTGTTGAATTTGTTGGTGTTTTTCAATGTTGAGGTTGTTGTTGTTTTTCAATGTTGAGGTTGTTGTTGAATTTGTTGGTGCTTTTCAATGTTGAGGTTGTGGTTGAATTTGTTGGTGTTTTTCAATGTTGAGGTTGTTCTTTTTCAATTTTGAGGTTGTTGTTGAATTTGTTGGTGTTTTTCAATGTTCAGGTTGTTGTTGTTTTTCAATGTTGAGGTTGTTGTTGAATTTGTTGGTGTTTTTCAATGTTGAGGTTGTTGTTGAATTTGTTGGTGTTTTTCTATGCTGAGGTTTTTGTTGTTTTTCAATGTTGAGGTTGTTGTTGAATTTGTTGGTGTTTTTCAATGTTGAGTTTGTTGTTGTTTTTCAATGTCGAGGTTGTTGTTGTTTTTCAATGTTGAGGTTGTTGTTGAATTTGTTGGTGTTTTTCAATGTTGAGGTTGTTGTTGAATTTGTTGGTGTTTTTCAATGTTGAGGTTGTTGTTGAATTTGTTGGTGTTTTTCAATGTTGAGGCTGTTGTTGTTTTTCAATGTTGAGGTTGTTGTTGTATTTGTTGGTGTTTTTCAATGTTGAGGTTGTTGTTGAATTTGTTGGTGTTTTTCAATGTTGAGGTTGTTGTTGAATTTGTTGGTGTTTTTCAATGTTGAGGTTGTTGTTGAATTTGTTGGTGTTTTTCAATGTTGAGGCTGTTGTTGTTTTTCAATGTTGAGGTTGTTGTTGTATTTGTTGGTGTTTTTCAATTTCGAGGTTGTTGTTGAATTTGTTGGTGTTTTTCAATGTTGAAGTTGTTGTTGAATTTGTTGGTGTTTTTCAATGTTGAGGTTGTTGTTGTTTTTCAATGTTGAGGTTGTTGTTGAATTTGTTGTTGTTTTTCAATGTTGAGGATGTTGTTGTTTTTCAATGCTGAGGTTGTTGTTGAATTTGTTGGTGTTTTTCAATGTTGAGGTTTTTGTTGAATTTGTTGGTGTTTTTCAATGTTGAGGTTGTTGTTGTTTGTCAATGTTGAGGTTGTTGTTGAATTTGTTGGTGTTTTTCAATGTTTAGGTTGTTGTTGTTTTTCAATGTTGAGGTTGTTGTTGAATTTGTTGGTTTTTTTCAATGTTGAGGTTGTTGTTGAATTTGCTGGTGTTTTTCAATGTTGAGGTTGTTGCTGTTTTTCAATGTTGAGGTTGTTGTTGAATTTGTTGGTGTTTTTCAATGTTGAGTTTGTTGTTGTTTTTCAATGTTGAGGTTGTTGGTGTTTTTCAATGTTGAGGTTGTTGTTGAATTTGTTGGTGTTTTTCAATGTTGAGGTTGTTGTTGTATTTCAATGTTGAGTTTGTTGTTGAATTTGTTGTTGTTTTTCAATGTTGAGGTTGTTGTTGTATTTGTTGGTGTTTTTCAATTTCGAGGTTGTTGTTGAATTTGTTGGTGTTTTTCAATGTTGAAGTTGTTGTTGAATTTGTTGGTGTTTTTCAATGTTGAGGTTGTTGTTGTTTTTCAATGTTGAGGTTGTTGTTGAATTTGTTGGTGTTTTTCAATGTTGAGGTTGTTGTTGTTTTTCAATGTTGAGGTTGTTGTTCAATTTGTTGGTGTTTTTCAATGTTGAGGTTGTTGTTGAATTTGTTGTTGTTTTTCAATGTTGAGGTTGTTGTTGAATTTGTTGGTGTTTTTCAATATTGAGTTTGTTGTTGTTTTTCAATGTTGAGGTTGTTGTTGTTTTTCAATGTTGAGGTTGTTGTTGAATTTGTTGGTGTTTTTCAATGTTGATGTTGTTGTTGTTTTTCAATGTTTAGGTTGTTGTTGAATTTGTTGGTGCTTTTCAATGTTGAGGTTGTTGTTGAAATTGTTGGTGTTTTTCAATGTTGAGGTTGTTGTTGTTTTTCAATGTTGAGGTTGTTGTTGAATTTATTGGTGTTTTTCAATGTTGAGTTTGTTGTTGAATTTGTTGTTGGTTTTCAATTTCGAGGTTGTTGTTGAATTTGTTGGTGTTTTTCAATGTTGAGGTTGTTGTTGAATTTGTTGGTGTTTTTCAATGTTGAGGTTGTTGTTGAATTTGTTGGTGTTTTTCAATGTTGAGGTTGTTGTTGTTTTCAATGTTGAGGTTGTTGTTGAATTTGTTGGTGTTTTTCAATGCTTAGTTTGTTGTTGTTTTTCAATGCTGAGGTTATTGTTGAATTTGTTGTTGTTTTTCAATGTTGAGGTTGTTGTTGTTTTTCAATGTTGAGGTTGTTGTTGAATTTGTTGGTGTTTTTCAATGTTGAGGTTGTTGGTGTTTTTCAATGTTCAGGTTGTTGTTGAATTTGTTGGTGTTTTTCAATGTTGAGGTTGTTGTTGAATTTGTTGGTGTTTTTCAATGTTCAGGTTGTTGTTCTTTTTCAATGTTGAGGTTGTTGTTGAGTTTGTTGGTGTTTTTCAATGTTGAGGTTCTTATTGAATTTGTTGGTGTTTTTCAATGTTGAGGTTGTTGTTGAATTTGTTGGTGTTTTTCAATTTTGAGGATGTTTTTGTTTTTCAATGTTGAGGTTGTTGTTGAATTTGTTGGTGTTTTTCCATGATGATGTTGTTGTTGTTTTTCAAAGATGAGGTTGTTGTTGAATTTGTTGGTGTTTTTCAATGTCGGGGTTGTTGTTGAATTTGTTGGTGTTTTTCTATGTTGAATTTTTGGTTGAATTTGTTGGTGTTTTTCAATGTTGAGGTTGTTGTTTTTCAATGTTGAGGTTTTTGTTGAATTTGTTGGCGTTTTTAAATGTTGAGGTTGTTCTTGAATTTGTTGGTGTTTTCAATGTTGAGGTTTTTGTTGAATTTGTTGGTGTTTTTCAATGTTGAGGTTGTTGTTGTTGTTCAATGTTGAGGTTGTTGTTGAATTTGATGGTGTTTTTCAATGTCGACGTTGTTGTTGAATTTGTTGGTGTTTTTCAATGTTGAAGTTGTTGTTGAATTTGTTGGTGTTTTTCAATGTTGAGGTTGTTGTTGAATTTGTTGGTGTTTTTCAATGTTGAGGTTGTTGTTGTTTTTCAATGTTGAGGTTGTTGATGAATTTGTTGGTGCTTTTCAATGTTGAGGTTGTTGGTGTTTTTCAATGTTCAGGTTGTTGTTGAATTTGTTGGTGTTTTTCAATGTTGAGTTTGTTGTTGTTTTTGTTGGTGTTTTTCAATGTTGAAGTTTTTGAATTTGTTGGTGTTTTTCAATGTTGAGGTTGTTGCTGTTTTTCAATGTTGAGGTTGTTGTTGAATTTGTTGGTGTTTTTCAATGTTGAGTTTGTTGTTGTTTTTCAATGTTGAGGTTGTTGTTGTTTTTCAATGTTGAGGTTGTTGTTGAATTTGTTCGTGTTTTTCAATGTTGAGGTTGTTGTTGAATTTGTTGGTGTTTTTCAATGTTGAGGTTGTTGTTGAATTTGTTGGTGTTTTTCAATGTTGAGGCTGTTGTTGTTTTTCAATGTTGAGGTTGTTGTTGTATTTGTTGGTGTTTTTCAATGTTGAGGTTGTTGTTGAATTTGTTGGTGTTTTTCAATGTTGAGGTTGTTGTTGAATTTGTTGGTGTTTTTCAATGTTGAGGCTGTTGTTGTTTTTCAATGTTGAGGTTGTTGTTGTATTTGTTGGTGTTTTTCAATTTCGAGGTTGTTGTTGAATTTGTTGGTGTTTTTCAATGTTGAAGTTGTTGTTGAATTTGTTGGTGTTTTTCAATGTTGAGGTTGTTGTTGTTTTTCAATGTTGAGGATGTTGTTGAATTTGTTGGTGTTTTTCAATGTTGAGGTTGTTGTTGTTTTTCAATGCTGAGGTTGTTGTTGAATTTGTTGGTGTTTTTCAATGATGAGGTTGTTGTTGAATTTGTTGGTGTTTTTCAATGTTGAGGTTGTTGTTGTTTTTCAATGTTGAGGTTGTTGTTGAATTTGTTGGTGTTTTTCAATGTTTAGGTTGTTGTTGTTTTTCAATGTTGAGGTTGTTGTTGAATTTGTTGGTGTTTTTCAATGTTGAGGTTGTTGTTGAATTTGTTGGTGTTTTTCAATGTTGAGGTTGTTGTTGTTTTTCAATGTTGAGGTTGTTGTTGAATTTGTTGGTGTTTTTCAATGTTGAGGTTGTTGTTGTTTTTCAATGCTGAGGTTGTTGTTGAATTTGTTGGTGTTTTTCAATGTTGAGGTTGTTGTTGAATTTGTTGGTGTTTTCAATGTTGAGGTTGTTGTTGTTTTTCAATGTTGAGGTTGTTGTTGAATTTGTTGGTGTTTTTCAATGTTGAGGTTGTTGTTGTTTTTCAATGTTGAGGTTGTTGTTGAATTTGTTGGTGTTTTTCAATGTTGAGGTTGTTGTTGAATTTGTTGGTGTTTTTCAATGTTGAGGTTGTTGTTGTTTTTCAATGTTGAGGTTGTTGTTGAATTTGTTGGTGTTTCTCAATGTTGAGTTTGTTGTTGTTTTTCAATGTTGAGGTTGTTGTTGTTTTTCAATGTTGAGGTTGTTGTTGAATTTGTTGGTGTTTTTCAATGTTGAGGTTGTTGTTGTTTTTCAATGTTGAGGTTGTTGTTGAATTTGTTGGTGCTTTTCAATGTTGAGGTTGTGGTTGAATTTGTTGGTGTTTTTCAATGTTGAGGTTGTTCTTTTTCAATTTTGAGGTTGTTGTTGAATTTGTTGGTGTTTTTCAATGTTCAGGTTGTTGTTGTTTTTCAATGTTGAGGTTGTTGTTGAATTTGTTGGTGTTTTTCAATGTTGAGGTTGTTGTTGAATTTGTTGGTGTTTTTCTATGCTGAGGTTTTTGTTGTTTTTCAATGTTGAGGTTGTTGTTGAATTTGTTGGTGTTTTTCAATGTTGAGTTTGTTGTTGTTTTTCAATGTCGAGGTTGTTGTTGTTTTTCAATGTTGAGGTTGTTGTTGAATTTGTTGGTGTTTTTCAATGTTGAGGTTGTTGTTGAATTTGTTGGTGTTTTTCAATGTTGAGGTTGTTGTTGAATTTGTTGGTGTTTTTCAATGTTGAGGCTGTTGTTGTTTTTCAATGTTGAGGTTGTTGTTGTATTTGTTGGTGTTTTTCAATGTTGAGGTTGTTGTTGAATTTGTTGGTGTTTTTCAATGTTGAGGTTGTTGTTGAATTTGTTGGTGTTTTTCAATGTTGAGGTTGTTGTTGAATTTGTTGGTGTTTTTCAATGTTGAGGCTGTTGTTGTTTTTCAATGTTGAGGTTGTTGTTGTATTTGTTGGTGTTTTTCAATTTCGAGGTTGTTGTTGAATTTGTTGGTGTTTTTCAATGTTGAAGTTGTTGTTGAATTTGTTGGTGTTTTTCAATGTTGAGGTTGTTGTTGTTTTTCAATGTTGAGGTTGTTGTTGAATTTGTTGGTGTTTTTCAATGTTGAGGATGTTGTTGTTTTTCAATGCTGAGGTTGTTGTTGAATTTGTTGGTGTTTTTCAATGTTGAGGTTTTTGTTGAATTTGTTGGTGTTTTTCAATGTTGAGGTTGTTGTTGTTTGTCAATGTTGAGGTTGTTGTTGAATTTGTTGGTGTTTTTCAATGTTTAGGTTGTTGTTGTTTTTCAATGTTGAGGTTGTTGTTGAATTTGTTGGTTTTTTTCAATGTTGAGGTTGTTGTTGAATTTGCTGGTGTTTTTCAATGTTGAGGTTGTTGCTGTTTTTCAATGTTGAGGTTGTTGTTGAATTTGTTGGTGTTTTTCAATGTTGAGTTTGTTGTTGTTTTTCAATGTTGAGGTTGTTGGTGTTTTTCAATGTTGAGGTTGTTGTTGAATTTGTTGGTGTTTTTCAATGTTGAGGTTGTTGTTGTATTTCAATGTTGAGTTTGTTGTTGAATTTGTTGTTGTTTTTCAATGTTGAGGTTGTTGTTGTATTTGTTGGTGTTTTTCAATTTCGAGGTTGTTGTTGAATTTGTTGGTGTTTTTCAATGTTGAAGTTGTTGTTGAATTTGTTGGTGTTTTTCAATGTTGAGGTTGTTGTTGTTTTTCAATGTTGAGGTTGTTGTTGAATTTGTTGGTGTTTTTCAATGTTGAGGTTGTTGTTGTTTTTCAATGTTGAGGTTGTTGTTCAATTTGTTGGTGTTTTTCAATGTTGAGGTTGTTGTTGAATTTGTTGTTGTTTTTCAATGTTGAGGTTGTTGTTGAATTTGTTGGTGTTTTTCAATATTGAGTTTGTTGTTGTTTTTCAATGTTGAGGTTGTTGTTGTTTTTCAATGTTGAGGTTGTTGTTGAATTTGTTGGTGTTTTTCAATGTTGATGTTGTTGTTGTTTTTCAATGTTTAGGTTGTTGTTGAATTTGTTGGTGCTTTTCAATGTTGAGGTTGTTGTTGAAATTGTTGGTGTTTTTCAATGTTGAGGTTGTTGTTGTTTTTCAATGTTGAGGTTGTTGTTGAATTTATTGGTGTTTTTCAATGTTGAGTTTGTTGTTGAATTTGTTGTTGGTTTTCAATTTCGAGGTTGTTGTTGAATTTGTTGGTGTTTTTCAATGTTGAGGTTGTTGTTGAATTTGTTGGTGTTTTTCAATGTTGAGGTTGTTGTTGAATTTGTTGGTGTTTTTCAATGTTGAGGTTGTTGTTGTTTTCAATGTTGAGGTTGTTGTTGAATTTGTTGGTGTTTTTCAATGCTTAGTTTGTTGTTGTTTTTCAATGCTGAGGTTATTGTTGAATTTGTTGTTGTTTTTCAATGTTGAGGTTGTTGTTGTTTTTCAATGTTGAGGTTGTTGTTGAATTTGTTGGTGTTTTTCAATGTTGAGGTTGTTGGTGTTTTTCAATGTTCAGGTTGTTGTTGAATTTGTTGGTGTTTTTCAATGTTGAGGTTGTTGTTGAATTTGTTGGTGTTTTTCAATGTTCAGGTTGTTGTTCTTTTTCAATGTTGAGGTTGTTGTTGAGTTTGTTGGTGTTTTTCAATGTTGAGGTTCTTATTGAATTTGTTGGTGTTTTTCAATGTTGAGGTTGTTGTTGAATTTGTTGGTGTTTTTCAATTTTGAGGATGTTTTTGTTTTTCAATGTTGAGGTTGTTGTTGAATTTGTTGGTGTTTTTCCATGATGATGTTGTTGTTGTTTTTCAAAGATGAGGTTGTTGTTGAATTTGTTGGTGTTTTTCAATGTCGGGGTTGTTGTTGAATTTGTTGGTGTTTTTCTATGTTGAATTTTTGGTTGAATTTGTTGGTGTTTTTCAATGTTGAGGTTGTTGTTTTTCAATGTTGAGGTTTTTGTTGAATTTGTTGGCGTTTTTAAATGTTGAGGTTGTTCTTGAATTTGTTGGTGTTTTCAATGTTGAGGTTTTTGTTGAATTTGTTGGTGTTTTTCAATGTTGAGGTTGTTGTTGTTGTTCAATGTTGAGGTTGTTGTTGAATTTGATGGTGTTTTTCAATGTCGACGTTGTTGTTGAATTTGTTGGTGTTTTTCAATGTTGAAGTTGTTGTTGAATTTGTTGGTGTTTTTCAATGTTGAGGTTGTTGCTGTTTTTCAATGTTGAGGTTGTTGTTGAATTTGTTCGTGTTTTTCAATGTTGAGATTGTTGTTGTTTTTCAATGTTGAGGTTGTTGTTGAAATTGTTGGTGTTTTTAAATGTTGAGGTTGCTGTGGAATTTGTTGGTGTTTTTCAATGTTGAGGTTGTTGTTGTTTTTCAATTTTGAGGTTGTTGTTGAATTTGTTTTTGTTTTTCAATGTTGAGGTTGTTGTTTAATTTGTTGGTGTTTTTCAATTTCGAGGTTGTGGTTGAATTTGTTGGTGTTTTTCAATGTTGAAGTTGTTGTTGAATTTGTTGGTGTTTTTCAATGTTGAGGTTGTTGTTGTTTTTCAATGTTGAGGTTGTTGTTGAATTTGTTGGTGTTTTTCAATGTTGAGGTTGTTGTTGAATTTGTTGGTGTTTTTCAATGTTGAGGTTGTTGTTGTTTTTTAATGTTGAGGTTGTTGTTGAATTTGTTGGTGTTTTTCAATGTTGAGTTTGTTGTTGTTTTTCAATGTTGAGGTTGTTGTTGTTTTTCAATGTTGAGGTTGTTGTTGAATTTGTTGGTGTTTTTCAATGTTGAGGTTGTTGTTGTTTTCAATGTTGAGGTTGTTGTTGAATTTGTTGGTGCTTTTCAATGTTGAGGTTGTTGTTGAAATTGTTGGTGTTTTTCAATGTTGAGGTTGTTGTTGTTTTTCAAAGTTGAGGTTGTTGTTGAATTTATTGGTGTTTTTCAATGTTGAGTTTGTTGTTGAATTTGTTGGTGTTTTTCAATTTCGAGGTTGTTGTTGAATTTGTTGGTGTTTTTCAATGTTGAGGTTGTTGTTGAATTTGTTGGTGTTTTTCAATGTTGAGGTTGTTGTTGAATTTGTTGGTGTTTTTCAATGTTGAGGTTGTTGTTGTTTTTCAATGTTGAGGTTGTTGTTGAATTTGTTGGTGTTTTTCAATGTTTAGTTTGTTGTTGTTTTTCAATGCTGAGGTTGTTGTTGAATTTGTTGGTGTTTTTCAATGTTGAGGTTGTTGTTGTTTTTCAATGTTGAGGTTGTTGTTGAATTTGTTGGTGTTTTTCAATGTTGAGGTTGTTGGTGTTTTTCAATGTTCAGGTTGTTGTTGAATTTGTTGGTGTTTTTCAATGTTGAGGTTGTTGTTGAATTTGTTGGTGTTTTTCAATGTTGAGCTTGTTGTTGAATTTGTTGGTGTTTTTCAATGCTGAGGTTGTTGCTGTTTTTAAATGTTGGGGTTGTTGTTGAATTTGTTGGTGTTTTTCAATGTTGAGGACGTTTTTGTTTTTCAATGTTGAGGTTGTTGTTGAATTTGTTGGTGTTTTTCCATGATGAGGTTGTTGTTGTTTTTCAAAGATGAGGTTGTTGTTGAATTTGTTGGTGTTTTTCAATGTCGGGGTTGTTGTTGAATTTGTTGGTGTTTTTCTATGTTGAATTTTTTGTTGAATTTGTTGGTGTTTTTCAATGTTGAGGTTGTTGTTTTTCAATGTTGAGGTTGTTGTTGAATTTGTTGGCGTTTTTAAATGTTGAGGTTGTTGTTGAATTTGTTGGTGTTTTCAATGTTGAGGTTTTTGTTGAATTTGTTGGTGTTTTTCAATGTTGAGGTTGTTGTTGTTGTTCAATGTTGAGGTTGTTGTTGAATTTGATGGTGTTTTTCAATGTCGACGTTGTTGTTGAATTTGTTGGTGTTTTTCAATGTTGAAGTTGTTGCTGAATTTGTTGGTGTTTTTCAATGTTGAGGTTGTTGCTGTTTTTCAATGTTGAGGTTGTTGTTGAATTTGTTCGTGTTTTTCAATGTTGAGATTGTTGTTGTTTTTCAATGTTGAGGTTGTTGTTGAAATTGTTGGTGTTTTTAATTGTTGAGGTTGCTGAGGAATTTGTTGGTGTTTTTCAATGTTGAGGTTGTTGTTGTTTTTCAATTTTGAGGTTGTTGTTGAATTTGTTTTTGTTTTTCAATGTTGAGTTTGTTGTTTAATTTGTTGGTGTTTTTCAATTTCGAGGTTGTTGTTGAATTTGTTGGTGTTTTTCAATGTTGAAGTTGTTGTTGAATTTGTTGGTGTTTTTCAATGTAGAGGTTGTTGTTGTTTTTCAATGTTGAGGTTTTTGTTGAATTTGTTGGTGTTTTTCAATGTAGAGGTTATTGTTGTTTTTCAATGTTGAGTTTGTTGTTGAATTTGTTGGTGTTTTTCAATGTTGAGGTTGTTGTTGAATTTGTTGGTGTTTTTCAATGTTGAGGTTGTTGTTGTTTTTCAATGTTGAGGTTGTTGTTGAATTTGTTGGTGTCTTTCAATGTAGAGGTTGTTTTTGTTTTTCAATGTTGAGTTTGTTGTTGAATTTGTTGGTGTTTTTCAATGTTGAGTTTGTTGTTGAATTTGTTGGTGTTTTTCAATTTCGAGGTTGTTGTTGAATTTGTTAGTGTTTTTCAATGTTGAGGTTGTTGCTGAATTTGTTGGTGTTTTTCAATGTTGAGGTTGTTGTTGAATTTGTTGGTGTTTTTCAATGTTGAGGTTGTTGTTGTTTTTCAATGTTGAGGTTGTTGTTGTATTTGTTGGTGTTTTTCAATTTCGAGGTTGTTGTTGAATTTGTTGTTGTTTTTCAATGTTGAAGTTGTTGTTGAATTTGTTGGTGTTTTTCAATGTTGAGGTTGTTGTTGTTTTTCAATGTTGAGGTTGTTGTTGAATTTGTTGGTGTTTTTCAATGTTGAGGTTGTTGTTGTTTTTGAATGCTGAGGTTGTTGTTGAATTTGTTGGTGTTTTTCAATGTTGAGGTTGTTGTTGAATTTGTTGGTGTTTTTCAATGTTGAGGTTGTTGTTGTTTTTCAATGTTGAGGTTGTTGTTGAATTTGTTGGTGTTTTTCAATGTTTAGGTTGTTGTTGTTTTTCAATGTTGAGGTTGTTGTTGAATTTGTTGGTGTTTTTCAATGTTGAGGTTGTTGTTGAATTTGTTGGTGTTTTTCAATGTTGAGGTTGTTGTTGTTTTTCAATGTTGAGGTTGTTGTTGAATTTGTTGGTGTTTTTCAATGTTGAGTTTGTTGTTGTTTTTCAATGTTGAGGTTGTTGTTGTTTTTCAATGTTGAGGTTGTTGTTGAATTTGTTGGAGTTTTTCAATGTTGAGGTTGTTGTTGTTTTTCAATGTTGAGGTTGTTGTTGAATTTGTTGGTGCTTTTCAATGTTGAGATTGTTGTTGAATTTCTTGGTGTTTTTCAATGTTGCGGTTGTTGTTGTTTTTCAATGTTGAGTTTGTTGTTGAATTTGTTGGTGTTTTTCAATGTTGAGTTTGTTGTTGAATTTGTTGGTGTTTTTCAATTTCGAGGTTGTTGTTGAATTTGTTAGTGTTTTTCAATGTTGAGGTTGTTGTTGAATTTGTTGGTGTTTTTCAATGTTGAGGTTGTTGTTGAATTGGTTGGTGTTTTTCAATGTTGAGGTTGTTGTTGTATTTCAATGTTGAGGTTGTTGATGTATTTGTTGGTGTTTTTCAATTTCGAGGTTGTTGTTGAATTTGTTGGTGTTTTTCAATGTAGAGGTTGTTGCTGTTTTTCAATGTTGAGGTTGTTGTTGAATTTGTTGGTGTTTTTCAATGTAGAGGTTGTTGCTGTTTTTCAATGTTGAGTTTGTTGTTGAATTTGTTGGTGTTTTTCAATGTTGAGGTTGTTGTTGAATTTGTTGGTGTTTTTCAATGTTGAGGTTGTTGTTGTTTTTCAATGTTGAGGTTGTTGTTGAATTTGTTGGTGTTTTTCAATGTAGAGGTTGTTGTTGTTTTTCAATGTTGAGTTTGTTGTTGAATTTGTTGGTCTTTTTCAATGTTGAGTGTGTTGTTGAATTTGTTGGTGTTTTTCAATTTCGAGGTTGTTGTTGAATTTGTTAGTGTTTTTCAATGTTGAGGTTGTTGTTGAATTTGTTGGTGTTTTTCAATGTTGAGGTTGTTGTTGAATTTGTTGGTGTTTTTCAATGTTGAGGTTGTTGTTGTTTTTCAATGTTGAGGTTGTTGTTGTATTTGTTGGTGTTTTTCAATTTCGAGGTTGTTGTTGAATTTGTTGGTGTTTTTCAATGTTGAAGTTGTTGTTGAATTTGTTGGTGTTTTTCAATGTTGAGGTTGTTGTTGTTTTTCAATGTTGAAGTTGTTGTTGAATTTGTTGGTGTTTTTCAATGTTGAGGTTGTTGTTGTTTTTCAATGCTGAGGTTGTTGTTGAATTTGTTGGTGTTTTTCAATGTTGAGGTTTTTGTTGAATTTGTTGGTGTTTTTCAATGTTGAGGTTGTTGTTGTTTTTCAATGTTGAGGTTGTTGTTGAATTTGTTGGTGTTTTTCAATGTTTAGGTTGTTGTTGTTTTTCAATGTTGAGGTTGTTGTTGAATTTGTTGGTTTTTTTCAATGTTGAGGTTGTTGTTGAATTTGCTGGTGTTTTTCAATGTTGAGGTTGTTGTTGTTTTTCAATGTTGAGGTTGTTGTTGAATTTGTTGGTGTTTTTCAATGTTGAGTTTGTTGTTGTTTTTCAATGTTGAGGTTGTTGCTGTTTTTCAATGTTGAGGTTGTTGTTGAATTTGTTGGTGTTTTTCAATGTTGAGGTTGTTGTTGTATTTCAATGTTGAGTTTGTTGTTGAATTTGTTGTTGTTTTTCAATGTTGAGGTTGTTGTTGTATTTGTTGGTGTTTTTCAATTTCGAGGTTATTGTTGAATTTGTTGGTGTTTTTCAATGTTGAAGTTGTTGTTGAATTTGTTGGTGTTTTTCAATGTTGAGGTTGTTGTTGTTTTTCAATGTTGAGGTTGTTGTTGAATTTGTTGGTGTTTTTCAATGTTGAGGTTGTTGTTGTTTTTCAATGTTGAGGTTGTTGTTCAATTTGTTGGTGTTTTTCAATGTTGAGGTTGTTGTTGAATTTGTTGTTGTTTTTCAATGTTGAGGTTGTTGTTGAATTTGTTGGTGTTTTTCAATGTTGAGTTTGTTGTTGTTTTTCAATGTTGAGGTTGTTGTTGTTTTTCAATGTTGAGGTTGTTGTTGAATTTGTTGGTGTTTTTCAATGTTGAGGTTGTTGTTGTTTTTCAATGTTGAGGTTGTTGTTGAATTTGTTGGTGCTTTTCAATGTTGAGGTTGTTGCTGAAATTGTTGGTGTTTTTCAATGCTGAGGTTGTTGTTGTTTTTCAATGTTGAGGTTGTTGTTGAATTTATTGGTCTTTTTCAATGTTGAGTTTGTTGTTGAATTTGTTGTTGGTTTTCAATTTCGAGGTTGTTGTTGAATTTGTTGGTGTTTTTCAATGTTGAGGTTGTTGTTGAATTTGTTGGTGTTTTTCAATGTTGAGGTTGTTGTTGAATTTGTTGGTGTTTTTCAATGTTGAGGTTGTTGTTGTTTTCAATGTTGAGGTTGTTGTTGAATTTGTTGGTGTTTTTCAATGCTTAGTTTGTTGTTGTTTTTCAATGCTGAGGTTATTGTTGAATTTGTTGTTGTTTTTCAATGTTGAGGTTGTTGTTGTTTTTCAATGTTGAGGTTGTTGTTGAATTTGTTGGTGTTTTTCAATGTTGAGGTTGTTGGTGTTTTTCAATGTTCAGGTTGTTGTTGAATTTGTTGGTGTTTTTCAATGTTGAGGTTGTTGTTGAATTTGTTGGTGTTTTTCAATGTTCAGGTTGTTGTTCTTTTTCAATGTTGAGGTTGTTGTTGAGTTTGTTGGTGTTTTTCAATGTTGAGGTTCTTGTTGAATTTGTTGGTGTTTTTCAATGTTGAGGTTGTTGTTGAATTTGTTGGTGTTTTTCAATTTTGAGGATGTTTTTGTTTTTCAATGTTGAGGTTGTTGTTGAATTTGTTGGTGTTTTTCCATGATGATGTTGTTGTTGTTTTTCAAAGATGAGGTTGTTGTTGAATTTGTTGGTGTTTTTCAATGTCGGGGTTGTTGTTGAATTTGTTGGTGTTTTTCTATGTTGAATTTTTGGTTGAATTTGTTGGTGTTTTTCAATTTTGAGGTTGTTGTTTTTCAATGTTGAGGTTTTTGTTGAATTTGTTGGCGTTTTTAAATGTTGAGGTTGTTCTTGAATTTGTTGGTGTTTTCAATGTTGAGGTTTTTGTTGAATTTGTTGGTGTTTTTCAATGTTGAGGTTGTTGTTGTTGTTCAATGTTGAGGTTGTTGTTGAATTTGATGGTGTTTTTCAATGTCGACGTTGTTGTTGAATTTGTTGGTGTTTTTCAATGTTGAAGTTGTTGTTGAATTTGTTGGTGTTTTTCAATGTTGAGGTTGTTGCTGTTTTTCAATGTTGAGGTTGTTGTTGAATTTGTTCGTGTTTTTCAATGTTGAGATTGTTGTTGTTTTTCAATGTTGAGGTTGTTGTTGAAATTGTTGGTGTTTTTAAATGTTGAGGTTGCTGTGGAATTTGTTGGTGTTTTTCAATGTTGAGGTTGTTGTTGTTTTTCAATTTTGAGGTTGTTGTTGAATTTGTTTTTGTTTTTCAATGTTGAGGTTGTTGTTTAATTTGTTGGTGTTTTTCAATTTCGAGGTTGTTGTTGAATTTGTTGGTGTTTTTCAATGTTGAAGTTGTTGTTGAATTTGTTGGTGTTTTTCAATGTTGAGGTTGTTGTTGTTTTTCAATGTTGAGGTTGTTGTTGAATTTGTTGGTGTTTTTCAATGTTGAGGTTGTTGTTGAATTTGTTGGTGTTTTTCAATGTTGAGGTTGTTGTTGTTTTTTAATGTTGAGGTTGTTGTTGAATTTGTTGGTGTTTTTCAATGTTGAGTTTGTTGTTGTTTTTCAATGTTGAGTTTGTTGTTGTTTTTCAATGTTGAGGTTGTTGTTGAATTTGTTGGTGTTTTTCAATGTTGAGGTTGTTGTTGTTTTCAATGTTGAGGTTGTTGTTGAATTTGTTGGTGCTTTTCAATGTTGAGGTTGTTGTTGAAATTGTTGGTGTTTTTCAATGTTGAGGTTGTTGTTGTTTTTCAAAGTTGAGGTTGTTGTTGAATTTATTGGTGTTTTTCAACGTTGAGTTTGTTGTTGAATTTGTTGGTGTTTTTCAATTTCGAGGTTGTTGTTGAATTTGTTGGTGTTTTTCAATGTTGAGGTTGTTGTTGAATTTGTTGGTGTTTTTCAATGTTGAGGTTGTTGTTGAATTTGTTGGTGTTTTTCAATGTTGAGGTTGTTGTTGTTTTTCAATGTTGAGGTTGTTGTTGAATTTGTTGGTGTTTTTCAATGTTTAGTTTGTTGTTGTTTTTCAATGCTGAGGTTGTTGTTGAATTTGTTGGTGTTTTTCAATGTTGAGGTTGTTGTTGTTTTTCAATGTTGAGGTTGTTGTTGAATTTGTTGGTGTTTTTCAATGTTGAGGTTGTTGGTGTTTTTCAACGTTCAGGTTGTTGTTGAATTTGTTGGTGTTTTTCAATGTTGAGGTTGTTGTTGAATTTGTTGGTGTTTTTCAATGTTGAGGTTGTTGGTGTTTTTCAATGTTCAGGTTGTTGTTGAATTTGTTCGTGTTTTTCAATGTTGAGGTTCTTGTTGAATTTGTTGGTGTTTTTCAATGTTGAGGTTGTTGTTGAATTTGTTGGTGTTTTTCAATGCTGAGGTTGTTGTTGTTTTTAAATGTTGGTGTTGTTGTTGAATTTGTTGGTGTTTTTCAATGTTGAGGATGTTTTTGTTTTTCAATGTTGAGGTTGTTGTTGAATTTGTTGGTGTTTTTCAATGATGAGGTTGTTGTTGTTTTTCAAAGATGAGGTTGTTGTTGAATTTGTTGGTGTTTTTCAATGTCGGGGTTGTTGTTGAATTTCTTGGTGTTTTTCTATGTTGAATTTTTTGTTGAATTTGTTGGTGTTTTTCAATGTTGAGGTTGTTGTTTTTCAGTGTTGAGGTTGTTGTTGAATTTGTTGGCGTTTTTAAATGTTGAGGTTGTTGTTGAATTTGTTGGTGTTTTCAATGTTGAGGTTTTTGTTGAATTTATTGGTGTTTTTCAATGTTGAGGTTGTTGTTGTTGCTCAATGTTGAGGTTGTTGTTGAATTTGATGGTGTTTTTCAATGTCGACGTTGTTGTTGAATTTGTTGGTGTTTTTCAATGTTGAAGTTGTTGCTGAATTTGTTGGTGTTTTTCAATGTTGAGGTTGTTGCTGTTTTTCAATGTTGAGGTTGTTGTTGAATTTGTTCGTGTTTTTCAATGTTGAGATTGTTGTTGTTTTTCAATGTTGAGGTTGTTGTTGAAATTGTTGGTGTTTTTAATTGTTGAGGTTGCTGAGGAATTTGTTGGTGTTTTTCAATGTTGAGGTTGTTGTTGTTTTTCAATTTTGAGGTTGTTGTTGAATTTGTTTTTGTTTTTCAATGTTGAGTTTGTTGTTTAATTGGTTGGTGTTTTTCAATTTCGAGGTTGTTGTTGAATTTGTTGGTGTTTTTCAATGTTGAAGTTGTTGTTGAATTTGTTGGTGTTTTTCAATGTAGAGGTTGTTGTTGTTTTTCAATGTTGAGGTTGTTGTTGAATTTGTTGGTGTTTTTCAATGTTGAGGTTGTTGTTGTTTTTCAATGCTGAGGTTGTTGTTGAATTTGTTGGTGTTTTTCAATGCTGAGGTTGTTGTTGAATTTGTTGGTGTTTTTCAATGTTGAGGTTGTTGTTGTTTTTCAATGTTGAGGTTGTTGTTGTTTTTCAATGCTGAGGTTGTTGTTGAATTTGTTGGTGTTTTTCAATGTTGAGGTTGTTGTTGTTTTTCAATGTTGAGGTTGTTGTTGAATTTGTTGGTGTTTTTCAATGTTGAGGTTGTTGTTGAATTTGTTGGTGTTTTTCAATGTTGAGGTTGTTGTTGTTTTTCAATGTTGAGGTTGTTGTTGAATTTGTTGGTGTTTTTCAATGTTGAGGTTGTTGTTGATTTTCAATGTTGAGGTTGTTGTTGAATTTGTTGGTGTTTTTCAATTGTGAGGTTGTTGTTGTTTTTCAATGTTGAGGTTGTTGTTGAATTTGTTGGTGTTTTTCAATGTTGAGGTTGTTGTTGAATTTGTTGGTGTTTTTCAATGATGAGGTTGTTGTTGCTTTTCAATTTTGAGGTTGTTGGATTTGTGGGTGTTTTTCAATCTTGAGTTTGTTGTTGAATTTGTTGGTGTTTTTCAATGTTGATCTTGTTGTTGAAGTTGTTGGTGTTTTTCAATGTTGAGGTTGTTGTTATTTTTCAATGTTGAGGTTGTTGTTGAGTTTGTTGGTGTTTTTCAATGTTGAAGTTGTTGTTGAATTTGTTGGTGTTTTTCAATGTTGAGGTTGTTTTTGAATTTGTTGGTGTTTTTCAATGTTGAGGTTGTTGTTGTTTTTAAATGTTGAGGTTCTTGTTGAATTTGTTGGTGTCTTTTCAATTTTGAGGTTGTTGGTGTTGTTCAATGTTGAGGTTGATTTTGAATTTGAGGGTGTTTTTCAATGTCGAGGTTGTTGTTGAATTTGTTGGTGTTTTTCAATGTTGAGGTTGTTGTTGTTTTTCAATGTTGAGGTTGTTGTTGAATTTGTTGGTGTTTTTCAATGTTGAGGTTGTTGCTGTTTTTCAATGTTGAGGTTGTTGTTGAATTTGTTGGTGTTTTTAAATGTTGAGGTTGTTGTTGAATTTGCTGGTGTTTTGCAATGTTGAGGTGGTTGTTGTTTTTCAATGTTGAGGTTGTTGTTGAATTTGTTGCTGTTTTTCAATGTTGAGGTTGTTGTTGTTTTTCAATGTTGAGGTTGTTGTTGTATTTGTTGGTATTTTTCAATTTCGAGGTTGTTGTTGAATTTGTTGGTGTTTTTCAATGTTGAAGTTGTTGTTGAATTTGTTGGTGTTTTTCAATGTTGAGGTTGTTGTTGTTTTTCAATGTTGAGGTTGTTGTTGAATTTGTTGGTGATTTTCAATGTTGAGGTTGTTTATCTTTTTCAATGCTGAGGTTGTTGTTGAATTTGTTGGTGTTTTTCAATGTTGAGGTTGTTGTTGAATTTGTTGGTGTTTTTCAATGTGGAGGTTGTTGTTGTTTTTCAATGTTGAGGTTGTTGTTGAATTTGTTGGTGTTTTTCAATGTTTAGGTTGTTGTTGTTTTTCAATGTTGAGGTTGTTGTTGAATTTGTTGGTGTTTTTCAATGTTGAGGTTGTTGTTGAATTTGTTGGTGTTTTTCAATGTTGAGGTTCTTGTTGTTTTTCAATGTTGAGGTTGTTGTTGAATTTGTTGGTGTTTTTCAATGTTGAGTTTGTTGTTGTTTTTCAATGTTGAGGTTGTTGTTGAATTTGTTGGTGTTTGTCAATGTTGAGGTTGTTGTTGTTTTTCAATGTTGAGGTTGTTGTTGAATTTGTTGGTGCTTTTCAATGTTGAGGTTGTTGTTGAATTTGTTGGTGTTTTTCAATGTTGAGGTTGTTGTTGAATTTGTTGGTGTTTTTCAATGTTGATGTTGTTGTTGAATTTGTTGGTGTTTTTAAATGTTGAGGTTGTTGTTGAATTTGCTGGTGTTTTGCAATGTTGAGGTGGTTGTTGTTTTTCAATGTTGAGGTTGTTGTTGAATTTGTTGGTGTTTTTCAATGTTGAGGTTGTTGTTGTATTTGTTGGTGTTTTTCAATTTCGAGGTTGTTGTTGTTTTTAAATGTTGAGGTTGTTGTTGAATTTGTTGGTGTCTTTTCAATGTTGAGGTTGTTGTTCTTTTTCAATGCTGAGGTTGTTGTTGAATTTGTTGGTGTTTTTCAATGTTGAGGTTGTTGTTGAATTTGTTGGTGTTTTTCAATGTTGAGGTTGTTGTTGTTTTTCAATGTTGAGGTTGTTGTTGAATTTGTTGGTGTTTTTCAATGTTTAGGTAGTTGTTGTTTTTCAATGTTGAGGTTGTTGTTGAATTTGTTGGTGTTTTTCAATGTTGAGGTTGTTGTTGAATTTGTTGGTGTTTTTCAATGTTGAGGTTGTTGTTGTTTTTCAATGTTGTGGTTGTTGTTGAATTTGTTGGTGTTTTTCAATGTTGAGTTTGTTGTTGTTTTTCAATGTTGAGGTTGTTGTTGAATTTGTTGGTGTTTGTCAATGTTGAGGTTGTTGTTGTTTTTCAATGTTGAGGTTGTTGTTGAATTTGTTGGTGCTTTTCAATGTTGAGGTCGTTGTTGAATTTGTTGGTGTTTTTCAATGTTGAGGTTGTTGTTGTTTTTCAATGTTGAGGTTGTTGTTGAATTTGTTGGTATTTTTCAATGTTGAGTTTGTTGTTGAATTTGTTGGTGTTTTTCAATGTTGAGGTTGTTGTTGAATTTGTTGGTGTTTTTCAATGTTGAGGTTGTTGTTGAATTTGTTGGTGTTTTTCAATGTTGAGGTTGTTGCTGTTTTTCAATGTTGAGGTTCTTGTTGAATTTGTTGGTGTTTTTCAATGTTGAGATTGTTGTTGTTTTTCAATGTTGAGGTTGCTGTTGAATTTGTTGGTGTTTTTAAATGTTGAGGTTGTTGTTGAATTTGTTGTTGTTTTTCAATGTTGAGGTTGTTGTTGTTTTTCAATGTTGAGGTTTTTGTTCAATTTGTTGGTGTTTTTCAATGTTGAGTTTGTTGTTGTTTTTCAATGTTGAGGTTGTTGTTGAAATTCAATGTTGAGGTTGTTGTTCAATTTGTTGGTGATTTTCAATGTTGAGGTTGTTGTTGTTTTTCAATGCTGAGGTCGTTGTTGAATTTGTTGGTGTTTTTCAATTTTGAGGTTGTTGTTGAATTTGTTGGTGTTGTTCAATGTTGAGGTTGTTGTTGTTTTTCAATGTTGAGGTTGTTGTTGAATTTGTTGGTGTTTTTCAATGTTGAGGTTGTTGTTGTTTTTCAATGTTGAGGTTGTTGTTGAATTTGTTGGTGTTTTTCAGTGCTGAGGTTGTTGTTGAATTTGTTGGTGTTTTTCAATGTTGAGTTTGTTGTTGTTTTTCAATGTTGAGGTTGTTGTTGAATTTGTTGGTGTTTTTCAATGTTGAGGTTGTTGTTGTTTTTCAATGTTGAGGTTGTTGAATTTGTTGGTGTTTTTCAATCTTGAGTTTGTTGTTGAATTTGTTGGTGTTTTTCAATGTTGAGGTTGTTGTTGAATTTGTTGGTGTTTTTCAATGTTGAGGTTGTTGTTGTTTTTCAATGTTGAGGTTGTTGTTGAGTTTGTTGGTGTTTTTCAATGTTGAGGTTGTTGTTGAATTTGTTGGTGTTTTTCAATGTGGAGGTTGTTGTTGAATTTGTTGGTGTTTTTCAATGTTGAGGTTGTTGCTGTTTTTAAATGTTGAGGTTGTTGTTGAATTTGTTGGTGTTTTATCAATTTTGAGGTTGTTGGTGTTTTTCAATGTTGAGGTTGTTGTTGAATTTGATGGTGTTTTTCAATGTCGAGGTTGTTGTTGAATTTGTTGGTATTTTTCAATGTTGAATTGTTGTTGAATTTGTTGGTGTTTTTCAATGTTGAGGTTGTTGTTGAATTTGTTGGTGTTTTTCAATGTTGAGGTTGTTGTTGAATTTGTTGGTGTTTTTCAATGTTGAGGTTGTTGCTGTTTTTCAATGTTGAGGTTGTTGTTGAATTTGTTGGTGTTTTTCAATGTTGAGATTGTTGTTGTTTTTCAATGTTGAGGTTGCTGTTGAATTTGTTGGTGTTTTTAAATGTTGAGGTTGTTGTTGAATTTGTTGTTGTTTTTCAATGTTGAGGTTGTTGTTGTTTTTCAATGTTGAGGTTTTTGTTGAATTTGTTGGTGTTTTTCAATGTTGAGTTTGTTGTTGTTTTTCAATGTTGAGGTTGTTGTTGAAATTCAATGTTGAGGTTGTTGTTCAATTTGTTGGTGTTTTTCAATGTTGAGGTTGTTGTTGTTTTTCAATGCTGAGGTCGTTGTTGAATTTGTTGGTGTTTTTCAATTTTGAGGTTGTTGTTGAATTTGTTGGTGTTTTTCAATGTTGAGGCTGTTGTTGTTTTTCAATGTTGAGGTTGTTGTTGAATTTGTTGGTGTTTTTCAATGTTGAGGTTGTTGTTGTTTTTCAATGTTGAGGTTGTTGTTGAGTTTGTTGGTGTTTTTCAATGTTGAGGTTGTTGTTGAATTTGTTGGTGTTTTTCAATGTGGAGGTTGTTGTTGAATTTGTTGGTGTTTTTCAATGTTGAGGTTGTTGCTGTTTTTAAATGTTGAGGTTGTTGTTGAATTTGTTGGTGTTTTATCAATTTTGAGGTTGTTGGTGTTTTTCAATGTTGAGGTTGTTGTTGAATTTGATGGTGTTTTTCAATGTCGAGGTTGTTGTTGAATTTGTTGGTATTTTTCAATGTTGAATTGTTGTTGAATTTGTTGGTGTTTTTCAATGTTGAGGTTGTTGTTGAATTTGTTGGTGTTTTTCAATGTTGAGGTTGTTGTTGAATTTGTTGGTGTTTTTCAATGTTGAGGTTGTTGCTGTTTTTCAATGTTGAGGTTGTTGTTGAATTTGTTGGTGTTTTTCAATGTTGAGATTGTTGTTGTTTTTCAATGTTGAGGTTGCTGTTGAATTTGTTGGTGTTTTTAAATGTTGAGGTTGTTGTTGAATTTGTTGTTGTTTTTCAATGTTGAGGTTGTTGTTGTTTTTCAATGTTGAGGTTTTTGTTGAATTTGTTGGTGTTTTTCAATGTTGAGTTTGTTGTTGTTTTTCAATGTTGAGGTTGTTGTTGAAATTCAATGTTGAGGTTGTTGTTCAATTTGTTGGTGTTTTTCAATGTTGAGGTTGTTGTTGTTTTTCAATGCTGAGGTCGTTGTTGAATTTGTTGGTGTTTTTCAATTTTGAGGTTGTTGTTGAATTTGTTGGTGTTTTTCAATGTTGAGGCTGTTGTTGTTTTTCAATGTTGAGGTTGTTGTTGAATTTGTTGGTGTTTTTCAATGTTGAGGTTGTTGTTGTTTTTCAATGTTGAGGTTGTTTTTGAATTTGTTGGTGTTTTTCAGTGCTGAGGTTGTTGTTGAATTTGTTGGTGTTTTTCAATGTTGAGTTTGTTGTTGTTTTTCAATGTTGAGGTTGTTGTTGAATTTGTTGGTGTTTTTCAATGTTGAGGTTGTTGTTGTTTTTCAATGTTGAGGTTGTTGAATTTGTTGGTGTTTTTCAATCTTGAGTTTGTTGTTGAATTTGTTGGTGTTTTTCAATGTTGAGGTTGTTGTTGAATTTGTTGGTGTTTTTCAATGTTGAGGTTGTTATTGTTTTTCAATGTTGAGGTTGTTGTTGAGTTTGTTGGTGTTTTTCAATGTTGAGGTTGTTGTTGAATTTGTTGGTGTTTTTCAATGTGGAGGTTGTTGTTGAATTTGTTGGTGTTTTTCAATGTTGAGGTTGTTGCTGTTTTTAAATGTTGAGGTTGTTGTTGAATTTGTTGGTGTTTTATCAATTTTGAGGTTGTTGGTGTTTTTCAATGTTGAGGTTGTTGTTGAATTTGATGGTGTTTTTCAATGTCGAGGTTGTTGTTGAATTTGTTGGTGTTTTTCAATGTTGAAGTTGTTGTTGAATTTGTTGGTGTTTTTCAATTTCGAGGTTGTTGTTGAATTTGTTGGTGTTTTTCAATGTTGAGGTTGTTGTTGTTTTTCAATGTTGAGGTTGTTGTTGAATTTGTTGGTGTTTTTCAATGTTGAGGTTGTTGTTGTTTTTCAATGTTGAGGTTGTTGTTGAATTTGTTGGTGTTTTTCAATGCTGAGGTTGTTGTTGAATTTGTTGGTGTTTTTCAATGTTGAGTTTGTTGTTGTTTTTCAATGTTGAGGTTGTTGTTGAATTTGTTGGTGTTTTTCAATGTTGAGGTTCTTGTTTTTCAATGTTGAGGTTGTTGAATTTGTTGGTGTTTTTCAATCTTGAGTTTGTTGCTGAATTTGTTGGTGTTTTTCAATGTTGAGGTTGTTGTTGAATTTGTTGGTGTTTTTCAATGTTTAGGTTGTTGTTGTTTTTCAATGTTGAGGTTGTTGTTGAGTTTGTTGGTGTTTTTCAATGTTGAGGTTGTTGTTGAATTTGTTGGTGTTTTTCAATGTGGAGGTTGTTGTTGAATTTGTTGGTGTTTTTCAATGTTGAGGTTGTTGCTGTTTTTAAATGTTGAGGTTGTTGTTGAATTTGTTGGTGTTTTATCAATTTTGAGGTTGTTGGTGTTTTTCAATGTTGAGGTTGTTGTTGAATTTGATGGAGTTTTTCAATGTCGAGGTTGTTGTTGAATTTGTTGGTGTTTTTCAATGTTGAAGTTGTTGTTGAATTTGTTGGTGTTTTTCAATTTCGAGGTTGTTGTTGAATTTGTTGGTATTTTTCCATGTTGAAGTTTTGGTTGATTTTGTTGGTGTTTTTCAATGTTGAGGTTGTTGTTGTTTTTCAATGTCGAGGTTGTTGTTGAATTTGTTGGTGTTTTTCAATGTTGAGGTTGTTGTTCTTTTTCAATGGTGAGGTTGTTGTTGAATTTGTTGGTGTTTTTCAATGTTGAGGTTGTTGTTGAATTTGTTGGTGTTTTTCAATGTTGAGGTTGTTGTTGTTTTTCAATGTTTGGGTAGTTGTTGAATTTGTTGGTGTTTTTCAATGTTGAGGTTGTTGTAGTTTTTCAATGTTGAGGTTGTTGTTGAACGTGTTGGTGTTTTTCAATGTTGAAGTTGTTGTTGAATTAGTTGGTGTTTTTCAATGTTGAGGTTGTTGTTGTTTTTCAATGTTGAGGTTGTTGTTGAATTTGTTGGTGTTTTTCAATGTTGAGTTTATTGTTGTTTTTCAATGTTGAGGTTGTTGTTGAATTTGTTGGTGTTTTTCAATGTTGAGGTTGTTGTTGCTTTTCAATGTTGAGGTTGTTGTTGAATTTGTTCATGCTTTTCAATGTTGAGGTTGTTGGTGTTTTTCAATGTTGAGGTTGTTGTTGAATTTGTTGGTGTTTTTCAATGTTGAGGTTGTTGTTGAATTTGTTGGTGTTTTTCAATGATGAGGTTGTTGTTGTTTTTCAATGTTGAGGTTTTTGAATTTGTGGGTGTTTTTCAATCTTGAGTTTGTTGTTGAATTTGTTGGTGTTTTTCAATGTTGAGGTTGTTGTTATTTTTCAATGTTGTGGTTGTTGTTGAGTTTGTTGGTGTTTTTCAATGTTGAGGTTGTTGTTGAATATGTTGGTGTTTTTCAATGTTGAGGTTGTTGTTGAATTTGTTGGTGTTTTTTAATGTTGAGGTTGTTGTTGTTTTTAAATGTTGAGGTTGTTGTTGAATTTGTTGGTGTTTTTTCAATTTTGAGGTTGTTGGTGTTGTTCAATGTTTAGGTTGATGTTGAATTTGTTGGTGTTTTTCAATGTTGAAGTTGTTGTTGAATTAGTTGGTGTTTTTCAATGTTGAGGTTGTTGTTGTTTTTCAATGTTGATGTTGTTGTTGAATTTGTTGGTATTTTTCAATGTTGAGTTTATTGTTGTTTTTCAATGTTGAGGTTGTTGTTGAATTTGTTGGTGTTTTTCAATGTTGAGGTTGTTGTTGCTTTTCAATGTTGAGGTTGTTGTTGAATTTGTTGGTGTTTTTCAATGTTGAGGTTGTTGGTGTTTTTCAATGTTGAGGTTGTTGTTGATTTTGTTGGTGTTTTTCAATGTTGAGGTTGTTGTTGTTTTTCAATGTTGAGGTTGTTGTTGTTTTTCAATGCTGAGGTTGTTGTTGAATTTGTTGGTGTTTTTCAATGTTGAGGTTGTTGTTGTTTTTCAATGTTGAGGTTGTTGTTGAATTTGTTGGTGTTTTTCAATGTTGAGGTTGTTGTTGAATTTGTTGGTGTTTTTCAATGTTGAGGTTGTTGTTGTTTTTCAATGTTGAGGTTGTTGTTGAATTTGTTGGTGTTTTTCAATGTTGAGGTTGTTGTTGATTTTCAATGTTGAGGTTGTTGTTGAATTTGTTGGTGTTTTTCAATGTTGAGGTTGTTGTTGTTTTTCAATGTTGAGGTTGTTGTTGAATTTGTTGGTGTTTTTCAATGTTGAGGTTGTTGTTGAATTTGTTGGTGTTTTTCAATGATGAGGTTGTTGTTGCTTTTCAATTTTGAGGTTGTTGAATTTGTGGGTGTTTTTCAATCTTGAGTTTGTTGTTGAATTTGTTGGTGTTTTTCAATGTTGATCTTGTTGTTGAAGTTGTTGGTGTTTTTCAATGTTGAGGTTGTTGTTATTTTTCAATGTTGAGGTTGTTGTTGAGTTTGTTGGTGTTTTTCAATGTTGAAGTTGTTGTTGAATTTGTTGGTGTTTTTCAATGTTGAGGTTGTTTTTGAATTTGTTGGTGTTTTTCAATGTTGAGGTTGTTGTTGTTTTTAAATGTTGAGGTTCTTGTTGAATTTGTTGGTGTCTTTTCAATTTTGAGGTTGTTGGTGTTGTTCAATGTTGAGGTTGATTTTGAATTTGAGGGTGTTTTTCAATGTCGAGGTTGTTGTTGAATTTGTTGGTGTTTTTCAATGTTGAGGTTGTTGTTGTTTTTCAATGTTGAGGTTGTTGTTGAATTTGTTGGTGTTTTTCAATGTTGAGGTTGTTGCTGTTTTTCAATGTTGAGGTTGTTGTTGAATTTGTTGGTGTTTTTAAATGTTGAGGTTGTTGTTGAATTTGCTGGTGTTTTGCAATGTTGAGGTGGTTGTTGTTTTTCAATGTTGAGGTTGTTGTTGAATTTGTTGCTGTTTTTCAATGTTGAGGTTGTTGTTGTTTTTCAATGTTGAGGTTGTTGTTGTATTTGTTGGTATTTTTCAATTTCGAGGTTGTTGTTGAATTTGTTGGTGTTTTTCAATGTTGAAGTTGTTGTTGAATTTGTTGGTGTTTTTCAATGTTGAGGTTGTTGTTGTTTTTCAATGTTGAGGTTGTTGTTGAATTTGTTGGTGATTTTCAATGTTGAGGTTGTTTATCTTTTTCAATGCTGAGGTTGTTGTTGAATTTGTTGGTGTTTTTCAATGTTGAGGTTGTTGTTGAATTTGTTGGTGTTTTTCAATGTGGAGGTTGTTGTTGTTTTTCAATGTTGAGGTTGTTGTTGAATTTGCTGGTGTTTTTCAATGTTTAGGTTGTTGTTGTTTTTCAATGTTGAGGTTGTTGTTGAATTTGTTGGTGTTTTTCAATGTTGAGGTTGTTGTTGAATTTGTTGGTGTTTTTCAATGTTGAGGTTCTTGTTGTTTTTCAATGTTGAGGTTGTTGTTGAATTTGTTGGTGTTTTTCAATGTTGAGTTTGTTGTTGTTTTTCAATGTTGAGGTTGTTGTTGAATTTGTTGGTGTTTGTCAATGTTGAGGTTGTTGTTGTTTTTCAATGTTGAGGTTGTTGTTGAATTTGTTGGTGCTTTTCAATGTTGAGGTTGTTGTTGAATTTGTTGGTGTTTTTCAATGTTGAGGTTGTTGTTGAATTTGTTGGTGTTTTTCAATGTTGATGTTGTTGTTGAATTTGTTGGTGTTTTTAAATGTTGAGGTTGTTGTTGAATTTGCTGGTGTTTTGCAATGTTGAGGTGGTTGTTGTTTTTCAATGTTGAGGTTGTTGTTGAATTTGTTGGTGTTTTTCAATGTTGAGGTTGTTGTTGTATTTGTTGGTGTTTTTCAATTTCGAGGTTGTTGTTGTTTTTAAATGTTGAGGTTATTGTTGAATTTGTTGGTGTCTTTTCAATGTTGAGGTTGTTGTTCTTTTTCAATGCTGAGGTTGTTGTTGAATTTGTTGGTGTTTTTCAATGTTGAGGTTGTTGTTGAATTTGTTGGTGTTTTTCAATGTTGAGGTTGTTGTTGTTTTTCAATGTTGAGGTTGTTGTTGAATTTGTTGGTGTTTTTCAATGTTTAGGTAGTTGTTGTTTTTCAATGTTGAGGTTGTTGTTGAATTTGTTGGTGTTTTTCAATGTTGAGGTTGTTGTTGAATTTGTTGGTGTTTTTCAATGTTGAGGTTGTTGTTGTTTTTCAATGTTGAGGTTGTTGTTGAATTTGTTGGTGTTTTTCAATGTTGAGTTTGTTGTTGTTTTTCAATGTTGAGGTTGTTGTTGAATTTGTTGGTGTTTGTCAATGTTGAGGTTGTTGTTGTTTTTCAATGTTGAGGTTGTTGTTGAATTTGTTGGTGCTTTTCAATGTTGAGGTCGTTGTTGAATTTGTTGGTGTTTTTCAATGTTGAGGTTGTTGTTGTTTTTCAATGTTGAGGTTGTTGTTGAATTTGTTGGTATTTTTCAATGTTGAGTTTGTTGTTGAATTTGTTGGTGTTTTTCAATGTTGAGGTTGTTGTTGAATTTGTTGGTGTTTTTCAATGTTGAGGTTGTTGTTGAATTTGTTGGTGTTTTTCAATGTTGAGGTTGTTGCTGTTTTTCAATGTTGAGGTTCTTGTTGAATTTGTTGGTGTTTTTCAATGTTGAGATTGTTGTTGTTTTTCAATGTTGAGGTTGCTGTTGAATTTGTTGGTGTTTTTAAATGTTGAGGTTGTTGTTGAATTTGTTGTTGTTTTTCAATGTTGAGGTTGTTGTTGTTTTTCAATGTTGAGGTTTTTGTTCAATTTGTTGGTGTTTTTCAATGTTGAGTTTGTTGTTGTTTTTCAATGTTGAGGTTGTTGTTGAAATTCAATGTTGAGGTTGTTGTTCAATTTGTTGGTGATTTTCAATGTTGAGGTTGTTGTTGTTTTTCAATGCTGAGGTCGTTGTTGAATTTGTTGGTGTTTTTCAATTTTGAGGTTGTTGTTGAATTTGTTGGTGTTGTTCAATGTTGAGGTTGTTGTTGTTTTTCAATGTTGAGGTTGTTGTTGAATTTGTTGGTGTTTTTCAATGTTGAGGTTGTTGTTGTTTTTCAATGTTGAGGTTGTTGTTGAATTTGTTGGTGTTTTTCAGTGCTGAGGTTGTTGTTGAATTTGTTGGTGTTTTTCAATGTTGAGTTTGTTGTTGTTTTTCAATGTTGAGGTTGTTGTTGAATTTGTTGGTGTTTTTCAATGTTGAGGTTGTTGTTGTTTTTCAATGTTGAGGTTGTTGAATTTGTTGGTGTTTTTCAATCTTGAGTTTGTTGTTGAATTTGTTGGTGTTTTTCAATGTTGAGGTTGTTGTTGAATTTGTTGGTGTTTTTCAATGTTGAGGTTGTTGTTGTTTTTCAATGTTGAGGTTGTTGTTGAGTTTGTTGGTGTTTTTCAATGTGGAGGTTGTTGTTGAATTTGTTGGTGTTTTTCAATGTTGAGGTTGTTGCTGTTTTTAAATGTTGAGGTTGTTGTTGAATTTGTTGGTGTTTTATCAATTTTGAGGTTGTTGGTGTTTTTCAATGTTGAGGTTGTTGTTGAATTTGATGGTGTTTTTCAATGTCGAGGTTGTTGTTGAATTTGTTGGTATTTTTCAATGTTGAATTGTTGTTGAATTTGTTGGTGTTTTTCAATGTTGAGGTTGTTGTTGAATTTGTTGGTGTTTTTCAATGTTGAGGTTGTTGTTGAATTTGTTGGTGTTTTTCAATGTTGAGGTTGTTGCTGTTTTTCAATGTTGAGGTTGTTGTTGAATTTGTTGGTGTTTTTCAATGTTGAGATTGTTGTTGTTTTTCAATGTTGAGGTTGCTGTTGAATTTGTTGGTGTTTTTAAATGTTGAGGTTGTTGTTGAATTTGTTGTTGTTTTTCAATGTTGAGGTTGTTGTTGTTTTTCAATGTTGAGGTTTTTGTTGAATTTGTTGGTGTTTTTCAATGTTGAGTTTGTTGTTGTTTTTCAATGTTGAGGTTGTTGTTGAAATTCAATGTTGAGGTTGTTGTTCAATTTGTTGGTGTTTTTCAATGTTGAGGTTGTTGTTGTTTTTCAATGCTGAGGTCGTTGTTGAATTTGTTGGTGTTTTTCAATTTTGAGGTTGTTGTTGAATTTGTTGGTGTTTTTCAATGTTGAGGCTGTTGTTGTTTTTCAATGTTGAGGTTGTTGTTGAATTTGTTGGTGTTTTTCAATGTTGAGGTTGTTGTTGTTTTTCAATGTTGAGGTTGTTTTTGAATTTGTTGGTGTTTTTCAGTGCTGAGGTTGTTGTTGAATTTGTTGGTGTTTTTCAATGTTGAGTTTGTTGTTGTTTTTCAATGTTGAGGTTGTTGTTGAATTTGTTGGTGTTTTTCAATGCTGAGGTTGTTGTTGTTTTTCAATGTTGAGGTTGTTGAATTTGTTGGTGTTTTTCAATCTTGAGTTTGTTGTTGAATTTGTTGGTGTTTTTCAATGTTGAGGTTGTTGTTGAATTTGTTGGTGTTTTTCAATGTTGAGGTTGTTATTGTTTTTCAATGTTGAGGTTGTTGTTGAGTTTGTTGGTGTTTTTCAATGTTGAGGTTGTTGTTGAATTTGTTGGTGTTTTTCAATGTGGAGGTTGTTGTTGAATTTGTTGGTGTTTTTCAATGTTGAGGTTGTTGCTGTTTTTAAATGTTGAGGTTGTTGTTGAATTTGTTGGTGTTTTATCAATTTTGAGGTTGTTGGTGTTTTTCAATGTTGAGGTTGTTGTTGAATTTGATGGTGTTTTTCAATGTCGAGGTTGTTGTTGAATTTGTTGGTGTTTTTCAATGTTGAAGTTGTTGTTGAATTTGTTGGTGTTTTTCAATTTCGAGGTTGTTGTTGAATTTGTTGGTGTTTTTCAATGTTGAGGTTGTTGTTGTTTTTCAATGTTGAGGTTGTTGTTGAATTTGTTGGTGTTTTTCAATGTTGAGGTTGTTGTTGTTTTTCAATGTTGAGGTTGTTGTTGAATTTGTTGGTGTTTTTCAATGCTGAGGTTGTTGTTGAATTTGTTGGTGTTTTTCAATGTTGAGTTTGTTGTTGTTTTTCAATGTTGAGGTTGTTGTTGAATTTGTTGGTGTTTTTCAATGTTGAGGTTCTTGTTTTTCAATGTTGAGGTTGTTGAATTTGTTGGTGTTTTTCAATCTTGAGTTTGTTGCTGAATTTGTTGGTGTTTTTCAATGTTGAGGTTGTTGTTGAATTTGTTGGTGTTTTTCAATGTTTAGGTTGTTGTTGTTTTTCAATGTTGAGGTTGTTGTTGAGTTTGTTGGTGTTTTTCAATGTTGAGGTTGTTGTTGAATTTGTTGGTGTTTTTCAATGTGGAGGTTGTTGTTGAATTTGTTGGTGTTTTTCAATGTTGAGGTTGTTGCTGTTTTTAAATGTTGAGGTTGTTGTTGAATTTGTTGGTGTTTTATCAATTTTGAGGTTGTTGGTGTTTTTCAATGTTGAGGTTGTTGTTGAATTTGATGGTGTTTTTCAATGTCGAGGTTGTTGTTGAATTTGTTGGTGTTTTTCAATGTTGAAGTTGTTGTTGAATTTGTTGGTGTTTTTCAATTTCGAGGTTGTTGTTGAATTTGTTGGTATTTTTCCATGTTGAAGTTTTGGTTGATTTTGTTGGTGTTTTTCAATGTTGAGGTTGTTGTTGTTTTTCAATGTCGAGGTTGTTGTTGAATTTGTTGGTGTTTTTCAATGTTGAGGTTGTTGTTCTTTTTCAATGGTGAGGTTGTTGTTGAATTTGTTGGTGTTTTTCAATGTTGAGGTTGTTGTTGAATTTGTTGGTGTTTTTCAATGTTGAGGTTGTTGTTGTTTTTCAATGTTTGGGTAGTTGTTGAATTTGTTGGTGTTTTTCAATGTTGAGGTTGTTGTAGTTTTTCAATGTTGAGGTTGTTGTTGAACGTGTTGGTGTTTTTCAATGTTGAAGTTGTTGTTGAATTAGTTGGTGTTTTTCAATGTTGAGGTTGTTGTTGTTTTTCAATGTTGAGGTTGTTGTTGAATTTGTTGGTGTTTTTCAATGTTGAGTTTATTGTTGTTTTTCAATGTTGAGGTTGTTGTTGAATTTGTTGGTGTTTTTCAATGTTGAGGTTGTTGTTGCTTTTCAATGTTGAGGTTGTTGTTGAATTTGTTCATGCTTTTCAATGTTGAGGTTGTTGGTGTTTTTCAATGTTGAGGTTGTTGTTGAATTTGTTGGTGTTTTTCAATGTTGAGGTTGTTGTTGAATTTGTTGGTGTTTTTCAATGATGAGGTTGTTGTTGTTTTTCAATGTTGAGGTTTTTGAATTTGTGGGTGTTTTTCAATCTTGAGTTTGTTGTTGAATTTGTTGGTGTTTTTCAATGTTGAGGTTGTTGTTATTTTTCAATGTTGTGGTTGTTGTTGAGTTTGTTGGTGTTTTTCAATGTTGAGGTTGTTGTTGAATATGTTGGTGTTTTTCAATGTTGAGGTTGTTGTTGAATTTGTTGGTGTTTTTCAATGTTGAGGTTGTTGTTGTTTTTAAATGTTGAGGTTGTTGTTGAATTTGTTGGTGTTTTTTCAATTTTGAGGTTGTTGGTGTTGTTCAATGTTTAGGTTGATGTTGAATTTGTTGGTGTTTTTCAATGTTGAAGTTGTTGTTGAATTAGTTGGTGTTTTTCAATGTTGAGGTTGTTGTTGTTTTTCAATGTTGAGGTTGTTGTTGAATTTGTTGGTGTTTTTCAATGTTGAGTTTATTGTTGTTTTTCAATGTTGAGGTTGTTGTTGAATTTGTTGGTGTTTTTCAATGTTGAGGTTGTTGTTGCTTTTCAATGTTGAGGTTGTTGTTGAATTTGTTGGTGTTTTTCTATGTTGAGGTTGTTGGTGTTTTTCAATGTTGAGGTTGTTGTTGATTTTGTTGGTGTTTTTCAATGTTGAGGTTGTTGTTGTTTTTCAATGTTGAGGTTGTTGAATTTGTGGGTGTTTTTCAATCTTGAGTTTGTTGTTGAATTTGTTGGTGTTTTTCAATGTTGAGGTTGTTGTTGAATTTGTTGGTGTTTTTCAATGTTGAGGTTGTTGTTATTTTTCAATGTTGTGGTTGTTGTTGAGTTTGTTGGTGTTTTTCAATGTTGAGGTTGTTGTTGAATTTGTTGGTGTTTTTCAATGTTGAGGTTGTTGTTGAATTTGTTGGTGTTTTTCAATGTTTAGGTTGTTGTTGTTTTTCAATGTTGAGGTTGTTGTTGAACTTGTTGGTGTTTTTCAATGTTGAGATTGTTGTTGTTTTTCAATGTTGAGGTTGTTGTTGTTTTTCAATGTTGAGGTTGTTGTTGAATTTGTTGGTGTTTTTCAAAGTTGAGGTTGTTGTTCTTTTTCAATGCTGAGGTTGTTGTTGAATTTGTTGGTGTTTTTCAATGTTGAGGTTGTTGTTAAATTTGTTGGTGTTTTTCAATGTTGAGGTTGTTGTTGTTTTTCAATGTTTGGGTAGTTGTTGAATTTGTTGGTGTTTTTCAATGTTGAGGTTGTTGTTGAATTTGTTGGTGTTTTTCAATGTTGAGGTTGTTGTTGTTTTTCAATGTTGAGGTTGTTGTTGAATTTGTTGGTGTTTTTCAATGTTTAGGTTGTTGTTGTTTTCCAATGTTGAGGTTGTTGTTGAATTTGTTGGTGTTTTTCAATGTTGAGGTTGTTGTTGAATTTGTTGGTGTTTTTCAATGTTGAGGTTGTTGTTATTTCTCAAGGTTGTGGTTGTTGTTGAGTTTGTTGGTGTTTTTCAATGTTGAGGTTGTTGTTGAATATGTTGGTGTTTTTCAATGTTGAGGTTGTTGTTGAATTTGTTGGTGTTTTTTAATGTTGAGGTTGTTGTTGTTTTTAAATGTTGAGGTTGTTGCTGAATTTGTTGGTGTTTTTTCAATTTTGAGGTTGTTGGTGTTGTTCAATGTTCAGGTTGTTGTTGAATTTGTTGGTGTTTTTCAATGTTGAAGTTGTTGTTGAATTAGTTGGTGTTTTTCAATGTTGAGGTTGTTGTTGTTTTTCAATGTTGAGGTTGTTGTTGAATTTGTTGGTGTTTTTCAATGTTGAGTTTATTGTTGTTTTTCAATGTTGAGGTTGTTGTTGAATTTGTTGGTGTTTTTCAATGTTGAGGTTGTTGTTGCTTTTCAATGTTGAGGTTGTTGTTGAATTTGTTGGTGTTTTTCAATGTTGAGTTTGTTGGTGTTTTTCAATGTTGAAGTTGTTGTTGAATTTGTTGGTGTTTTTCAATGTTGAGGTTGTTGTTGAATTTGTTGGTGTTTTTCAATGATGAGGTTGTTGTTGTTTTTCAATGTTGAGGTTGTTGAATTTGTGGGTGTTTTTCAATCTTGAGTTTGTTGTTGAATTTGTTGGTGTTTTTCAATGTTGAGGTTGTTGTTGAATTTGTTGGTGTTTTTCAATGTTGAGGTTGTTGTTATTTTTCAATGTTGTGGTTGTTGTTGAGTTTGTTGGTGTTTTTCAATGTTGAGGTTGTTGTTGAATTTGTTGGTGTTTTTCAATGTTGAGGTTGTTGTTGAATTTGTTGGTGTTTTTCAATGTTGAGGTTGTTGTTGTTTTTCAATGTTGAGGTTGTTGTTGAATTTGTTGTTGTTTTTCAATGTTGAGATTGTTGTTGTTTTTCAATGTTGAGGTTGTTGTTGTTTTTCAATGTTGAGGTTGTTGTTGAATTTGTTGGTGTTTTTCAATGTTGAGGTTGTTGTTCTTTTTCAATGCTGAGGTTGTTGTTGAATTTGTTGGTGTTTTTCAATGTTGAGGTTGTTGTTAAATTTGTTGGTGTTTTTCAATGTTGAGGTTGTTGTTGTTTTTCAATGTTTGGGTAGTTGTTGAATTTGTTGGTGTTTTTCAATGTTGAGGTTGTTGTAGTTTTTCAATGTTGAGGTTGTTGTTGAATTTGTTGGTGTTTTTCAATGTTGAAGTTGTTGTTGAATTAGTTGGTGTTTTTCAATGTTGAGGTTGTTGTTGTTTTTCAATGTTGAGGTTGTTGTTGAATTTGTTGGTGTTTTTCAATGTTGAGTTTATTGTTGTTTTTCAATGTTGAGGTTGTTGTTGAATTTGTTGGTGTTTTTAAATGTTGAGGTTGTTGTTGCTTTTCAATGTTGAGGTTGTTGTTGAATTTGTTCGTGTTTTTCAATGTTGAGGTTGTTGGTGTTTTTCAATGTTGAGGTTGTTGTTGAATTTGTTGGTGTTTTTCAATGTTGAGGTTGTTGTTGAATTTGTTGGTGTTTTTCAATGATGAGGTTGTTGTTGTTTTTCAATGTTGAGGTTGTTGAATTAGTAGGTGTTTTTCAATCTTGAGTTTGTTGTTGAATTTGTTGGTGTTTTTCAATGTTGAGGTTGTTGTTGGATTTGTTGGTGTTTTTCAATGTTGAGGTTGTTGTTATTTTTCAATGTTGTGGTTGTTGTTGAGTTTGTTGGTGTTTTTCAATGTTGAGGTTGTTGTTGGTATGTTGGTGTTTTTCAATGTTGAGGCTGTTGTTGTTTTTAAATGTTGAGGTTGTTGTTGAATTTGATGGTGTTTTTTCAATTTTGAGCTTGTTGGTCTTGTTCAATGTTCAGGTTGATTTTGAATTTGAGGGTCTTTTTCAATGTCGAGGTTGTTGTTGAATTTGTTGGTGTTTTTCAATGTTGAGGTTGTTGTTGTTTTTCAATGTTGAGGTTGTTGTTGAATTTGTTGGTGTTTTTCAATGTTGAGATGGTTGTTGTTTTTCAATGTTGAGGTTGTTGTTGAATTTGTTGGTGCTTTTAAATGTTGAGGTTGTTGTTGAATTGGCTGGTGTTTTGCAATGTTGAGGTTGTTGTTGTTTTTCAATGTTGAGGTTGTTGTTGAATTTGTTGGTGTTTTTCAATGTTGAGGTTGTTGTTGTTTTTCAATGTTGAGGTTGTTGTTGTATTTGTTGGTGTTTTTCAATTTCGAGGTTGCTGTTGAATTTGTTGGCGTTTTTCAATGTTGAAGTTGTTGTTGAATTTGTTGGTGTTTTTCAATGTTGAGGTTGTTGTTGTTTTTCAATGTTGAGGTTGTTGTTGAATTTGTTGGTGTTTTTCAATGTTGAGGTTGTTGTTGTTTTTCAATGCTGAGGTTGTTGTTGAATTTGTTGGTGTTTTTCAATGTTGAGGTTGTTGTTGAATTTGTTGGTGTTTTTCAATGTTGAGGTTGTTGTTGTTTTTCAATGTTGAGGTTGTTGTTGAATTTGTTGGTGTTTTTCAATGTTTAGGTTGTTGTTGTTTTTCAATGTTGAGGTTGTTGTTGAATTTGTTGGTGTTTTTCAATGTTGAGGTTGTTGTTGAATTTGTTGGTGTTTTTCAATGTTGAGGTTGTTGTTGAATTTGTTGGTGTTTTTCAATGTTGAGGTTGTTGTTATTTTTCAATGTTGAGGTTGTTGGTGAGTTTGTTGGTGTTTTTCAATCTTGAGGTTGTTGTTGAATTTGTTGGTGTTTTCAATGTTGAGGTTGTTGTTGAATTTGTTGGTGTTTTTCAATTTTGAGGTTGTTGGTGTTTTTCAATGTTGAGGTTGATTTTGAATTTGAGGGTGTTTTTCAATGTCGAGGTTGTTGTTGTTTTTCAATGTTGAGGTTGTTGTTGAATTTGTTGGTGTTTTTCAATGTTGAGATTGTTGCTGTTTTTCAATGTTGAGTTTGTTGTTGAATTTGTTGGTGTTTTTAAATGTTGAGGTAGTTGTTGAATTTGCTGGTGTTTTGCAACGTTGAGGTTGTTGTTGTTTTTCAATGTTGAGGTTGTTGTTGAATTTGTTGGTGTTTTTGAATGTTGAGGTTGTTGTTGTTTTTCAATGCTGAGGTTGTAGTTGTATTTGTTGGTGTTTTTCAATTTCGAGGTTGTTGTTGAATTTGTTGGTGTTTTTCAATGTTGAAGTTGTTGTTGAATTTGTTGGTGTTTTTCAATGTTGAGGTTGTTGTTGTTTTTCAATGTTGAGGTTGTTGTTGTATTTGTTGGTGTTTTTCAATGTTGAGGTTGGTGTTGTTTTTCAATGCTGAGGTTGTTGTTGAATTTGTTGGTGTTTTTCAATGTTGAGGTTGTTTTTGAATTTGTTGGTGTTTTTCAATGTTGAGGTTGTTGTTGTTTTTCAATGTTGAGGTTGTTGTTGAATTTGTTGGTGTTTTTCAATTTTGAGGTTGTTGTTGTTTTTCAATGTTGAGGTTGTTGTTGAATTTGTTGGTGTTTTTCAATGTTGAGGTTGTTGTTGTTTTTCAATGCTGAGGTTGTTGTTGAATTTGTTGGTGTTTTTCAATGTTGAGGTTGTTGTTGTTTTTCAATGTTGAGGTTGTTGTTGAATTTGTTGGTGTTTTTCAATGTTTAGGTTGTTGTTGTTTTTCAAAGTTGAGGTTGTTGTTGAATTTGTTGGTGTTTTTCAATGTTGAGGTTGTTGTTGAATTTGTTGGTGTTTTTCAATGTTGAGGTTGTTGTTGTTTTTCAATGTTGAGGTTGTTGTTGAATTTGTTGGTGTTTTTCAATGTTGAGGTTGTTGTTGTTTTTCATTTTGAGGCTGTTGTTGAATTTGTTGGTGTTTTTCAATGTTGAGGTTGTTGTTGTTTTTCAATGTTGAGGTTGTTGTTGAATTTGTTGGTGTTTTTCAATGTTGAGGTTGTTGTTGAATTTGTTGGTGTTTTTCAATGTTGAGGTTGTTGTTATTTTTCAATGTTGAGGTTGTTGTTGAGTTTGTTGGTGTTTTTCAATGTTGAGGTTGATTTTGAATTTGAGGGTGTTTTTCAATGTCGAGGTTGTTGTTGAATTTGTTGGTGTTTTTCAATGTTGAGGTTGTTGTTGTTTTTCAATGTTGAGGTTGTTGCTGAATTTGTTGGTGTTTTTCAATGTTGAGATTGTTGTTGTTTTTCAATGTTGAGGTTGTTGTTGAATTTGTTGGTGTTTTTAAATGTTGAGGTTGTTGTTGAATTTGCTGGTGTTTTGCAATGTTGAGGTGGTTGTTGTTTTTCAATGTTCAGGTTGTTGTTGAATTTGTTGGTGTTTTTCAATGTTGAGGTTGTTGTTGTTTTTCAATGTTGAGGTTGTTGTTGTATTTGTTGGTGTTTTTCAATTTCGAGGTTGTTGTTGAATTTGTTGGTGTTTTTCAATGTTGAAGTTGTTGTTGAATTTGTTGGTGTTTTTCAATGTTGAGGTTGCTGTTGAATTTGTTGTTTTTTTTCAATGTTGAGGTTGTTGTTCTTTTTCAATGCTGAGGTTGTTGTTGAATTTGTTGGTGTTTTTCAATGTTGAGGTTGTTGTTGAATTTGTTGGTGTTTTTCAATGTTGAGGTTGTTGTTGTTTTTCAATGTTGAGGTTGTTGTTGAATTTGTTGGTGTTTTTCAATGTTTAAGTTGTTGTTGTTTTTCAATGTTGAGGTTGTTGTTGAATTTGTTGGTGTTTTTCAATGTTGAGGTTGTTGTTGAATTTGCTGGTGTTTTTCAATGTTGAGGTTGTTGTTGTTTTTCAATGTTGAGGTTGTTGTTGAATTTGTTGGTGTTTTTCAATGTTGAGGTTGTTGTTGTTTTTCAATGTTGAGTTTGTTGTTGAATTTGTTGGTGTTTTTCAATGTTGAGGTTGTTGTTGAATTTGTTGGTGTTTTTGAATGTTGAGGTTGTTGTTGTTTTTCAATGTTGAGGTTGTTGTTGAATTTGTTGGTGTTTTTCAATGTAGAGGTTGTTGTTGTTTTTCAATGTTGAGTTTGTTGTTGAATTTGTTGGTGTTTTTCAATGTTGAGTTTGTTGTTGAATTTGTTGGTGTTTTTCAATTTCGAGGTTGTTGTTGAATTTGTTAGTGTTTTTCAATGTTGAGATTGTTGCTGAATTTGTTGGTGTTTTTCAATGTTGAGGTTGTTGTTGAATTTGTTGGTGTTTTTCAATGTTGAGGTTGTTGTTGTTTTTCAATGTTGAGGTTGTTGTTGTATTTGTTGGTGTTTTTCAATTTCGAGGTTGTTGTTGAATTTGTTGGTGTTTTTCAATGTTGAAGTTGTTGTTGAATTTGTTGGTGTTTTTCAATGTTGAGGTTGTTGTTGTTTTTCAATGTTGAGGTTGTTGTTGAATTTGTTGGTGTTTTTCAATGTTGAGGTTGCTGATGTCTTTCAATGCTGAGGTTGTTGTTGAATTTGTTGGTGTCTTTCAATGTTGAGGTTGTTGTTGAATTTGTTGGTGTTTTTCAATGTTGAGGTTGTTGTTGTTTTTCAATGCTGAGGTTGTTGTTGAATTTGTTGGTGTTTTTCAATGTTTAGGTTGTTGTTGTTTTTCAATGTTGAGGTTGTTGTTGAATTTGTTGGTGTTTTTCAATGTTGAGGTTGTTGTTGAATTTGTTGGTGTTTTTCAATGTTGAGGTTGTTGTTGTTTTTCAATGTTGAGGATGTTGTTGAATTTGTTGGTGTTTTTCAATGTTGAGTTTGTTGTTGTTTTTCAATGTTGAGGTTGTTTTTGTTTTTAAATGTCGAGGTTGTTGTTGAATTTGTTGGTGTTTTTCAATGTTGAGGTTGTTGTTGTTTTTCAATGTTGAGGTTGTTGTTGAATTTGTTGGTGTTTTTCAATGTTGAGTTTGTTGTTGAATTTGTTGGTGTTTTTCAATTTCGAGGTTGTTGTTGAATTTGTTAGTGTTTTTCAATGTTGAGGTTGTTGTTGAATTTGTTGGTGTTTTTCAATGTTGAGGTTGTTGTTGAATTTGTTGGTGTTTTACAATGTTGAGGTTGTTGTTGTTTTTCAATGTTGAGGTTGTTGTTGTATTTGTTGGTGTTTTTCAATTTCGAGGTTGTTGTTGAATTTGTTGCTGTTTTTCAATGTTGAGGTTGTTGTTGTTTTTCAATGTTGAGGTTGTTGTTGAATTTGTTGGTGTTTTTCAATGTAGAGGTTGTTTTTGTTTTTCAATGTTGAGTTTGTTGTTGAATTTGTTGGTGTTTTTCAATGTTGAGGTTGTTGTTGAATTTGTTGGTGTTTTTCAATGTTGAGGTTGTTGTTGTTTTTCAATGTTGAGGTTGTTGTTGAATTTGTTGGTGTTTTTCAATGTAGAGGTTGTTGTTGTTTTTCAATGTTGAGTTTGTTGTGGAATTTGTTGGTGTTTTTCAATGTTGAGTTTGTTGTCGAATTTGTTGGTGTTTTTCAATTTCGAGGTTGTTGTTGAATTTGTTAGTGTTTTTCAATGTTGAGGATGTTGTTGAATTTGTTGGTGTTTTTCAATGTTGAGGTTGTTGTTGAATTTGTTGGTGTTTTTCAATGTTGAGGTTGTTGTTGTCTTTCAATGTTGAGGTTGTTGTTGTATTTGTTGGTGTTTTTCAATTTCGAGGTTGTTGTTGAATTTGTTGGTGTTTTTCAAAGTTGAAGTTGTTGTTGAATTTGTTGGTGTTTTTCAATGTTGAGGTTGTTGTTGTTTTTCAATGTTGAAGTTGTTGTTGAATTTGTTGGTGTTCTTCAATGTTGAGGTTGTTGTTGTTTTTCAATGCTGAGGTTGTTGTTGAATTTGTTGGTGTTTTTCAATGTTGAGGTTTTTGTTGAATTTGTTGGTGTCTTTCACTGTTGAGGTTGTTGTTGTTTTTCAATGTTGAGGTTGCTGTTGAATTTGTTGGTGTTTTTCAATGTTTAGGTTGTTGTTGTTTTTCAATGTTGAGGTTGTTGTTGAATTTGTTGGTGTTTTTCAATGTTGAGGTTGTTGTTGAATTTGTTGGTGTTTTTCAATGTTGAGGTTGTTGTTGTTTTTCAATGTTGAGGTTGTTGTTGAATTTGTTGGTGTTTTTCAATGTTTAGGTTGTTGTTGTTTTTCAATGTTGAGGTTGTTGTTGAATTTGTTCGTGTTTTTCAATGTTGAGGTTGTTGTTGAATTTGTTGGTGTTTTTCAATGTTGAGGTTGTTGTTGTTTTTCAATGTTGAGGTTGTTGTTGAATTTGTTGGTGTTTTTCAATGTTGAGTTTGTTGTTGTTTTTCAATGTTGAGGTTGTTGTTGTTTTTCAATGTCGAGGTTGTTGTTGAATTTGTTGGTGTTTTTCAATGTTGAGATTGTTGTTGTTTTTCAATGTTGAGGTTGTTGTTGAATTTGTTGGTGTTTTTAAATGTTGAGGTTGTTGTTGAATTTGCTGGTGTTTTGCAATGTTGAGGTGGTTGTTGTTTTTCAATGTTCAGGTTGTTGTTGAATTTGTTGGTGTTTTTCAATGTTGAGGTTGTTGTTGTTTTTCAATGTTGAGGTTGTTGTTGTATTTGTTGGTGTTTTTCAATTTCGAGGTTGTTGTTGAATTTGTTGGTGTTTTTCAATGTTGAAGTTGTTGTTGAATTTGTTGGTGTTTTTCTATGTTGAGGTTGCTGTTGAATTTGTTGGTTTTTTTCAATGTTGAGGTTGTTGTTCTTTTTCAATGCTGAGGTTGTTGTTGAATTTGTTGGTGTTTTTCAATGTTGAGTTTGTTGTTGAATTTGTTGGTGTTTTTCAATGTTGAGGTTGTTGTTGTTTTTCAATGTTGAGGTTGTTGTTGAATTTGTTGGTGTTTTTCAATGTTTAAGTTGTTGTTGTTTTTCAATGTTGAGGTTGTTGTTGAATTTGTTGGTGTTTTTCAATGTTGAGGTTGTTGTCGAATTTGCTGGTGTTTTTCAATGTTGAGGTTGTTGTTGTTTTTCAATGTTGAGGTTGTTGTTGAATTTTTTGGTGTTTTTCAATGTTGAGGTTGTTGTTGTTTTTCAATGTTGAGTTTGTTGTTGAATTTGTTGGTGTTTTTCAATGTTGAGGTTGTTGTTGAATTTGTTGGTGTTTTTCAATGTTGAGGTTGTTGTTGTTTTTCAATGTTGAGGTTGTTGTTGAATTTGTTGGTGTTTTTCAATGTAGAGGTTGTTGTTGTTTTTCAATGTTGAGTTTGTTGTTGAATTTGTTGGTGTTTTTCAATGTTGAGTTTGTTGTTGAATTTGTTGGTGTTTTTCAATTTCGAGGTTGTTGTTGAATTTGTTAGTGTTTTTCAATGTTGAGATTGTTGCTGAATTTGTTGGTGTTTTTCAATGTTGAGGTTGTTGTTGAATTTGTTGGTGTTTTTCAATGTTGAGGTTGTTGTTGTTTTTCAATGTTGAGGTTGTTGTTGTATTTGTTGGTGTTTTTCAATTTCGAGGTTGTTGTTGAATTTGTTGGTGTTTTTCAATGTTGAAGTTGTTGTTGAATTTGTTGGTGTTTTTCAATGTTGAGGTTGTTGTTGTTTTTCAATGTTGAGGTTGTTGTTGAATTTGTTGGTGTTTTTCAATGTTGAGGTTGTTGATGTCTTTCAATGCTGAGGTTGTTGTTGAATTTGTTGGTGTCTTTCAATGTTGAGGTTGTTGTTGAATTTGTTGGTGTTTTTCAATGTTGAGGTTGTTGTTGTTTTTCAATGCTGAGGTTGTTGTTGAATTTGTTGGTGTTTTTCAATGTTTAGGTTGTTGTTGTTTTTCAATGTTGAGGTTGTTGTTGAATTTGTTGGTGTTTTTCAATGTTGAGGTTGTTGTTGAAATTGTTGGTGTTTTTCAATGTTGAGGTTGTTGTTGTTTTTCAATGTTGAGGTTGTTGTTGAATTTGTTGGTGTTTTTCAATGTTGAGTTTGTTGTTGTTTTTCAATGTTGAGGTTGTTTTTGTTTTTAAATGTCGAGGTTGTTGTTGAATTTGTTGGTGTTTTTCAATGTTGAGGTTGTTGTTGTTTTTCAATGTTGAGGTTGTTGTTGAATTTGTTGGTGTTTTTCAATGTTGAGTTTGTTGTTGTTTTTCAATGTTGAGGTTGTTTTTGTTTTTAAATGTCGAGGTTGTTGTTGAATTTGTTGGTGTTTTTCAATGTTGAGGTTGTTGTTGTTTTTCAATGTTGAGGTTGTTGTTGAATTTGTTGGTGTTTTTCAATGTTGAGGTTGCTGTTGAATTTGTTGGTGTTTTTCAATGTAGAGGTTGTTTTTGTTTTTCAATGTTGAGTTTGTTGTTGAATTTGTTGGTGTTTTTCAATGTTGAGGTTGTTGTTGAATTTGTTGGTGTTTTTCAATGTTGAGGTTGTTGTTGTTTTTCAATGTTGAGGTTGTTGTTGAATTTGTTGGTGTTTTTCAATGTAGAGGTTGTTGTTGTTTTTCAATGTTGAGTTTGTTGTGGAATTTGTTGGTGTTTTTCAATGTTGAGTTTGTTGTCGAATTTGTTGGTGTTTTTCAATTTCGAGGTTGTTGTTGAATTTGTTAGTGTTTTTCAATGTTGAGGATGTTGTTGAATTTGTTGGTGTTTTTCAATGTTGAGGTTGTTGTTGAATTTGTTGGTGTTTTTCAATGTTGAGGTTGTTGTTGTCTTTCAATGTTGAGGTTGTTGTTGTATTTGTTGGTGTTTTTCAATTTCGAGGTTGTTGTTGAATTTGTTGGTGTTTTTCAAAGTTGAAGTTGTTGTTGAATTTGTTGGTGTTTTTCAATGTTGAGGTTGTTGTTGTTTTTCAATGTTGAAGTTGTTGTTGAATTTGTTGGTGTTCTTCAATGTTGAGGTTGTTGTTGTTTTTCAATGCTGAGGTTGTTGTTGAATTTGTTGGTGTTTTTCAATGTTGAGGTTTTTGTTGAATTTGTTGGTGTCTTTCACTGTTGAGGTTGTTGTTGTTTTTCAATGTTGAGGTTGCTGTTGAATTTGTTGGTGTTTTTCAATGTTTAGGTTGTTGTTGTTTTTCAATGTTGAGGTTGTTGTTGAATTTGTTGGTGTTTTTCAATGTTGAGGTTGTTGTTGAATTTGTTGGTGTTTTTCAATGTTGAGGTTGTTGTTGTTTTTCAATGTTGAGGTTGTTGTTGAATTTGTTGGTGTTTTTCAATGTTTAGGTTGTTGTTGTTTTTCAATGTTGAGGTTGTTGTTGAATTTGTTCGTGTTTTTCAATGTTGAGGTTGTTGTTGAATTTGTTGGTGTTTTTCAATGTTGAGGTTGTTGTTGTTTTTCAATGTTGAGGTTGTTGTTGAATTTGTTGGTGTTTTTCAATGTTGAGTTTGTTGTTGTTTTTCAATGTTGAGGTTGTTGTTGTTTTTCAATGTCGAGGTTGTTGTTGAATTTGTTGGTGTTTTTCAATGTTGAGATTGTTGTTGTTTTTCAATGTTGAGGTTGTTGTTGAATTTGTTGGTGTTTTTAAATGTTGAGGTTGTTGTTGAATTTGCTGGTGTTTTGCAATGTTGAGGTGGTTGTTGTTTTTCAATGTTCAGGTTGTTGTTGAATTTGTTGGTGTTTTTCAATGTTGAGGTTGTTGTTGTTTTTCAATGTTGAGGTTGTTGTTGTATTTGTTGGTGTTTTTCAATTTCGAGGTTGTTGTTGAATTTGTTGGTGTTTTTCAATGTTGAAGTTGTTGTTGAATTTGTTGGTGTTTTTCTATGTTGAGGTTGCTGTTGAATTTGTTGGTTTTTTTCAATGTTGAGGTTGTTGTTCTTTTTCAATGCTGAGGTTGTTGTTGAATTTGTTGGTGTTTTTCAATGTTGAGTTTGTTGTTGAATTTGTTGGTGTTTTTCAATGTTGAGGTTGTTGTTGTTTTTCAATGTTGAGGTTGTTGTTGAATTTGTTGGTGTTTTTCAATGTTTAAGTTGTTGTTGTTTTTCAATGTTGAGGTTGTTGTTGAATTTGTTGGTGTTTTTCAATGTTGAGGTTGTTGTCGAATTTGCTGGTGTTTTTCAATGTTGAGGTTGTTGTTGTTTTTCAATGTTGAGGTTGTTGTTGAATTTTTTGTTGTTTTTCAATGTTGAGGTTGTTGTTGTTTTTCAATGTTGAGTTTGTTGTTGAATTTGTTGGTGTTTTTCAATGTTGAGGTTGTTGTTGAATTTGTTGGTGTTTTTCAATGTTGAGGTTGTTGTTGTTTTTCAATGTTGAGGTTGTTGTTGAATTTGTTGGTGTTTTTCAATGTAGAGGTTGTTGTTGTTTTTCAATGTTGAGTTTGTTGTTGAATTTGTTGGTGTTTTTCAATGTTGAGTTTGTTGTTGAATTTGTTGGTGTTTTTCAATTTCGAGGTTGTTGTTGAATTTGTTAGTGTTTTTCAATGTTGAGATTGTTGCTGAATTTGTTGGTGTTTTTCAATGTTGAGGTTGTTGTTGAATTTGTTGGTGTTTTTCAATGTTGAGGTTGTTGTTGTTTTTCAATGTTGAGGTTGTTGTTGTATTTGTTGGTGTTTTTCAATTTCGAGGTTGTTGTTGAATTTGTTGGTGTTTTTCAATGTTGAAGTTGTTGTTGAATTTGTTGGTGTTTTTCAATGTTGAGGTTGTTGTTGTTTTTCAATGTTGAGGTTGTTGTTGAATTTGTTGGTGTTTTTCAATGTTGAGGTTGTTGATGTCTTTCAATGCTGAGGTTGTTGTTGAATTTGTTGGTGTCTTTCAATGTTGAGGTTGTTGTTGAATTTGTTGGTGTTTTTCAATGTTGAGGTTGTTGTTGTTTTTCAATGCTGAGGTTGTTGTTGAATTTGTTGGTGTTTTTCAATGTTTAGGTTGTTGTTGTTTTTCAATGTTGAGGTTGTTGTTGAATTTGTTGGTGTTTTTCAATGTTGAGGTTGTTGTTGAATTTGTTGGTGTTTTTCAATGTTGAGGTTGTTGTTGTTTTTCAATGTTGAGGTTGTTGTTGAATTTGTTGGTGTTTTTCAATGTTGAGTTTGTTGTTGTTTTTCAATGTTGAGGTTGTTTTTGTTTTTAAATGTCGAGGTTGTTGTTGAATTTGTTGGTGTTTTTCAATGTTGAGGTTGTTGTTGTTTTTCAATGTTGAGGTTGTTGTTGAATTTGTTGGTGTTTTTCAATGTTGAGTTTGTTGTTGTTTTTCAATGTTGAGGTTGTTTTTGTTTTTAAATGTCGAGGTTGTTGTTGAATTTGTTGGTGTTTTTCAATGTTGAGGTTGTTGTTGTTTTTCAATGTTGAGGTTGTTGTTGAATTTGTTGGTGTTTTTCAATGTTGAGTTTGTTGTTGAATTTGTTGGTGTTTTTCAATTTCGAGGTTGTTGTTGAATTTGTTAGTGTTTTTCAATGTTGAGGTTGTTGTTGAATTTGTTGGTGTTTTTCAATGTTGAGGTTGTTGTTGAATTTGTTGGTGTTTTTCAATGTTGAGGTTGTTGTTGTTTTTCAATGTTGAGGTTGTTGTTGTATTTGTTGGTGTTTTTCAATTTCGAGGTTGTTGTTGAATTTGTTGGTGTTTTTCAATGTTGAGGTTGTTGTTGTTTTTCAATGTTGAGGTTGTTGTTGAATTTGTTGGTGTTTTTCAATTTCGAGGTTGTTTTTGTTTTTCAATGTTGAGTTTGTTGTTGAATTTGTTGGTGTTTTTCAATGTTGAGGTTGTTGTTGAATTTGTTGGTGTTTTTCAATGTTGAGGTTGTTGTTGTTTTTCAATGTTGAGGTTGTTGTTGAATTTGTTGGTGTTTTTCAATGTAGAGGTTGTTGTTGTTTTTCAATTTTGAGTTTGTTGTGGAATTTGTTGGTGTTTTTCAATGTTGAGTTTGTTGTCGAATTTGTTGGTGTTTTTCAATTTCGAGGTTGTTGTTGAATTTGTTAGTGTTTTTCAATGTTGAGGATGTTGTTGAATTTGTTGGTGTTTTTCAATGTTGAGGTTGTTGTTGAATTTGTTGGTGTTTTTCAATGTTGAGGTTGTTGTTGTTTTTCAATGTTGAGGTTGTTGTTGAATTTGTTGGTGTTTTTCAATGTTGAGGTTGTTGATGTCTTTCAATGCTGAGGTTGTTGTTGAATTTGTTGGTGTCTTTCAATGTTGAGGTTGTTGTTGAATTTGTTGGTGTTTTTCAATGTTGAGGTTGTTGTTGTTTTTCAATGCTGAGGTTGTTGTTGAATTTGTTGGTGTTTTTCAATGTTTAGGTTGTTGTTGTTTTTCAATGTTGAGGTTGTTGTTGAATTTGTTGGTGTTTTTCAATGTTGAGGTTGTTGTTGAATTTGTTGGTGTTTTTCAATGTTGAGGTTGTTGTTGTTTTTCAATGTTGAGGTTGTTGTTGAATTTGTTGGTGTTTTTCAATGTTGAGTTTGTTGTTGTTTTTCAATGTTGAGGTTGTTTTTGTTTTTAAATGTCGAGGTTGTTGTTGAATTTGTTGGTGTTTTTCAATGTTGAGGTTGTTGTTGTTTTTCAATGTTGAGGTTGTTGTTGAATTTGTTGGTGTTTTTCAATGTTGAGTTTGTTGTTGTTTTTCAATGTTGAGGTTGTTTTTGTTTTTAAATGTCGAGGTTGTTGTTGAATTTGTTGGTGTTTTTCAATGTTGAGGTTGTTGTTGTTTTTCAATGTTGAGGTTGTTGTTGAATTTGTTGGTGTTTTTCAATGTTGAGTTTGTTGTTGAATTTGTTGGTGTTTTTCAATTTCGAGGTTGTTGTTGAATTTGTTAGTGTTTTTCAATGTTGAGGTTGTTGTTGAATTTGTTGGTGTTTTTCAATGTTGAGGTTGTTGTTGAATTTGTTGGTGTTTTTCAATGTTGAGGTTGTTGTTGTTTTTCAATGTTGAGGTTGTTGTTGTATTTGTTGGTGTTTTTCAATTTCGAGGTTGTTGTTGAATTTGTTGGTGTTTTTCAATGTTGAGGTTGTTGTTGTTTTTCAATGTTGAGGTTGTTGTTGAATTTGTTGGTGTTTTTCAATTTCGAGGTTGTTTTTGTTTTTCAATGTTGAGTTTGTTGTTGAATTTGTTGGTGTTTTTCAATGTTGAGGTTGTTGTTGAATTTGTTGGTGTTTTTCAATGTTGAGGTTGTTGTTGTTTTTCAATGTTGAGGTTGTTGTTGAATTTGTTGGTGTTTTTCAATGTAGAGGTTGTTGTTGTTTTTCAATTTTGAGTTTGTTGTGGAATTTGTTGGTGTTTTTCAATGTTGAGTTTGTTGTCGAATTTGTTGGTGTTTTTCAATTTCGAGGTTGTTGTTGAATTTGTTAGTGTTTTTCAATGTTGAGGATGTTGTTGAATTTGTTGGTGTTTTTCAATGTTGAGGTTGTTGTTGAATTTGTTGGTGTTTTTCAATGTTGAGGTTGTTGTTGTCTTTCAATGTTGAGGTTGTTGTTGTATTTGTTGGTGTTTTTCAATTTCGAGGTTGTTGTTGAATTTGTTGGTGTTTTTCAAAGTTGAAGTTGTTGTTGAATTTGTTGGTGTTTTTCAATGTTGAGGTTGTTGTTGTTTTTCAATGTTGAAGTTGTTGTTGAATTTGTTGGTGTTTTTCAATGTTGAGGTTGTTGTTGTTTTTCAATGCTGAGGTTGTTGTTGAATTTGTTGGTGTTTTTCAATGTTGAGGTTTTTGTTGAATTTGTTGGTGTCTTTCACTGTTGAGGTTGTTGTTGTTTTTCAATGTTGAGGTTGCTGTTGAACTTGTTGGTGTTTTTCAATGTTTAGGTTGTTGTTGTTTTTCAATGTTGAGGTTGTTGTTGAATTTGTTGGTGTTTTTCAATGTTGAGGTTGTTGTTGAATTTGTTGGTGTTTTTCAATGTTGAGGTTGTTGTTGTTTTTCAATGTTGAGGTTGTTGTTGAATTTGTTGGTGTTTTTCAATGTTTAGGTTGTTGTTGTTTTTCAATGTTGAGGTTGTTGTTGAATTTGTTCGTGTTTTTCAATGTTGAGGTTGTTGTTGAATTTGTTGGTGTTTTTCAATGTTGAGGTTGTTGTTGTTTTTCAATGTTGAGGTTGTTGTTGAATTTGTTGGTGTTTTTCAATGTTGAGTTTGTTGTTGTTTTTCAATGTTGAGGTTGTTGTTGTTTTTCAATGTCGAGGTTGTTGTTGAATTTGTTGGTGTTTTTCAATGTTGAGATTGTTGTTGTTTTTCAATGTTGAGGTTGTTGTTGAATTTGTTGGTGTTTTTCAATGTTGAGTTTGTTGTTGAATTTGTTGGTGTTTTTCAATTTCGAGGTTGTTGTTGAATTTGTTAGTGTTTTTCAATGTTGAGGTTGTTGTTGAATTTGTTGGTGTTTTTCAATGTTGAGGTTGTTGTTGAATTTGTTGGTGTTTTTCAATGTTGAGGCTGTTGTTGTTTTTCAATGTTGAGGTTGTTGTTGAATTTGTTGGTGTTTTTCAATGTAGAGGTTGTTGTTGTTTTTCAATGTTGAGTTTGTTGTTGAATTTGTTGTTGTTTTTCAATGTTGAAGTTGTTGTTGAATTTGTTGGTGTTTTTCAATGTTGAGGTTGTTGTTGTTTTTCAATGTTGAGGTTGTTGTTGAATTTGTTGGTGTTTTTCAATGTTGAGGTTGTTGATGTCTTTCAATGCTGAGGTTGTTGTTGAATTTGTTGGTGTTTTTCAATGTTGAGGTTGTTGTTGAATTTGTTGGTGTTTTTCAATGTTGAGGTTGTTGTTGTTTTTCAATGCTGAGGTTGTTGTTGAATTTGTTGGTGTTTTTCAATGTTTAGGTAGTTGTTGTTTTTCAATGTTGAGGTTGTTGTTGAATTTGTTGGTGTTTTTCAATGTTGAGGTTGTTGTTGAATTTGTTGGTGTTTTTCAATGTTGAGGTTGTTGTTGTTTTTCAATGTTGAGGTTGTTGTTGAATTTGTTGGTGTTTTTCAATGTTGAGTTTGTTGTTGTTTTTCAATGTTGAGGTTGTTTTTGTTTTTAAATGTCGAGGTTGTTGTTGAATTTGTTGGTGTTTTTCAATGTTGAGGTTGTTGTTGTTTTTCAATGTTGAGGTTGTTGTTGAATTTGTTGGTGTTTTTCAATGTTGAGTTTGTTGTTGAATTTGTTGGTGTTTTTCAATTTCGAGGTTGTTGTTGAATTTGTTGGTGTTTTTCAATGTTGAGGTTGTTGTTGTTTTTCAATGTTGAGGTTGTTGTTGAATTTGTTGGTGTTTTTCAATGTTGAGATGGTTGTTGTTTTTCAATGTTGAGGTTGTTGTTGAATTTGTTGGTGCTTTTAAATGTTGAGGTTGTTGTTGAATTGGCTGGTGTTTTGCAATGTTGCGGTTGTTGTTGTTTTTCAATGTTGAGGTTGTTGTTGAATTTGTTGGTGTTTTTCAATGTTGAGGTTGTTGTTGTTTTTCAATGTTGAGGTTGTTGTTGTATTTGTTGGTGCTTTTCAATTTCGAGGTTGCTGTTGAATTTGTTGGCGTTTTTCAATGTTGAAGTTGTTGTTGAATTTGTTGGTGTTTTTCAATGTTGAGGTTGTTGTTGTTTTTCAATGTTGAGGTTGTTGTTGAATTTGTTGGTGTTTTTCAATGTTGAGGTTGTTGTTGTTTTTCAATGCTGAGGTTGTTGTTGAATTTGTTGGTATTTTTCAATGTTGAGGTTGTTGTTGAATTTGTTGGTGTTTTTCAATGTTGAGGTTGTTGTTGTTTTTCAATGTTGAGGTTGTTGTTGAATTTGTTGGTGTTTTTCAATGTTTAGGTTGTTGTTGTTTTTCAATGTTGAGGTTGTTGTTGAATTTGTTGGTGTTTTTCAATGTTGAGGTTGTTGTTGAATTTGTTGGTGTTTTTCAATGTTGAGGTTGTTGTTGAATTTGTTGGTGTTTTTCAATGTTGAGGTTGTTGTTATTTTTCAATGTTGAGGTTGTTGGTGAGTTTATTGGTGTTTTTCAATGTTGAGGTTGTTGTTGAATTTGTTGGTGTTTTCAATGTTGAGGTTGTTGTTGAATTTGTTGGTGTTTTTCAATGTTGAGGTTGTTGTTGTTTTTCAATGTTGAGGTTGTTGTTGAATTTGTTGGTGTTTTTTCAATTTTGAGGTTGTTGGTGTTTTTCAATGTTGAGGTTGATTTTGAATTTGAGGGTGTTTTTCAATGTCGAGGTTGTTGTTGAATTTGTTGGTGTTTTTCAATGTTGAGGTTGTTGTTGTTTTTCAATGTTGAGGTTGTTGTTGAATTTGTTGGTGTTTTTCAATGTTGAGATTGTTGCTGTTTTTCAATGTTGAGTTTGTTGTTGAATTTGTTGGTGTTTTTAAATGTTGAGGTAGTTGTTGAATTTGCTGGTGTTTTGCAACGTTGAGGTTGTTGTTGTTTTTCAATGTTGAGGTTGTTGTTGAATTTGTTGGTGTTTTTGAATGTTGAGGTTGTTGTTGTTTTTCAATGCTGAGGTTGTAGTTGTATTTGTTGGTGTTTTTCAATTTCGAGGTTGTTGTTGAATTTGTTGGTGTTTTTCAATGTTGAAGTTGTTGTTGAATTTGTTGGTGTTTTTCAATGTTGAGGTTGTTGTTGTTTTTCAATGTTGAGGTTGTTGTTGAATTTGTTGGTGTTTTTCAATGTTGAGGTTGTTGTTGTTTTTCAATGTTGAGGTTGTTGTTGAATTTGTTGTTGTTTTTCAATGTTGAGGTTGTTGTTGTTTTTCATTTTGAGGTTGTTGTTGAATTTGTTGGTGTTTTTCAATGTTGAGGTTGTTGTTGTTTTTCAATGTTGAGGTTGTTGTTGAATTTGTTGGTGTTTTTCAATGTTGAGGTTGTTGTTGAATTTGTTGGTGTTTTTCAATGTTGAGGTTGTTGTTATTTTTCAATGTTGAGGTTGTTGTTCAGTTTGTTGGTGTTTTTCAATGTTGAGGTTGATTTTGAATTTGAGGGTGTTTTTCAATGTCGAGGTTGTTGTTGAATTTGTTGGTGTTTTTCAATGTTGAGGTTGTTGTTGTTTTTCAATGTTGAGGTTGTTGCTGAATTTGTTGGTGTTTTTCAATGTTGAGATTGTTGTTGTTTTTCAATGTTGAGGTTGTTGTTGAATTTGTTGGTGTTTTTAAATGTTGAGGTTGTTGTTGAATTTGCTGGTGTTTTGCAATGTTGAGGTGGTTGTTGTTTTTCAATGTTCAGGTTGTTGTTGAATTTGTTGGTGTTTTTCAATGTTGAGGTTGTTGTTGTTTTTCAATGTTGAGGTTGTTGTTGTATTTGTTGGTGTTTTTCAATTTCGAGGTTGTTGTTGAATTTGTTGGTGTTTTTCAATGTTGAAGTTGTTGTTGAATTTGTTGGTGTTTTTCAATGTTGAGGTTGCTGTTGAATTTGTTGGTTTTTTTCAATGTTGAGGTTGTTGTTCTTTTTCAATGCTGAGGTTGTTGTTGAATTTGTTGGTGTTTTTCAATGTTGAGGTTGTTGTTGAATTTGTTGGTGTTTTTCAATGTTGAGGTTGTTGTTGTTTTTCAATGTTGAGGTTGTTGTTGAATTTGTTGGTGTTTTTCAATGTTTAAGTTGTTGTTGTTTTTCAATGTTGAGGTTGTTGTTGAATTTGTTGGTGTTTTTCAATGTTGAGGTTGTTGTTGAATTTGCTGGTGTTTTTCAATGTTGAGGTTGTTGTTGTTTTTCAATGTTGAGGTTGTTGTTGAATTTGTTGGTGTTTTTCAATGTTGAGGTAGTTGTTGTTTTTCAATGTTGAGTTTGTTGTTGAATTTGTTGGTGTTTTTCAATGTTGAGGTTGTTGTTGAATTTGTTGGTGTTTTTGAATGTTGAGGTTGTTGTTGTTTTTCAATGTTGAGGTTGTTGTTGAATTTGTTGGTGTTTTTCAATGTAGAGGTTGTTGTTGTTTTTCAATGTTGAGTTTGTTGTTGAATTTGTTGGTGTTTTTCAATGTTGAGTTTGTTGTTGAATTTGTTGGTGTTTTTCAATTTCGAGGTTGTTGTTGAATTTGTTAGTGTTTTTCAATGTTGAGATTGTTGCTGAATTTGTTGGTGTTTTTCAATGTTGAGGTTGTTGTTGAATTTGTTGGTGTTTTTCAATGTTGAGGTTGTTGTTGTTTTTCAATGTTGAGGTTGTTGTTGTATTTGTTGGTGTTTTTCAATTTCGAGGTTGTTGTTGAATTTGTTGGTGTTTTTCAATGTTGAAGTTGTTGTTGAATTTGTTGGTGTTTTTCAATGTTGAGGTTGTTGTTGTTTTTCAATGCTGAGGTTGTTGTTGAATTTGTTGGTGTTTTTCAATGTTGAGGTTGCTGATGTCTTTCAATGCTGAGGTTGTTGTTGAATTTGTTGGTGTCTTTCAATGTTGAGGTTGTTGTTGAATTTGTTGGTGTTTTTCAATGTTGAGGTTGTTGTTGTTTTTCAATGCTGAGGTTGTTGTTGAATTTGTTGGTGTTTTTCAATGTTTAGGTTGTTGTTGTTTTTCAATGTTGAGGTTGTTGTTGAATTTGTTGGTGTTTTTCAATGTTGAGGTTGTTGTTCAATTTGTTGGTGTTTTTCAATGTTGAGGTTGTTGTTGTTTTTCAATGTTGAGGTTGTTGTTGAATTTGTTGGTGTTTTTCAATGTTGAGTTTGTTGTTGTTTTTCAATGTTGAGGTTGTTTTTGTTTTTAAATGTCGAGGTTGTTGTTGAATTTGTTGGTGTTTTTCAATGTTGAGGTTGTTGTTGTTTTTCAATGTTGAGGTTGTTGTTGAATTTGTTGGTGTTTTTCAATGTTGAGTTTGTTGTTGAATTTGTTGGTGTTTTTCAATTTCGAGGTTGTTGTTGAATTTGTTAGTGTTTTTCAATGTTGAGGTTGTTGTTGAATTTGTTGGTGTTTTTCAATGTTGAGGTTGTTGTTGAATTTGTTGGTGTTTTACAATGTTGAGGTTGTTGTTGTTTTTCAATGTTGAGGTTGTTGTTGTATTTGTTGGTGTTTTTCAATTTCGAGGTTGTTGTTGAATTTGTTGGTGTTTTTCAATGTTGAGGTTGTTGTTGTTTTTCAATGTTGAGGTTGTTGTTGAATTTGTTGTTGTTTTTCAATGTAGAGGTTGTTTTTGTTTTTCAATGTTGAGTTTGTTGTTGAATTTGTTGGTGTTTTTCAATGTTGAGGTTGTTGTTGAATTTGTTGGTGTTTTTCAATGTTGAGGTTGTTGTTGTTTTTCAATGTTGAGGTTGTTGTTGAATTTGTTGGTGTTTTTCAATGTAGAGGTTGTTGTTGTTTTTCAATGTTGAGTTTGTTGTGGAATTTGTTGGTGTTTTTCAATGTTGAGTTTGTTGTCGAATTTGTTGGTGTTTTTCAATTTCGAGGTTGTTGTTGAATTTGTTAGTGTTTTTCAATGTTGAGGATGTTGTTGAATTTGTTGGTGTTTTTCAATGTTGAGGTTGTTGTTGAATTTGTTGGTGTTTTTCAATGTTGAGGTTGTTGTTGTCTTTCAATGTTGAGGTTGTTGTTGTATTTGTTGGTGTTTTTCAATTTCGAGGTTGTTGTTGAATTTGTTGGTGTTTTTCAAAGTTGAAGTTGTTGTTGAATTTGTTGGTGTTTTTCAATGTTGAGGTTGTTGTTGTTTTTCAATGTTGAAGTTGTTGTTGAATTTGTTGGTGTTTTTCAATGTTGAGGTTGTTGTTGTTTTTCAATGCTGAGGTTGTTGTTGAATTTGTTGGTGTTTTTCAATGTTGAGGTTTTTGTTGAATTTGTTGGTGTCTTTCACTGTTGAGGTTGTTGTTGTTTTTCAATGTTGAGGTTGCTGTTGAATTTGTTGGTGTTTTTCAATGTTTAGGTTGTTGTTGTTTTTCAATGTTGAGGTTGTTGTTGAATTTGTTGGTGTTTTTCAATGTTGAGGTTGTTGTTGAATTTGTTGGTGTTTTTCAATGTTGAGGTTGTTGTTGTTTTTCAATGTTGAGGTTGTTGTTGAATTTGTTGGTGTTTTTCAATGTTTAGGTTGTTGTTGTTTTTCAATGTTGAGGTTGTTGTTGAATTTGTTCGTGTTTTTCAATGTTGAGGTTGTTGTTGAATTTGTTGGTGTTTTTCAATGTTGAGGTTGTTGTTGTTTTTCAATGTTGAGGTTGTTGTTGAATTTGTTGGTGTTTTTCAATGTTAAGTTTGTTGTTGTTTTTCAATGTTGAGGTTGTTGTTGTTTTTCAATGTCGAGGTTGTTGTTGAATTTGTTGGTGTTTTTCAATGTTGAGATTGTTGTTGTTTTTCAATGTTGAGGTTGTTGTTGAATTTGTTGGTGTTTTTACATGTTGAGGTTGTTGTTGAATTTGCTGGTGTTTTGCAATGTTGAGGTGGTTGTTGTTTTTCAATGTTCAGGTTGTTGTTGAATTTGTTGGTGTTTTTCAATGTTGAGGTTGTTGTTGTTTTTCAATGTTGAGGTTGTTGTTGTATTTGTTGGTGTTTTTCAATTTCGAGGTTGTTGTTGAATTTGTTGGTGTTTTTCAATGTTGAAGTTGTTGTTGAATTTGTTGGTGTTTTTCAATGTTGAGGTTGCTGTTGAATTTGTTGGTTTTTTTCAATGTTGAGGTTGTTGTTCTTTTTCAATGCTGAGGTTGTTGTTGAATTTGTTGGTGTTTTTCAATGTTGAGTTTGTTGTTGAATTTGTTGGTGTTTTTCAATGTTGAGGTTGTTGTTGTTTTTCAATGTTGAGGTTGTTGTTGAATTTGTTGGTGTTTTTCAATGTTTAAGTTGTTGTTGTTTTTCAATGTTGAGGTTGTTGTTGAATTTGTTGGTGTTTTTCAATGTTGAGGTTGTTGTCGAATTTGCTGGTGTTTTTCAATGTTGAGGTTGTTGTTGTTTTTCAATGTTGAGGTTGTTGTTGAATTTGTTGGTGTTTTTCAATGTTGAGGTTGTTGTTGTTTTTCAATGTTGAGTTTGTTGTTGAATTTGTTGGTGTTTTTCAATGTTGAGGTTGTTGTTGAATTTGTTGGTGTTTTTCAATGTTGAGGTTGTTGTTGTTTTTCAATGTTGAGGTTGTTGTTGAATTTGTTGGTGTTTTTCAATGTAGAGGTTGTTGTTGTTTTTCAATGTTGAGTTTGTTGTTGAATTTGTTGGTGTTTTTCAATGTTGAGTTTGTTGTTGAATTTGTTGGTGTTTTTCAATTTCGAGGTTGTTGTTGAATTTGTTAGTGTTTTTCAATGTTGAGATTGTTGCTGAATTTGTTGGTGTTTTTCAATGTTGAGGTTGTTGTTGAATTTGTTGGTGTTTTTCAATGTTGAGGTTGTTGTTGTTTTTCAATGTTGAGGTTGTTGTTGTATTTGTTGGTGTTTTTCAATTTCGAGGTTGTTGTTGAATTTGTTGGTGTTTTTCAATGTTGAAGTTGTTGTTGAATTTGTTGGTGTTTTTCAATGTTGAGGTTGTTGTTGTTTTTCAATGTTGAGGTTGTTGTTGAATTTGTTGGTGTTTTTCAATGTTGAGGTTGTTGATGTCTTTCAATGCTGAGGTTGTTGTTGAATTTGTTGGTGTCTTTCAATGTTGAGGTTGTTGTTGAATTTGTTGGTGTTTTTCAATGTTGAGGTTGTTGTTGTTTTTCAATGCTGAGGTTGTTGTTGAATTTGTTGGTGTTTTTCAATGTTTAGGTTGTTGTTGTTTTTCAATGTTGAGGTTGTTGTTGAATTTGTTGGTGTTTTTCAATGTTGAGGTTGTTGTTGAATTTGTTGGTGTTTTTCAATGTTGAGGTTGTTGTTGTTTTTCAATGTTGAGGTTGTTGTTGAATTTGTTGGTGTTTTTCAATGTTGAGTTTGTTGTTGTTTTTCAATGTTGAGGTTGTTTTTGTTTTTAAATGTCGAGGTTGTTGTTGAATTTGTTGGTGTTTTTCAATGTTGAGGTTGTTGTTGTTTTTCAATGTTGAGGTTGTTGTTGAATTTGTTGGTGTTTTTCAATGTTGAGTTTGTTGTTGTTTTTCAATGTTGAGGTTGTTTTTGTTTTTAAATGTCGAGGTTGTTGTTGAATTTGTTGGTGTTTTTCAATGTTGAGGTTGTTGTTGTTTTTCAATGTTGAGGTTGTTGTTGAATTTGTTGGTGTTTTTCAATGTTGAGTTTGTTGTTGAATTTGTTGGTGTTTTTCAATTTCGAGGTTGTTGTTGAATTTGTTAGTGTTTTTCAATGTTGAGGTTGTTGTTGAATTTGTTGGTGTTTTTCAATGTTGAGGTTGTTGTTGAATTTGTTGGTGTTTTTCAATGTTGAGGTTGTTGTTGTTTTTCAATGTTGAGGTTGTTGTTGTATTTGTTGGTGTTTTTCAATTTCGAGGTTGTTGTTGAATTTGTTGGTGTTTTTCAATGTTGAGGTTGTTGTTGTTTTTCAATGTTGAGGTTGTTGTTGAATTTGTTGGTGTTTTTCAATTTCGAGGTTGTTTTTGTTTTTCAATGTTGAGTTTGTTGTTGAATTTGTTGGTGTTTTTCAATGTTGAGGTTGTTGTTGAATTTGTTGGTGTTTTTCAATGTTGAGGTTGTTGTTGTTTTTCAATGTTGAGGTTGTTGTTGAATTTGTTGGTGTTTTTCAATGTAGAGGTTGTTGTTGTTTTTCAATTTTGAGTTTGTTGTGGAATTTGTTGGTGTTTTTCAATGTTGAGTTTGTTGTCGAATTTGTTGGTGTTTTTCAATTTCGAGGTTGTTGTTGAATTTGTTAGTGTTTTTCAATGTTGAGGATGTTGTTGAATTTGTTGGTGTTTTTCAATGTTGAGGTTGTTGTTGAATTTGTTGGTGTTTTTCAATGTTGAGGTTGTTGTTGTCTTTCAATGTTGAGGTTGTTGTTGTATTTGTTGGTGTTTTTCAATTTCGAGGTTGTTGTTGAATTTGTTGGTGTTTTTCAAAGTTGAAGTTGTTGTTGAATTTGTTGGTGTTTTTCAATGTTGAGGTTGTTGTTGTTTTTCAATGTTGAAGTTGTTGTTGAATTTGTTGGTGTTTTTCAATGTTGAGGTTGTTGTTGTTTTTCAATGCTGAGGTTGTTGTTGAATTTGTTGGTGTTTTTCAATGTTGAGGTTTTTGTTGAATTTGTTGGTGTCTTTCACTGTTGAGGTTGTTGTTGTTTTTCAATGTTGAGGTTGCTGTTGAACTTGTTGGTGTTTTTCAATGTTTAGGTTGTTGTTGTTTTTCAATGTTGAGGTTGTTGTTGAATTTGTTGGTGTTTTTCAATGTTGAGGTTGTTGTTGTTTTTCAATGTTGAGGTTGTTGTTGAATTTGTTGGTGTTTTTCAATGTTTAGGTTGTTGTTGTTTTTCAATGTTGAGGTTGTTGTTGAATTTGTTCGTGTTTTTCAATGTTGAGGTTGTTGTTGAATTTGTTGGTGTTTTTCAATGTTGAGGTTGTTGTTGTTTTTCAATGTTGAGGTTGTTGTTGAATTTGTTGGTGTTTTTCAATGTTGAGTTTGTTGTTGTTTTTCAATGTTGAGGTTGTTGTTGTTTTTCAATGTCGAGGTTGTTGTTGAATTTGTTGGTGTTTTTCAATGTTGAGATTGTTGTTGTTTTTCAATGTTGAGGTTGTTGTTGAATTTGTTGGTGTTTTTCAATGTTGAGTTTGTTGTTGAATTTGTTGGTGTTTTTCAATTTCGAGGTTGTTGTTGAATTTGTTAGTGTTTTTCAATGTTGAGGTTGTTGTTGAATTTGTTGGTGTTTTTCAATGTTGAGGTTGTTGTTGAATTTGTTGGTGTTTTTCAATGTTGAGGTTGTTGTTGTTTTTCAATGTTGAGGTTGTTGTTGAATTTGTTGGTGTTTTTCAATGTAGAGGTTGTTGTTGTTTTTCAATGTTGAGTTTGTTGTTGAATTTGTTGTTGTTTTTCAATGTTGAAGTTGTTGTTGAATTTGTTGGTGTTTTTCAATGTTGAGGTTGTTGTTGTTTTTCAATGTTGAGGTTGTTGTTGAATTTGTTGGTGTTTTTCAATGTTGAGGTTGTTGATGTCTTTCAATGCTGAGGTTGTTGTTGAATTTGTTGGTGTTTTTCAATGTTGAGGTTGTTGTTGAATTTGTTGGTGTTTTTCAATGTTGAGTTGTTGTTGTTTTTCAATGCTGAGGTTGTTGTTGAATTTGTTGGTGTTTTTCAATGTTTAGGTAGTTGTTGTTTTTCAATGTTGAGGTTGTTGTTGAATTTGTTGGTGTTTTTCAATGTTGAGGTTGTTGTTGAATTTGTTGGTGTTTTTCAATGTTGAGGTTGTTGTTGTTTTTCAATGTTGAGGTTGTTGTTGAATTTGTTGGTGTTTTTCAATGTTGAGTTTGTTGTTGTTTTTCAATGTTGAGGTTGTTTTTGTTTTTAAATGTCGAGGTTGTTGTTGAATTTGTTGGTGTTTTTCAATGTTGAGGTTGTTGTTGTTTTTCAATGTTGAGGTTGTTGTTGAATTTGTTGGTGTTTTTCAATGTTGAGTTTGTTGTTGAATTTGTTGGTGTTTTTCAATTTCGAGGTTGTTGTTGAATTTGTTGGTGTTTTTCAATGTTGAGGTTGTTGTTGTTTTTCAATGTTGAGGTTGTTGTTGAATTTGTTGGTGTTTTTCAATGTTGAGATGGTTGTTGTTTTTCAATGTTGAGGTTGTTGTTGAATTTGTTGGTGCTTTTAAATGTTGAGGTTGTTGTTGAATTGGCTGGTGTTTTGCAATGTTGAGGTTGTTGTTGTTTTTCAATGTTGAGGTTGTTGTTGAATTTGTTGGTGTTTTTCAATGTTGAGGTTGTTGTTGTTTTTCAATGTTGAGGTTGTTGTTGTATTTGTTGGTGCTTTTCAATTTCGAGGTTGCTGTTGAATTTGTTGGCGTTTTTCAATGTTGAAGTTGTTGTTGAATTTGTTGGTGTTTTTCAATGTTGAGGTTGTTGTTGTTTTTCAATGTTGAGGTTGTTGTTGAATTTGTTGGTGTTTTTCAATGTTGAGGTTGTTGTTGTTTTTCAATGCTGAGGTTGTTGTTGAATTTGTTGGTATTTTTCAATGTTGAGGTTGTTGTTGAATTTGTTGGTGTTTTTCAATGTTGAGGTTGTTGTTGTTTTTCAATGTTGAGGTTGTTGTTGAATTTGTTGGTGTTTTTCAATGTTTAGGTTGTTGTTGTTTTTCAATGTTGAGGTTGTTGTTGAATTTGTTGGTGTTTTTCAATGTTGAGGTTGTTGTTGAATTTGTTGGTGTTTTTCAATGTTGAGGTTGTTGTTGAATTTGTTGGTGTTTTTCAATGTTGAGGTTGTTGTTATTTTTCAATGTTGAGGTTGTTGGTGAGTTTATTGGTGTTTTTCAATGTTGTGGTTGTTGTTGAATTTGTTGGTGTTTTCAATGTTGAGGTTGTTGTTGAATTTGTTGGTGTTTTTCAATGTTGAGGTTGTTGTTGTTTTTCAATGTTGAGGTTGTTGTTGAATTTGTTGGTGTTTTTTCAATTTTGAGGTTGTTGGTGTTTTTCAATGTTGAGGTTGATTTTGAATTTGAGGGTGTTTTTCAATGTCGAGGTTGTTGTTGAATTTGTTGGTGTTTTTCAATGTTGAGGTTGTTGTTGTTTTTCAATGTTGAGGTTGTTGTTGAATTTGTTGGTGTTTTTCAATGTTGAGATTGTTGCTGTTTTTCAATGTTGAGTTTGTTGTTGAATTTGTTGGTGTTTTTAAATCTTGAGGTAGTTGTTGAATTTGCTGGTGTTTTGCAACGTTGAGGTTGTTGTTGTTTTTCAATGTTGAGGTTGTTGTTGAATTTGTTGGTGTTTTTGAATGTTGAGGTTGTTGTTGTTTTTCAATGCTGAGGTTGTAGTTGTATTTGTTGGTGTTTTTCAATTTCGAGGTTGTTGTTGAATTTGTTGGTGTTTTTCAATGTTGAAGTTGTTGTTGAATTTGTTGGTGTTTTTCAATGTTGAGGTTGTTGTTGTTTTTCAATGTTGAGGTTGTTGTTGAATTTGTTGGTGTTTTTCAATGTTGAGGTTGGTGTTGTTTTTCAATGCTGAGGTTGTTGTTGAATTTGTTGGTGTTTTTCAATGTTGAGGTTGTTTTTGAATTTGTTGGTGTTTTTCAATGTTGAGGTTGTTGTTGTTTTTCAATGTTGAGGTTGTTGTTGAATTTGTTGGTGTTTTTCAATTTTGAGGTTGTTGTTGTTTTTCAATGTTGAGGTTGTTGTTGAATTTGTTGGTGTTTTTCAATGTTGAGGTTGTTGTTGTTTTTCAATGCTGAGGTTGTTGTTGAATTTGTTGGTGTTTTTCAATGTTGAGGTTGTTGTTGTTTTTCAATGTTGAGGTTGTTGTTGAATTTGTTGGTGTTTTTCAATGTTTAGGTTGTTGTTATTTTTCAAAGTTGAGGTTGTTGTTGAATTTGTTGGTGTTTTTCAATGCTGAGGTTGTTGTTGAATTTGTTGGTGTTTTTCAATGTTGAGGTTGTTGTTGTTTTTCAATGTTGAGGTTGTTGTTGAATTTGTTGGTGTTTTTCAATGTTGAGGTTGTTGTTGTTTTTCATTTTGAGGTTGTTGTTGAATTTGTTGGTGTTTTTCAATGTTGAGGTTGTTGTTGTTTTTCAATGTTGAGGTTGTTGTTGAATTTGTTGGTGTTTTTCAATGTTGAGGTTGTTGTTGAATTCGTTGGTGTTTTTCAATGTTGAGGTTGTTGTTATTTTTCAATGTTGAGGTTGTTGTTGAGTTTGTTGGTGTTTTTCAATGTTGAGGTTGATTTTGAATTTGAGGGTGTTTTTCAATGTCGAGGTTGTTGTTGAATTTGTTGGTGTTTTTCAATGTTGAGGTTGTTGTTGTTTTTCAATGTTGAGGTTGTTGCTGAATTTGTTGGTGTTTTTCAATGTTGAGATTGTTGTTGTTTTTCAATGTTGAGGTTGTTGTTGTATTTGTTGGTGTTTTTCCATTTCGAGGTTGTGGTTGAATTTGTTGGTGTTTTTCAATGTTGAAGTTGTTGTTGAATTTGTTGGTGTTTTTCAATGTTGAGGTTGTTGTTGAATTTGTTAGTGTTTTTCAATGTTGAGATTGTTGCTGAATTTGTTGGTGTTTTTCAATGTTGAGGTTGTTGTTGAATTTGTTGGTGTTTTTCAATGTTGAGGTTGTTGTTGTTTTTCAATGTTGAGGTTGTTGTTGTATTTGTTGGTGTTTTTCAATTTCGAGGTTGTTGTTGAATTTGTTGGTGTTTTTCAATGTTGAAGTTGTTGTTGTTTTTCAATGTTGAGGTTGCTGTTGAATTTGTTGGTGTTTTTCAATGTTGAGGTTGTTGTTGAATTTGTTGGTGTTTTTCAATGTTGAGGTTGTTGTTGTTTTTCAATGTTGAGGTTGTTGTTGAATTTGTTGGTGTTTTTCAATGTAGAGGTTGTTGTTGTTTTTCAATGTTGAGTTTGTTGTTGAATTTGTTGTTGTTTTTCAATGTTGAAGTTGTTGTTGAATTTGTTGGTGTTTTTCAATGTTGAGGTTGTTGTTGTTTTTCAATGTTGAGGTTGTTGTTGAATTTGTTGGTGTTTTTCAATGTTGAGGTTGTTGATGTCTTTCAATGCTGAGGTTGTTGTTGAATTTGTTGGTGTTTTTCAATGTTGAGGTTGTTGTTGAATTTGTTGGTGTTTTTCAATGTTGAGTTGTTGTTGTTTTTCAATGCTGAGGTTGTTGTTGAATTTGTTGGTGTTTTTCAATGTTTAGGTAGTTGTTGTTTTTCAATGTTGAGGTTGTTGTTGAATTTGTTGGTGTTTTTCAATGTTGAGGTTGTTGTTGAATTTGTTGGTGTTTTTCAATGTTGAGGTTGTTGTTGTTTTTCAATGTTGAGGTTGTTGTTGAATTTGTTGGTGTTTTTCAATGTTGAGTTTGTTGTTGTTTTTCAATGTTGAGGTTGTTTTTGTTTTTAAATGTCGAGGTTGTTGTTGAATTTGTTGGTGTTTTTCAATGTTGAGGTTGTTGTTGTTTTTCAATGTTGAGGTTGTTGTTGAATTTGTTGGTGTTTTTCAATGTTGAGTTTGTTGTTGAATTTGTTGGTGTTTTTCAATTTCGAGGTTGTTGTTGAATTTGTTGGTGTTTTTCAATGTTGAGGTTGTTGTTGTTTTTCAATGTTGAGGTTGTTGTTGAATTTGTTGGTGTTTTTCAATGTTGAGATGGTTGTTGTTTTTCAATGTTGAGGTTGTTGTTGAATTTGTTGGTGCTTTTAAATGTTGAGGTTGTTGTTGAATTGGCTGGTGTTTTGCAATGTTGAGGTTGTTGTTGTTTTTCAATGTTGAGGTTGTTGTTGAATTTGTTGGTGTTTTTCAATGTTGAGGTTGTTGTTGTTTTTCAATGTTGAGGTTGTTGTTGTATTTGTTGGTGCTTTTCAATTTCGAGGTTGCTGTTGAATTTGTTGGCGTTTTTCAATGTTGAAGTTGTTGTTGAATTTGTTGGTGTTTTTCAATGTTGAGGTTGTTGTTGTTTTTCAATGTTGAGGTTGTTGTTGTTTTTCAATGTTGAGGTTGTTGTTGAATTTGTTGGTGTTTTTCAATGTTGAGGTTGTTGTTGTTTTTCAATGTTGAGGTTGTTGTTGTATTTGTTGGTGCTTTTCAATTTCGAGGTTGCTGTTGAATTTGTTGGCGTTTTTCAATGTTGAAGTTGTTGTTGAATTTGTTGGTGTTTTTCAATGTTGAGGTTGTTGTTGTTTTTCAATGTTGAGGTTGTTGTTGAATTTGTTGGTGTTTTTCAATGTTGAGGTTGTTGTTGTTTTTCAATGCTGAGGTTGTTGTTGAATTTGTTGGTGTTTTTCAATGTTGAGATTGTTGCTGTTTTTCAATGTTGAGTTTGTTGTTGAATTTGTTGGTGTTTTTAAATCTTGAGGTAGTTGTTGAATTTGCTGGTGTTTTGCAACGTTGAGGTTGTTGTTGTTTTTCAATGTTGAGGTTGTTGTTGAATTTGTTGGTGTTTTTGAATGTTGAGGTTGTTGTTGTTTTTCAATGCTGAGGTTGTAGTTGTATTTGTTGGTGTTTTTCAATTTCGAGGTTGTTGTTGAATTTGTTGGTGTTTTTCAATGTTGAAGTTGTTGTTGAATTTGTTGGTGTTTTTCAATGTTGAGGTTGTTGTTGTTTTTCAATGTTGAGGTTGTTGTTGAATTTGTTGGTGTTTTTCAATGTTGAGGTTGGTGTTGTTTTTCAATGCTGAGGTTGTTGTTGAATTTGTTGGTGTTTTTCAATGTTGAGGTTGTTTTTGAATTTGTTGGTGTTTTTCAATGTTGAGGTTGTTGTTGTTTTTCAATGTTGAGGTTGTTGTTGAATTTGTTGGTGTTTTTCAATTTTGAGGTTGTTGTTGTTTTTCAATGTTGAGGTTGTTGTTGAATTTGTTGGTGTTTTTCAATGTTGAGGTTGTTGTTGTTTTTCAATGCTGAGGTTGTTGTTGAATTTGTTGGTGTTTTTCAATGTTGAGGTTGTTGTTGTTTTTCAATGTTGAGGTTGTTGTTGAATTTGTTGGTGTTTTTCAATGTTTAGGTTGTTGTTATTTTTCAAAGTTGAGGTTGTTGTTGAATTTGTTGGTGTTTTTCAATGCTGAGGTTGTTGTTGAATTTGTTGGTGTTTTTCAATGTTGAGGTTGTTGTTGTTTTTCAATGTTGAGGTTGTTGTTGAATTTGTTGGTGTTTTTCAATGTTGAGGTTGTTGTTGTTTTTCATTTTGAGGTTGTTGTTGAATTTGTTGGTGTTTTTCAATGTTGAGGTTGTTGTTGTTTTTCAATGTTGAGGTTGTTGTTGAATTTGTTGGTGTTTTTCAATGTTGAGGTTGTTGTTGAATTCGTTGGTGTTTTTCAATGTTGAGGTTGTTGTTATTTTTCAATGTTGAGGTTGTTGTTGAGTTTGTTGGTGTTTTTCAATGTTGAGGTTGATTTTGAATTTGAGGGTGTTTTTCAATGTCGAGGTTGTTGTTGAATTTGTTGGTGTTTTTCAATGTTGAGGTTGTTGTTGTTTTTCAATGTTGAGGTTGTTGCTGAATTTGTTGGTGTTTTTCAATGTTGAGATTGTTGTTGTTTTTCAATGTTGAGGTTGTTGTTGTATTTGTTGGTGTTTTTCCATTTCGAGGTTGTGGTTGAATTTGTTGGTGTTTTTCAATGTTGAAGTTGTTGTTGAATTTGTTGGTGTTTTTCAATGTTGAGGTTGTTGTTGAATTTGTTAGTGTTTTTCAATGTTGAGATTGTTGCTGAATTTGTTGGTGTTTTTCAATGTTGAGGTTGTTGTTGAATTTGTTGGTGTTTTTCAATGTTGAGGTTGTTGTTGTTTTTCAATGTTGAGGTTGTTGTTGTATTTGTTGGTGTTTTTCAATTTCGAGGTTGTTGTTGAATTTGTTGGTGTTTTTCAATGTTGAAGTTGTTGTTGTTTTTCAATGTTGAGGTTGCTGTTGAATTTGTTGGTGTTTTTCAATGTTGAGGTTGTTGTTGAATTTGTTGGTGTTTTTCAATGTTGAGGTTGTTGTTGTTTTTCAATGTTGAGGTTGTTGTTGAATTTGTTGGTGTTTTTCAATGTAGAGGTTGTTGTTGTTTTTCAATGTTGAGTTTGTTGTTGAATTTGTTGTTGTTTTTCAATGTTGAAGTTGTTGTTGAATTTGTTGGTGTTTTTCAATGTTGAGGTTGTTGTTGTTTTTCAATGTTGAGGTTGTTGTTGAATTTGTTGGTGTTTTTCAATGTTGAGGTTGTTGATGTCTTTCAATGCTGAGGTTGTTGTTGAATTTGTTGGTGTTTTTCAATGTTGAGGTTGTTGTTGAATTTGTTGGTGTTTTTCAATGTTGAGTTGTTGTTGTTTTTCAATGCTGAGGTTGTTGTTGAATTTGTTGGTGTTTTTCAATGTTTAGGTAGTTGTTGTTTTTCAATGTTGAGGTTGTTGTTGAATTTGTTGGTGTTTTTCAATGTTGAGGTTGTTGTTGAATTTGTTGGTGTTTTTCAATGTTGAGGTTGTTGTTGTTTTTCAATGTTGAGGTTGTTGTTGAATTTGTTGGTGTTTTTCAATGTTGAGTTTGTTGTTGTTTTTCAATGTTGAGGTTGTTTTTGTTTTTAAATGTCGAGGTTGTTGTTGAATTTGTTGGTGTTTTTCAATGTTGAGGTTGTTGTTGTTTTTCAATGTTGAGGTTGTTGTTGAATTTGTTGGTGTTTTTCAATGTTGAGTTTGTTGTTGAATTTGTTGGTGTTTTTCAATTTCGAGGTTGTTGTTGAATTTGTTGGTGTTTTTCAATGTTGAGGTTGTTGTTGTTTTTCAATGTTGAGGTTGTTGTTGAATTTGTTGGTGTTTTTCAATGTTGAGATGGTTGTTGTTTTTCAATGTTGAGGTTGTTGTTGAATTTGTTGGTGCTTTTAAATGTTGAGGTTGTTGTTGAATTGGCTGGTGTTTTGCAATGTTGAGGTTGTTGTTGTTTTTCAATGTTGAGGTTGTTGTTGAATTTGTTGGTGTTTTTCAATGTTGAGGTTGTTGTTGTTTTTCAATGTTGAGGTTGTTGTTGTATTTGTTGGTGCTTTTCAATTTCGAGGTTGCTGTTGAATTTGTTGGCGTTTTTCAATGTTGAAGTTGTTGTTGAATTTGTTGGTGTTTTTCAATGTTGAGGTTGTTGTTGTTTTTCAATGTTGAGGTTGTTGTTGAATTTGTTGGTGTTTTTCAATGTTGAGGTTGTTGTTGTTTTTCAATGCTGAGGTTGTTGTTGAATTTGTTGGTATTTTTCAATGTTGAGGTTGTTGTTGAATTTGTTGGTGTTTTTCAATGTTGAGGTTGTTGTTGTTTTTCAATGTTGAGGTTGTTGTTGAATTTGTTGGTGTTTTTCAATGTTTAGGTTGTTGTTGTTTTTCAATGTTGAGGTTGTTGTTGAATTTGTTGGTGTTTTTCAATGTTGAGGTTGTTGTTGAATTTGTTGGTGTTTTTCAATGTTGAGGTTGTTGTTGAATTTGTTGGTGTTTTTCAATGTTGAGGTTGTTGTTATTTTTCAATGTTGAGGTTGTTGGTGAGTTTATTGGTGTTTTTCAATGTTGTGGTTGTTGTTGAATTTGTTGGTGTTTTCAATGTTGAGGTTGTTGTTGAATTTGTTGGTGTTTTTCAATGTTGAGGTTGTTGTTGTTTTTCAATGTTGAGGTTGTTGTTGAATTTGTTGGTGTTTTTTCAATTTTGAGGTTGTTGGTGTTTTTCAATGTTGAGGTTGATTTTGAATTTGAGGGTGTTTTTCAATGTCGAGGTTGTTGTTGAATTTGTTGGTGTTTTTCAATGTTGAGGTTGTTGTTGTTTTTCAATGTTGAGGTTGTTGTTGAATTTGTTGGTGTTTTTCAATGTTGAGATTGTTGCTGTTTTTCAATGTTGAGTTTGTTGTTGAATTTGTTGGTGTTTTTAAATCTTGAGGTAGTTGTTGAATTTGCTGGTGTTTTGCAACGTTGAGGTTGTTGTTGTTTTTCAATGTTGAGGTTGTTGTTGAATTTGTTGGTGTTTTTGAATGTTGAGGTTGTTGTTGTTTTTCAATGCTGAGGTTGTAGTTGTATTTGTTGGTGTTTTTCAATTTCGAGGTTGTTGTTGAATTTGTTGGTGTTTTTCAATGTTGAAGTTGTTGTTGAATTTGTTGGTGTTTTTCAATGTTGAGGTTGTTGTTGTTTTTCAATGTTGAGGTTGTTGTTGAATTTGTTGGTGTTTTTCAATGTTGAGGTTGGTGTTGTTTTTCAATGCTGAGGTTGTTGTTGAATTTGTTGGTGTTTTTCAATGTTGAGGTTGTTTTTGAATTTGTTGGTGTTTTTCAATGTTGAGGTTGTTGTTGTTTTTCAATGTTGAGGTTGTTGTTGAATTTGTTGGTGTTTTTCAATTTTGAGGTTGTTGTTGTTTTTCAATGTTGAGGTTGTTGTTGAATTTGTTGGTGTTTTTCAATGTTGAGGTTGTTGTTGTTTTTCAATGCTGAGGTTGTTGTTGAATTTGTTGGTGTTTTTCAATGTTGAGGTTGTTGTTGTTTTTCAATGTTGAGGTTGTTGTTGAATTTGTTGGTGTTTTTCAATGTTTAGGTTGTTGTTATTTTTCAAAGTTGAGGTTGTTGTTGAATTTGTTGGTGTTTTTCAATGCTGAGGTTGTTGTTGAATTTGTTGGTGTTTTTCAATGTTGAGGTTGTTGTTGTTTTTCAATGTTGAGGTTGTTGTTGAATTTGTTGGTGTTTTTCAATGTTGAGGTTGTTGTTGTTTTTCATTTTGAGGTTGTTGTTGAATTTGTTGGTGTTTTTCAATGTTGAGGTTGTTGTTGTTTTTCAATGTTGAGGTTGTTGTTGAATTTGTTGGTGTTTTTCAATGTTGAGGTTGTTGTTGAATTCGTTGGTGTTTTTCAATGTTGAGGTTGTTGTTATTTTTCAATGTTGAGGTTGTTGTTGAGTTTGTTGGTGTTTTTCAATGTTGAGGTTGATTTTGAATTTGAGGGTGTTTTTCAATGTCGAGGTTGTTGTTGAATTTGTTGGTGTTTTTCAATGTTGAGGTTGTTGTTGTTTTTCAATGTTGAGGTTGTTGCTGAATTTGTTGGTGTTTTTCAATGTTGAGATTGTTGTTGTTTTTCAATGTTGAGGTTGTTGTTGTATTTGTTGGTGTTTTTCCATTTCGAGGTTGTGGTTGAATTTGTTGGTGTTTTTCAATGTTGAAGTTGTTGTTGAATTTGTTGGTGTTTTTCAATGTTGAGGTTGTTGTTGAATTTGTTAGTGTTTTTCAATGTTGAGATTGTTGCTGAATTTGTTGGTGTTTTTCAATGTTGAGGTTGTTGTTGAATTTGTTGGTGTTTTTCAATGTTGAGGTTGTTGTTGTTTTTCAATGTTGAGGTTGTTGTTGTATTTGTTGGTGTTTTTCAATTTCGAGGTTGTTGTTGAATTTGTTGGTGTTTTTCAATGTTGAAGTTGTTGTTGTTTTTCAATGTTGAGGTTGCTGTTGAATTTGTTGGTGTTTTTCAATGTTGAGGTTGTTGATGTCTTTCAATGCTGAGGTTGTTGTTGAATTTGTTGGTGTCTTTCAATGTTGAGGTTGTTGTTGAATTTGTTGGTGTTTTTCAATGTTGAGGTTGTTGTTGTTTTTCAATGCTGAGGTTGTTGTTGAATTTGTTGGTGTTTTTCAATGTTTAGGTTGTTGTTGTTTTTCAATGTTGAGGTTGTTGTTGAATTTGTTGGTGTTTTTCAATGTTGAGGTTGTTGTTGAATTTGTTGGTGTTTTTCAATGTTGAGGTTGTTGTTGTTTTTCAATGTTGAGGTTGTTGTTGAATTTGTTGGTGTTTTTCAATGTTGAGTTTGTTGTTGTTTTTCAATGTTGAGGTTGTTTTTGTTTTTAAATGTCGAGGTTGTTGTTGAATTTGTTGGTGTTTTTCAATGTTGAGGTTGTTGTTGTTTTTCAATGTTGAGGTTGTTGTTGAATTTGTTGGTGTTTTTCAATGTTGAGTTTGTTGTTGTTTTTCAATGTTGAGGTTGTTTTTGTTTTTAAATGTCGAGGTTGTTGTTGAATTTGTTGGTGTTTTTCAATGTTGAGGTTGTTGTTGTTTTTCAATGTTGAGGTTGTTGTTGAATTTGTTGGTGTTTTTCAATGTTGAGTTTGTTGTTGAATTTGTTGGTGTTTTTCAATTTCGAGGTTGTTGTTGAATTTGTTAGTGTTTTTCAATGTTGAGGTTGTTGTTGAATTTGTTGGTGTTTTTCAATGTTGAGGTTGTTGTTGAATTTGTTGGTGTTTTTCAATGTTGAGGTTGTTGTTGTTTTTCAATGTTGAGGTTGTTGTTGTATTTGTTGGTGTTTTTCAATTTCGAGGTTGTTGTTGAATTTGTTGGTGTTTTTCAATGTTCAGGTTGTTGTTGTTTTTCAATGTTGAGGTTGTTGTTGAATTTGTTGGTGTTTTTCAATTTCGAGGTTGTTTTTGTTTTTCAATGTTGAGTTTGTTGTTGAATTTGTTGGTGTTTTTCAATGTTGAGGTTGTTGTTGAATTTGTTGGTGTTTTTCAATGTTGAGGTTGTTGTTGTTTTTCAATGTTGAGGTTGTTGTTGAATTTGTTGGTGTTTTTCAATGTAGAGGTTGTTGTTGTTTTTCAATTTTGAGTTTGTTGTGGAATTTGTTGGTGTTTTTCAATGTTGAGTTTGTTGTCGAATTTGTTGGTGTTTTTCAATTTCGAGGTTGTTGTTGAATTTGTTAGTGTTTTTCAATGTTGAGGATGTTGTTGAATTTGTTGGTGTTTTTCAATGTTGAGGTTGTTGTTGACTTTGTTGGTGTTTTTCAATGTTGAGGTTGTTGTTGTCTTTCAATGTTGAGGTTGTTGTTGTATTTGTTGGTGTTTTTCAATTTCGAGGTTGTTGTTGAATTTGTTGGTGTTTTTCAAAGTTGAAGTTGTTGTTGAATTTGTTGGTGTTTTTCAATGTTGAGGTTGTTGTTGTTTTTCAATGTTGAAGTTGTTGTTGAATTTGTTGGTGTTTTTCAATGTTGAGGTTGTTGTTGTTTTTCAATGCTGAGGTTGTTGTTGAATTTGTTGGTGTTTTTCAATGTTGAGGTTTTTGTTGAATTTGTTGGTGTCTTTCACTGTTGAGGTTGTTGTTGTTTTTCAATGTTGAGGTTGCTGTTGAACTTGTTGGTGTTTTTCAATGTTTAGGTTGTTGTTGTTTTTCAATGTTGAGGTTGTTGTTGAATTTGTTCGTGTTTTTCAATGTTGAGGTTGTTGTTGAATTTGTTGGTGTTTTTCAATGTTGAGGTTGTTGTTGTTTTTCAATGTTGAGGTTGTTGTTGAATTTGTTGGTGTTTTTCAATGTTGAGTTTGTTGTTGTTTTTCAATGTTGAGGTTGTTGTTGTTTTTCAATGTCGAGGTTGTTGTTGAATTTGTTGGTGTTTTTCAATGTTGAGATTGTTGTTGTTTTTCAATGTTGAGGTTGTTGTTGAATTTGTTGGTGTTTTTCAATGTTGAGTTTGTTGTTGAATTTGTTGGTGTTTTTCAATTTCGAGGTTGTTGTTGAATTTGTTAGTGTTTTTCAATGTTGAGGTTGTTGTTGAATTTGTTGGTGTTTTTCAATGTTGAGGTTGTTGTTGAATTTGTTGGTGTTTTTCAATGTTGAGGTTGTTGTTGTTTTTCAATGTTGAGGTTGTTGTTGAATTTGTTGGTGTTTTTCAATGTAGAGGTTGTTGTTGTTTTTCAATGTTGAGTTTGTTGTTGAATTTGTTGTTGTTTTTCAATGTTGAAGTTGTTGTTGAATTTGTTGGTGTTTTTCAATGTTGAGGTTGTTGTTGTTTTTCAATGTTGAGGTTGTTGTTGAATTTGTTGGTGTTTTTCAATGTTGAGGTTGTTGATGTCTTTCAATGCTGAGGTTGTTGTTGAATTTGTTGGTGTTTTTCAATGTTGAGGTTGTTGTTGAATTTGTTGGTGTTTTTCAATGTTGAGGTTGTTGTTGTTTTTCAATGCTGAGGTTGTTGTTGAATTTGTTGGTGTTTTTCAATGTTTAGGTTGTTGTTGTTTTTCAATGTTGAGGTTGTTGTTGAATTTGTTGGTGTTTTTCAATGTTGAGGTTGTTGTTGAATTTGTTGGTGTTTTTCAATGTTGAGGTTGTTGTTGTTTTTCAATGTTGAGGTTGTTGTTGAATTTGTTGGTGTTTTTCAATGTTGAGTTTGTTGTTGTTTTTCAATGTTGAGGTTGTTTTTGTTTTTAAATGTCGAGGTTGTTGTTGAATTTGTTGGTGTTTTTCAATGTTGAGGTTGTTGTTGTTTTTCAATGTTGAGGTTGTTGTTGAATTTGTTGGTGTTTTTCAATGTTGAGTTTGTTGTTGAATTTGTTGGTGTTTTTCAATTTCGAGGTTGTTGTTGAATTTGTTGGTGTTTTTCAATGTTGAGGTTGTTGTTGTTTTTCAATGTTGAGGTTGTTGTTGAATTTGTTGGTGGTTTTCAATGTTGAGATGGTTGTTGTTTTTCAATGTCGAGGTTGTTGTTGAATTTGTTGGTGTTTTTCAATGTTGAGATTGTTGTTGTTTTTCAATGTTGAGGTTGTTGTTGAATTTGTTGGTGTTTTTCAATGTTGAGTTTGTTGTTGAATTTGTTGGTGTTTTTCAATTTCGAGGTTGTTGTTGAATTTGTTAGTGTTTTTCAATGTTGAGGTTGTTGTTGAATTTGTTGGTGTTTTTCAATGTTGAGGTTGTTGTTGAATTTGTTGGTGTTTTTCAATGTTGAGGTTGTTGTTGTTTTTCAATGTTGAGGTTGTTGTTGAATTTGTTGGTGTTTTTCAATGTAGAGGTTGTTGTTGTTTTTCAATGTTGAGTTTGTTGTTGAATTTGTTGTTGTTTTTCAATGTTGAAGTTGTTGTTGAATTTGTTGGTGTTTTTCAATGTTGAGGTTGTTGTTGTTTTTCAATGTTGAGGTTGTTGTTGAATTTGTTGGTGTTTTTCAATGTTGAGGTTGTTGATGTCTTTCAATGCTGAGGTTGTTGTTGAATTTGTTGGTGTTTTTCAATGTTGAGGTTGTTGTTGAATTTGTTGGTGTTTTTCAATGTTGAGGTTGTTGTTGTTTTTCAATGCTGAGGTTGTTGTTGAATTTGTTGGTGTTTTTCAATGTTTAGGTTGTTGTTGTTTTTCAATGTTGAGGTTGTTGTTGAATTTGTTGGTGTTTTTCAATGTTGAGGTTGTTGTTGAATTTGTTGGTGTTTTTCAATGTTGAGGTTGTTGTTGTTTTTCAATGTTGAGGTTGTTGTTGAATTTGTTGGTGTTTTTCAATGTTGAGTTTGTTGTTGTTTTTCAATGTTGAGGTTGTTTTTGTTTTTAAATGTCGAGGTTGTTGTTGAATTTGTTGGTGTTTTTCAATGTTGAGGTTGTTGTTGTTTTTCAATGTTGAGGTTGTTGTTGAATTTGTTGGTGTTTTTCAATGTTGAGTTTGTTGTTGAATTTGTTGGTGTTTTTCAATTTCGAGGTTGTTGTTGAATTTGTTGGTGTTTTTCAATGTTGAGGTTGTTGTTGTTTTTCAATGTTGAGGTTGTTGTTGAATTTGTTGGTGTTTTTCAATGTTGAGATGGTTGTTGTTTTTCAATGTTGAGGTTGTTGTTGAATTTGTTGGTGCTTTTAAATGTTGAGGTTGTTGTTGAATTGGCTGGTGTTTTGCAATGTTGAGGTTGTTGTTGTTTTTCAATGTTGAGGTTGTTGTTGAATTTGTTGGTGTTTTTCAATGTTGAGGTTGTTGTTGTTTTTCAATGTTGAGGTTGTTGTTGTATTTGTTGGTGCTTTTGAATTTCGAGGTTGCTGTTGAATTTGTTGGCGTTTTTCAATGTTGAAGTTGTTGTTGAATTTGTTGGTGTTTTTCAATGTTGAGGTTGTTGTTGTTTTTCAATGTTGAGGTTGTTGTTGAATTTGTTGGTGTTTTTCAATGTTGAGGTTGTTGTTGTTTTTCAATGCTGAGGTTGTTGTTGAATTTGTTGGTATTTTTCAATGTTGAGGTTGTTGTTGAATTTGTTGGTGTTTTTCAATGTTGAGGTTGTTGTTGTTTTTCAATGTTGAGGTTGTTGTTGAATTTGTTGGTGTTTTTCAATGTTTAGGTTGTTGTTGTTTTTCAATGTTGAGGTTGTTGTTGAATTTGTTGGTGTTTTTCAATGTTGAGGTTGTTGTTGAATTTGTTGGTGTTTTTCAATGTTGAGGTTGTTGTTGAATTTGTTGGTGTTTTCAATGTTGAGGTTGTTGTTGAATTTGTTGGTGTTTTTCAATGTTGAGGTTGTTGTTGTTTTTCAATGTTGAGGTTGTTGTTGAATTTGTTGTTGTTTTTTCAATTTTGAGGTTGTTGGTGTTTTTCAATGTTGAGGTTGATTTTGAATTTGAGGGTGTTTTTCAATGTCGAGGTTGTTGTTGAATTTGTTGGTGTTTTTCAATGTTGAGGTTGTTGTTGTTTTTCAATGTTGAGGTTGTTGTTGAATTTGTTGGTGTTTTTCAATGTTGAGATTGTTGCTGTTTTTCAATGTTGAGTTTGTTGTTGAATTTGTTGGTGTTTTTAAATGTTGAGGTAGTTGTTGAATTTGCTGGTGTTTTGCAACGTTGAGGTTGTTGTTGTTTTTCAATGTTGAGGTTGTTGTTGAATTTGTTGGTGTTTTTGAATGTTGAGGTTGTTGTTGTTTTTCAATGCTGAGGTTGTAGTTGTATTTGTTGGTGTTTTTCAATTTCGAGGTTGTTGTTGAATTTGTTGGTGTTTTTCAATGTTGAAGTTGTTGTTGAATTTGTTGGTGTTTTTCAATGTTGAGGTTGTTGTTGTTTTTCAATGTTGAGGTTGTTGTTGAATTTGTTGGTGTTTTTCAATGTTGAGGTTGGTGTTGTTTTTCAATGCTGAGGTTGTTGTTGAATTTGTTGGTGTTTTTCAATGTTGAGGTTGTTTTTGAATTTGTTGGTGTTTTTCAATGTTGAGGTTGTTGTTGTTTTTCAATGTTGAGGTTGTTGTTGAATTTGTTGGTGTTTTTCAATTTTGAGGTTGTTGTTGTTTTTCAATGTTGAGGTTGTTGTTGAATTTGTTGGTGTTTTTCAATGTTGAGGTTGTTGTTGTTTTTCAATGCTGAGGTTGTTGTTGAATTTGTTGGTGTTTTTCAATGTTGAGGTTGTTGTTGTTTTTCAATGTTGAGGTTGTTGTTGAATTTGTTGGTGTTTTTCAATGTTTATGTTGTTGTTGTTTTTCAAAGTTGAGGTTGTTGTTGAATTTGTTGGTGTTTTTCAATGTTGAGGTTGTTGTTGAATTTGTTGGTGTTTTTCAATGTTGAGGTTGTTGTTGTTTTTCAATGTTGAGGTTGTTGTTGAATTTGTTGGTGTTTTTCAATGTTGAGGTTGTTGTTGAATTCGTTGGTGTTTTTCAATGTTGAGGTTGTTGTTATTTTTCAATGTTGAGGTTGTTGTTGAGTTTGTTGGTGTTTTTCAATGTTGAGGTTGATTTTGAATTTGAGGGTGTTTTTCAATGTCGAGGTTGTTGTTGAATTTGTTGGTGTTTTTCAATGTTGAGGTTGTTGTTGTTTTTCAATGTTGGGGTTGTTGCTGGATTTGTTGGTGTTTTTCAATGTTGAGATTGTTGTTGTTTTTCAATGTTGAGGTTGTTGTTGTATTTGTTGGTGTTTTTCCATTTCGAGGTTGTTGTTGAATTTGTTGGTGTTTTTCAATGTTGAGGTTGTTGTTGAATTCGTTGGTGTTTTTCAATGTTGAGGTTGTTGTTATTTTTCAATGTTGAGGTTGTTGTTGAGTTTGTTGGTGTTTTTCAATGTTGAGGTTGATTTTGAATTTGAGGGTGTTTTTCAATGTCGAGGTTGTTGTTGAATTTGCTGGTTTTTTTCAATGTTGAGGTTGTTGTTCTTTTTCAATGCTGAGGTTGTTGTTGAATTTGTTGGTGTTTTTCAATGTTGAGGTTGTTGTTGAATTTGTTGGTGTTTTTCAATGTTGAGGTTGTTGTTGAATTTGTTGGTGTTTTTCAATGTTTAAGTTGTTGTTGTTTTTCAATGTTGAGGTTGTTGTTGAATTTGTTGGTGTTTTTCAATGTTTAAGTTGTTGTTGTTTTTCAATGTTGAGGTTGTTGTTGAATTTGTTGGTGTTTTTCAATGTTGAGGTTGTTGTTGAATTTGCTGGTGTTTTTCAATGTTGAGGTTGTTGTTGTTTTTCAATGTTGAGGTTGTTGTTGAATTTGTTGGTGTTTTTCAATGTTGAGGTTGTTGTTGTTTTTCAATGTTGAGTTTGTTGTTGAATTTGTTGGTGTTTTTCAATGTTGAGGTTGTTGTTGAATTTGTTGGTGTTTTTCAATGTTGAGGTTGTTGTTGTTTTTCAATGTTGAGGTTGTTGTTGAATTTGTTGGTGTTTTTCAATGTAGAGGTTGTTGTTGTTTTTCAATGTTGAGTTTGTTGTTGAATTTGTTGGTGTTTTTCAATGTTGAGTTTGTTGTTGAATTTGTTGGTGTTTTTCAATTTCGAGGTTGTTGTTGAATTTGTTAGTGTTTTTCAATGTTGAGATTGTTGCTGAATTTGTTGGTGTTTTTCAATGTTGAGGTTGTTGTTGAATTTGTTGGTGTTTTTCAATGTTGAGGTTGTTGTTGTTTTTCAATGTTGAGGTTGTTGTTGTATTTGTTGGTGTTTTTCAATTTCGAGGTTGTTGTTGAATTTGTTGGTGTTTTTCAATGTTGAAGTTGTTGTTGAATTTGTTGGTGTTTTTCAATGTTGAGGTTGTTGTTGTTTTTCAATGTTGAGGTTGTTGTTGAATTTGTTGGTGTTTTTCAATGTTGAGGTTGTTGATGTCTTTCAATGCTGAGGCTGTTGTTGAATTTGTTGTTGTCTTTCAATGTTGAGGTTGTTGTTGAATTTGTTGGTGTTTTTCAATGTTGAGGTTGTTGTTGTTTTTCAATGCTGAGGTTGTTGTTGAATTTGTTGGTGTTTTTCAATGTTTAGGTTGTTGTTGTTTTTCAATGTTGAGGTTGTTGTTGAATTTGTTGGTGTTTTTCAATGTTGAGGTTGTTGTTGAATTTGTTGGTGTATTTCAATGTTGAGGTTGTTGTTGTTTTTCAATGTTGAGGTTGTTGTTGAATTTGTTGGTGTTTTTCAATGTTGAGTTTGTTGTTGTTTTTCAATGTTGAGGTTGTTTTTGTTTTTAAATGTCGAGGTTGTTGTTGAATTTGTTGGTGTTTTTCAATGTTGAGGTTGTTGTTGTTTTTCAATGTTGAGGTTGTTGTTGAATTTGTTGGTGTTTTTCAATGTTGAGTTTGTTGTTGAATTTGTTGGTGTTTTTCAATTTCGAGGTTGTTGTTGAATTTGTTAGTGTTTTTCAATGTTGAGGTTGTTGTTGAATTTGTTGGTGTTTTTCAATGTTGAGGTTGTTGTTGAATTTGTTGGTGTTTTACAATGTTGAGGTTGTTGTTGTTTTTCAATGTTGAGGTTGTTGTTGTATTTGTTGGTGTTTTTCAATTTCGAGGTTGTTGTTGAATTTGTTGGTGTTTTTCAATGTTGAGGTTGTTGTTGTTTTTCAATGTTGAGGTTGTTGTTGAATTTGTTGTTGTTTTTCAATGTAGAGGTTGTTTTTGTTTTTCAATGTTGAGTTTGTTGTTGAATTTGTTGGTGTTTTTCAATGTTGAGGTTGTTGTTGAATTTGTTGGTGTTTTTCAATGTTGAGGTTGTTGTTGTTTTTCAATGTTGAGGTTGTTGTTGAATTTGTTGGTGTTTTTCAATGTAGAGGTTGTTGTTGTTTTTCAATGTTGAGTTTGTTGTGGAATTTGTTGGTGTTTTTCAATGTTGAGTTTGTTGTCGAATTTGTTGGTGTTTTTCAATTTCGAGGTTGTTGTTGAATTTGTTAGTGTTTTTCAATGTTGAGGATGTTGTTGAATTTGTTGGTGTTTTTCAATGTTGAGGTTGTTGTTGAATTTGTTGGTGTTTTTCAATGTTGAGGTTGTTGTTGTCTTTCAATGTTGAGGTTGTTGTTGTATTTGTTGGTGTTTTTCAATTTCGAGGTTGTTGTTGAATTTGTTGGTGTTTTTCAAAGTTGAAGTTGTTGTTGAATTTGTTGGTGTTTTTCAATGTTGAGGTTGTTGTTGTTTTTCAATGTTGAAGTTGTTGTTGAATTTGTTGGTGTTTTTCAATGTTGAGGTTGTTGTTGTTTTTCAATGCTGAGGTTGTTGTTGAATTTGTTGGTGTTTTTCAATGTTGAGGTTTTTGTTGAATTTGTTGGTGTCTTTCACTGTTGAGGTTGTTGTTGTTTTTCAATGTTGAGGTTGCTGTTGAATTTGTTGGTGTTTTTCAATGTTTAGGTTGTTGTTGTTTTTCAATGTTGAGGTTGTTGTTGAATTTGTTGGTGTTTTTCAATGTTGAGGTTGTTGTTGAATTTGTTGGTGTTTTTCAATGTTGAGGTTGTTGTTGTTTTTCAATGTTGAGGTTGTTGTTGAATTTGTTGGTGTTTTTCAATGTTTAGGTTGTTGTTGTTTTTCAATGTTGAGGTTGTTGTTGAATTTGTTCGTGTTTTTCAATGTTGAGGTTGTTGTTGAATTTGTTGGTGTTTTTCAATGTTGAGGTTGTTGTTGTTTTTCAATGTTGAGGTTGTTGTTGAATTTGTTGGTGTTTTTCAATGTTAAGTTTGTTGTTGTTTTTCAATGTTGAGGTTGTTGTTGTTTTTCAATGTCGAGGTTGTTGTTGAATTTGTTGGTGTTTTTCAATGTTGAGATTGTTGTTGTTTTTCAATGTTGAGGTTGTTGTTGAATTTGTTGGTGTTTTTACATGTTGAGGTTGTTGTTGAATTTGCTGGTGTTTTGCAATGTTGAGGTGGTTGTTGTTTTTCAATGTTCAGGTTGTTGTTGAATTTGTTGGTGTTTTTCAATGTTGAGGTTGTTGTTGTTTTTCAATGTTGAGGTTGTTGTTGTATTTGTTGGTGTTTTTCAATTTCGAGGTTGTTGTTGAATTTGTTGGTGTTTTTCAATGTTGAAGTTGTTGTTGAATTTGTTGGTGTTTTTCAATGTTGAGGTTGCTGTTGAATTTGTTGGTTTTTTTCAATGTTGAGGTTGTTGTTCTTTTTCAATGCTGAGGTTGTTGTTGAATTTGTTGGTGTTTTTCAATGTTGAGTTTGTTGTTGAATTTGTTGGTGTTTTTCAATGTTGAGGTTGTTGTTGTTTTTCAATGTTGAGGTTGTTGTTGAATTTGTTGGTGTTTTTCAATGTTTAAGTTGTTGTTGTTTTTCAATGTTGAGGTTGTTGTTGAATTTGTTGGTGTTTTTCAATGTTGAGGTTGTTGTCGAATTTGCTGGTGTTTTTCAATGTTGAGGTTGTTGTTGTTTTTCAATGTTGAGGTTGTTGTTGAATTTGTTGGTGTTTTTCAATGTTGAGGTTGTTGTTGTTTTTCAATGTTGAGTTTGTTGTTGAATTTGTTGGTGTTTTTCAATGTTGAGGTTGTTGTTGAATTTGTTGGTGTTTTTCAATGTTGAGGTTGTTGTTGTTTTTCAATGTTGAGGTTGTTGTTGAATTTGTTGGTGTTTTTCAATGTAGAGGTTGTTGTTGTTTTTCAATGTTGAGTTTGTTGTTGAATTTGTTGGTGTTTTTCAATGTTGAGTTTGTTGTTGAATTTGTTGGTGTTTTTCAATTTCGAGGTTGTTGTTGAATTTGTTAGTGTTTTTCAATGTTGAGATTGTTGCTGAATTTGTTGGTGTTTTTCAATGTTGAGGTTGTTGTTGAATTTGTTGGTGTTTTTCAATGTTGAGGTTGTTGTTGTTTTTCAATGTTGAGGTTGTTGTTGTATTTGTTGGTGTTTTTCAATTTCGAGGTTGTTGTTGAATTTGTTGGTGTTTTTCAATGTTGAAGTTGTTGTTGAATTTGTTGGTGTTTTTCAATGTTGAGGTTGTTGTTGTTTTTCAATGTTGAGGTTGTTGTTGAATTTGTTGGTGTTTTTCAATGTTGAGGTTGTTGATGTCTTTCAATGCTGAGGTTGTTGTTGAATTTGTTGGTGTCTTTCAATGTTGAGGTTGTTGTTGAATTTGTTGGTGTTTTTCAATGTTGAGGTTGTTGTTGTTTTTCAATGCTGAGGTTGTTGTTGAATTTGTTGGTGTTTTTCAATGTTTAGGTTGTTGTTGTTTTTCAATGTTGAGGTTGTTGTTGAATTTGTTGGTGTTTTTCAATGTTGAGGTTGTTGTTGAATTTGTTGGTGTTTTTCAATGTTGAGGTTGTTGTTGTTTTTCAATGTTGAGGTTGTTGTTGAATTTGTTGGTGTTTTTCAATGTTGAGTTTGTTGTTGTTTTTCAATGTTGAGGTTGTTTTTGTTTTTAAATGTCGAGGTTGTTGTTGAATTTGTTGGTGTTTTTCAATGTTGAGGTTGTTGTTGTTTTTCAATGTTGAGGTTGTTGTTGAATTTGTTGGTGTTTTTCAATGTTGAGTTTGTTGTTGTTTTTCAATGTTGAGGTTGTTTTTGTTTTTAAATGTCGAGGTTGTTGTTGAATTTGTTGGTGTTTTTCAATGTTGAGGTTGTTGTTGTTTTTCAATGTTGAGGTTGTTGTTGAATTTGTTGGTGTTTTTCAATGTTGAGTTTGTTGTTGAATTTGTTGGTGTTTTTCAATTTCGAGGTTGTTGTTGAATTTGTTAGTGTTTTTCAATGTTGAGGTTGTTGTTGAATTTGTTGGTGTTTTTCAATGTTGAGGTTGTTGTTGAATTTGTTGGTGTTTTTCAATGTTGAGGTTGTTGTTGTTTTTCAATGTTGAGGTTGTTGTTGTATTTGTTGGTGTTTTTCAATTTCGAGGTTGTTGTTGAATTTGTTGGTGTTTTTCAATGTTGAGGTTGTTGTTGTTTTTCAATGTTGAGGTTGTTGTTGAATTTGTTGGTGTTTTTCAATTTCGAGGTTGTTTTTGTTTTTCAATGTTGAGTTTGTTGTTGAATTTGTTGGTGTTTTTCAATGTTGAGGTTGTTGTTGAATTTGTTGGTGTTTTTCAATGTTGAGGTTGTTGTTGTTTTTCAATGTTGAGGTTGTTGTTGAATTTGTTGGTGTTTTTCAATGTAGAGGTTGTTGTTGTTTTTCAATTTTGAGTTTGTTGTGGAATTTGTTGGTGTTTTTCAATGTTGAGTTTGTTGTCGAATTTGTTGGTGTTTTTCAATTTCGAGGTTGTTGTTGAATTTGTTAGTGTTTTTCAATGTTGAGGATGTTGTTGAATTTGTTGGTGTTTTTCAATGTTGAGGTTGTTGTTGAATTTGTTGGTGTTTTTCAATGTTGAGGTTGTTGTTGTCTTTCAATGTTGAGGTTGTTGTTGTATTTGTTGGTGTTTTTCAATTTCGAGGTTGTTGTTGAATTTGTTGGTGTTTTTCAAAGTTGAAGTTGTTGTTGAATTTGTTGGTGTTTTTCAATGTTGAGGTTGTTGTTGTTTTTCAATGTTGAAGTTGTTGTTGAATTTGTTGGTGTTTTTCAATGTTGAGGTTGTTGTTGTTTTTCAATGCTGAGGTTGTTGTTGAATTTGTTGGTGTTTTTCAATGTTGAGGTTTTTGTTGAATTTGTTGGTGTCTTTCACTGTTGAGGTTGTTGTTGTTTTTCAATGTTGAGGTTGCTGTTGAACTTGTTGGTGTTTTTCAATGTTTAGGTTGTTGTTGTTTTTCAATGTTGAGGTTGTTGTTGAATTTGTTGGTGTTTTTCAATGTTGAGGTTGTTGTTGTTTTTCAATGTTGAGGTTGTTGTTGAATTTGTTGGTGTTTTTCAATGTTTAGGTTGTTGTTGTTTTTCAATGTTGAGGTTGTTGTTGAATTTGTTCGTGTTTTTCAATGTTGAGGTTGTTGTTGAATTTGTTGGTGTTTTTCAATGTTGAGGTTGTTGTTGTTTTTCAATGTTGAGGTTGTTGTTGAATTTGTTGGTGTTTTTCAATGTTGAGTTTGTTGTTGTTTTTCAATGTTGAGGTTGTTGTTGTTTTTCAATGTCGAGGTTGTTGTTGAATTTGTTGGTGTTTTTCAATGTTGAGATTGTTGTTGTTTTTCAATGTTGAGGTTGTTGTTGAATTTGTTGGTGTTTTTCAATGTTGAGTTTGTTGTTGAATTTGTTGGTGTTTTTCAATTTCGAGGTTGTTGTTGAATTTGTTAGTGTTTTTCAATGTTGAGGTTGTTGTTGAATTTGTTGGTGTTTTTCAATGTTGAGGTTGTTGTTGAATTTGTTGGTGTTTTTCAATGTAGAGGTTGTTGTTGTTTTTCAATGTTGAGTTTGTTGTTGAATTTGTTGTTGTTTTTCAATGTTGAAGTTGTTGTTGAATTTGTTGGTGTTTTTCAATGTTGAGGTTGTTGTTGTTTTTCAATGTTGAGGTTGTTGTTGAATTTGTTGGTGTTTTTCAATGTTGAGGTTGTTGATGTCTTTCAATGCTGAGGTTGTTGTTGAATTTGTTGGTGTTTTTCAATGTTGAGGTTGTTGTTGAATTTGTTGGTGTTTTTCAATGTTGAGTTGTTGTTGTTTTTCAATGCTGAGGTTGTTGTTGAATTTGTTGGTGTTTTTCAATGTTTAGGTAGTTGTTGTTTTTCAATGTTGAGGTTGTTGTTGAATTTGTTGGTGTTTTTCAATGTTGAGGTTGTTGTTGAATTTGTTGGTGTTTTTCAATGTTGAGGTTGTTGTTGTTTTTCAATGTTGAGGTTGTTGTTGAATTTGTTGGTGTTTTTCAATGTTGAGTTTGTTTTTGTTTTTCAATGTTGAGGTTGTTTTTGTTTTTAAATGTCGAGGTTGTTGTTGAATTTGTTGGTGTTTTTCAATGTTGAGGTTGTTGTTGTTTTTCAATGTTGAGGTTGTTGTTGAATTTGTTGGTGTTTTTCAATGTTGAGTTTGTTGTTGAATTTGTTGGTGTTTTTCAATTTCGAGGTTGTTGTTGAATTTGTTGGTGTTTTTCAATGTTGAGGTTGTTGTTGTTTTTCAATGTTGAGGTTGTTGTTGAATTTGTTGGTGTTTTTCAATGTTGAGATGGTTGTTGTTTTTCAATGTTGAGGTTGTTGTTGAATTTGTTGGTGCTTTTAAATGTTGAGGTTGTTGTTGAATTGGCTGGTGTTTTGCAATGTTGAGGTTGTTGTTGTTTTTCAATGTTGAGGTTGTTGTTGAATTTGTTGGTGTTTTTCAATGTTGAGGTTGTTGTTGTTTTTCAATGTTGAGGTTGTTGTTGTATTTGTTGGTGCTTTTCAATTTCGAGGTTGCTGTTGAATTTGTTGGCGTTTTTCAATGTTGAAGTTGTTGTTGAATTTGTTGGTGTTTTTCAATGTTGAGGTTGTTGTTGTTTTTCAATGTTGAGGTTGTTGTTGAATTTGTTGGTGTTTTTCAATGTTGAGGTTGTTGTTGTTTTTCAATGCTGAGGTTGTTGTTGAATTTGTTGGTATTTTTCAATGTTGAGGTTGTTGTTGAATTTGTTGGTGTTTTTCAATGTTGAGGTTGTTGTTGTTTTTCAATGTTGAGGTTGTTGTTGAATTTGTTGGTGTTTTTCAATGTTTAGGTTGTTGTTGTTTTTCAATGTTGAGGTTGTTGTTGAATTTGTTGGTGTTTTTCAATGTTGAGGTTGTTGTTGAATTTGTTGGTGTTTTTCAATGTTGAGGTTGTTGTTGAATTTGTTGGTGTTTTTCAATGTTGAGGTTGTTGTTATTTTTCAATGTTGAGGTTGTTGGTGAGTTTATTGGTGTTTTTCAATGTTGTGGTTGTTGTTGAATTTGTTGGTGTTTTCAATGTTGAGGTTGTTGTTGAATTTGTTGGTGTTTTTCAATGTTGAGGTTGTTGTTGTTTTTCAATGTTGAGGTTGTTGTTGAATTTGTTGGTGTTTTTTCAATTTTGAGGTTGTTGGTGTTTTTCAATGTTGAGGTTGATTTTGAATTTGAGGGTGTTTTTCAATGTCGAGGTTGTTGTTGAATTTGTTGGTGTTTTTCAATGTTGAGGTTGTTGTTGTTTTTCAATGTTGAGGTTGTTGTTGAATTTGTTGGTGTTTTTCAATGTTGAGATTGTTGCTGTTTTTCAATGTTGAGTTTGTTGTTGAATTTGTTGGTGTTTTTAAATCTTGAGGTAGTTGTTGAATTTGCTGGTGTTTTGCAACGTTGAGGTTGTTGTTGTTTTTCAATGTTGAGGTTGTTGTTGAATTTGTTGGTGTTTTTGAATGTTGAGGTTGTTGTTGTTTTTCAATGCTGAGGTTGTAGTTGTATTTGTTGGTGTTTTTCAATTTCGAGGTTGTTGTTGAATTTGTTGGTGTTTTTCAATGTTGAAGTTGTTGTTGAATTTGTTGGTGTTTTTCAATGTTGAGGTTGTTGTTGTTTTTCAATGTTGAGGTTGTTGTTGAATTTGTTGGTGTTTTTCAATGTTGAGGTTGGTGTTGTTTTTCAATGCTGAGGTTGTTGTTGAATTTGTTGGTGTTTTTCAATGTTGAGGTTGTTTTTGAATTTGTTGGTGTTTTTCAATGTTGAGGTTGTTGTTGTTTTTCAATGTTGAGGTTGTTGTTGAATTTGTTGGTGTTTTTCAATTTTGAGGTTGTTGTTGTTTTTCAATGTTGAGGTTGTTGTTGAATTTGTTGGTGTTTTTCAATGTTGAGGTTGTTGTTGTTTTTCAATGCTGAGGTTGTTGTTGAATTTGTTGGTGTTTTTCAATGTTGAGGTTGTTGTTGTTTTTCAATGTTGAGGTTGTTGTTGAATTTGTTGGTGTTTTTCAATGTTGAGGTTGTTGTTGAATTTGTTGGTGTTTTTCAATGTTGAGGTTGTTGTTGTTTTTCAATGTTGAGGTTGTTGTTGAATTTGTTGGTGTTTTTCAATGTTGAGTTTGTTGTTGTTTTTCAATGTTGAGGTTGTTTTTGTTTTTAAATGTCGAGGTTGTTGTTGAATTTGTTGGTGTTTTTCAATGTTGAGGTTGTTGTTGTTTTTCAATGTTGAGGTTGTTGTTGAATTTGTTGGTGTTTTTCAATGTTGAGTTTGTTGTTGAATTTGTTGGTGTTTTTCAATTTCGAGGTTGTTGTTGAATTTGTTGGTGTTTTTCAATGTTGAGGTTGTTGTTGTTTTTCAATGTTGAGGTTGTTGTTGAATTTGTTGGTGTTTTTCAATGTTGAGATGGTTGTTGTTTTTCAATGTTGAGGTTGTTGTTGAATTTGTTGGTGCTTTTAAATGTTGAGGTTGTTGTTGAATTGGCTGGTGTTTTGCAATGTTGAGGTTGTTGTTGTTTTTCAATGTTGAGGTTGTTGTTGAATTTGTTGGTGTTTTTCAATGTTGAGGTTGTTGTTGTTTTTCAATGTTGAGGTTGTTGTTGTATTTGTTGGTGCTTTTCAATTTCGAGGTTGCTGTTGAATTTGTTGGCGTTTTTCAATGTTGAAGTTGTTGTTGAATTTGTTGGTGTTTTTCAATGTTGAGGTTGTTGTTGTTTTTCAATGTTGAGGTTGTTGTTGAATTTGTTGGTGTTTTTCAATGTTGAGGTTGTTGTTGTTTTTCAATGCTGAGGTTGTTGTTGAATTTGTTGGTATTTTTCAATGTTGAGGTTGTTGTTGAATTTGTTGGTGTTTTTCAATGTTGAGGTTGTTGTTGTTTTTCAATGTTGAGGTTGTTGTTGAATTTGTTGGTGTTTTTCAATGTTTAGGTTGTTGTTGTTTTTCAATGTTGAGGTTGTTGTTGAATTTGTTGGTGTTTTTCAATGTTGAGGTTGTTGTTGAATTTGTTGGTGTTTTTCAATGTTGAGGTTGTTGTTGAATTTGTTGGTGTTTTTCAATGTTGAGGTTGTTGTTATTTTTCAATGTTGAGGTTATTGGTGAGTTTATTGGTGTTTTTCAATGTTGTGGTTGTTGTTGAATTTGTTGGTGTTTTCAATGTTGAGGTTGTTGTTGAATTTGTTGGTGTTTTTCAATGTTGAGGTTGTTGTTGTTTTTCAATGTTGAGGTTGTTGTTGAATTTGTTGGTGTTTTTTCAATTTTGAGGTTGTTGGTGTTTTTCAATGTTGAGGTTGATTTTGAATTTGAGGGTGTTTTTCAATGTCGAGGTTGTTGTTGAATTTGTTGGTGTTTTTCAATGTTGAGGTTGTTGTTGTTTTTCAATGTTGAGGTTGTTGTTGAATTTGTTGGTGTTTTTCAATGTTGAGATTGTTGCTGTTTTTCAATGTTGAGTTTGTTGTTGAATTTGTTGGTGTTTTTAAATCTTGAGGTAGTTGTTGAATTTGCTGGTGTTTTGCAACGTTGAGGTTGTTGTTGTTTTTCAATGTTGAGGTTGTTGTTGAATTTGTTGGTGTTTTTGAATGTTGAGGTTGTTGTTGTTTTTCAATGCTGAGGTTGTAGTTGTATTTGTTGGTGTTTTTCAATTTCGAGGTTGTTGTTGAATTTGTTGGTGTTTTTCAATGTTGAAGTTGTTGTTGAATTTGTTGGTGTTTTTCAATGTTGAGGTTGTTGTTGTTTTTCAATGTTGAGGTTGTTGTTGAATTTGTTGGTGTTTTTCAATGTTGAGGTTGGTGTTGTTTTTCAATGCTGAGGTTGTTGTTGAATTTGTTGGTGTTTTTCAATGTTGAGGTTGTTTTTGAATTTGTTGGTGTTTTTCAATGTTGAGGTTGTTGTTGTTTTTCAATGTTGAGGTTGTTGTTGAATTTGTTGGTGTTTTTCAATTTTGAGGTTGTTGTTGTTTTTCAATGTTGAGGTTGTTGTTGAATTTGTTGGTGTTTTTCAATGTTGAGGTTGTTGTTGTTTTTCAATGCTGAGGTTGTTGTTGAATTTGTTGGTGTTTTTCAATGTTGAGGTTGTTGTTGTTTTTCAATGTTGAGGTTGTTGTTGAATTTGTTCGTGTTTTTCAATGTTTAGGTTGTTGTTATTTTTCAAAGTTGAGGTTGTTGTTGAATTTGTTGGTGTTTTTCAATGCTGAGGTTGTTGTTGAATTTGTTGGTGTTTTTCAATGTTGAGGTTGTTGTTGTTTTTCAATGTTGAGGTTGTTGTTGAATTTGTTGGTGTTTTTCAATGTTGAGGTTGTTGTTGTTTTTCATTTTGAGGTTGTTGTTGAATTTGTTGGTGTTTTTCAATGTTGAGGTTGTTGTTGTTTTTCAATGTTGAGGTTGTTGTTGAATTTGTTGGTGTTTTTCAATGTTGAGGTTGTTGTTGAATTCGTTGGTGTTTTTCAATGTTGAGGTTGTTGTTATTTTTCAATGTTGAGGTTGTTGTTGAGTTTGTTGGTGTTTTTCAATGTTGAGGTTGATTTTGAATTTGAGGGTGTTTTTCAATGTCGAGGTTGTTGTTGAATTTGTTGGTGTTTTTCAATGTTGAGGTTGTTGTTGTTTTTCAATGTTGAGGTTGTTGCTGAATTTGTTGGTGTTTTTCAATGTTGAGATTGTTGTTGTTTTTCAATGTTGAGGTTGTTGTTGTATTTGTTGGTGTTTTTCCATTTCGAGGTTGTGGTTGAATTTGTTGGTGTTTTTCAATGTTGAAGTTGTTGTTGAATTTGTTGGTGTTTTTCAATGTTGAGGTTGTTGTTGAATTTGTTAGTGTTTTTCAATGTTGAGATTGTTGCTGAATTTGTTGGTGTTTTTCAATGTTGAGGTTGTTGTTGAATTTGTTGGTGTTTTTCAATGTTGAGGTTGTTGTTGTTTTTCAATGTTGAGGTTGTTGTTGTATTTGTTGGTGTTTTTCAATTTCGAGGTTGTTGTTGAATTTGTTGGTGTTTTTCAATGTTGAAGTTGTTGTTGTTTTTCAATGTTGAGGTTGCTGTTGAATTTGTTGGTGTTTTTCAATGTTGAGGTTGTTGATGTCTTTCAATGCTGAGGTTGTTGTTGAATTTGTTGGTGTCTTTCAATGTTGAGGTTGTTGTTGAATTTGTTGGTGTTTTTCAATGTTGAGGTTGTTGTTGTTTTTCAATGCTGAGGTTGTTGTTGAATTTGTTGGTGTTTTTCAATGTTTAGGTTGTTGTTGTTTTTCAATGTTGAGGTTGTTGTTGAATTTGTTGGTGTTTTTCAATGTTGAGGTTGTTGTTGAATTTGTTGGTGTTTTTCAATGTTGAGGTTGTTGTTGTTTTTCAATGTTGAGGTTGTTGTTGAATTTGTTGGTGTTTTTCAATGTTGAGTTTGTTGTTGTTTTTCAATGTTGAGGTTGTTTTTGTTTTTAAATGTCGAGGTTGTTGTTGAATTTGTTGGTGTTTTTCAATGTTGAGGTTGTTGTTGTTTTTCAATGTTGAGGTTGTTGTTGAATTTGTTGGTGTTTTTCAATGTTGAGTTTGTTGTTGTTTTTCAATGTTGAGGTTGTTTTTGTTTTTAAATGTCGAGGTTGTTGTTGAATTTGTTGGTGTTTTTCAATGTTGAGGTTGTTGTTGTTTTTCAATGTTGAGGTTGTTGTTGAATTTGTTGGTGTTTTTCAATGTTGAGTTTGTTGTTGAATTTGTTGGTGTTTTTCAATTTCGAGGTTGTTGTTGAATTTGTTAGTGTTTTTCAATGTTGAGGTTGTTGTTGAATTTGTTGGTGTTTTTCAATGTTGAGGTTGTTGTTGAATTTGTTGGTGTTTTTCAATGTTGAGGTTGTTGTTGTTTTTCAATGTTGAGGTTGTTGTTGTATTTGTTGGTGTTTTTCAATTTCGAGGTTGTTGTTGAATTTGTTGGTGTTTTTCAATGTTCAGGTTGTTGTTGTTTTTCAATGTTGAGGTTGTTGTTGAATTTGTTGGTGTTTTTCAATTTCGAGGTTGTTTTTGTTTTTCAATGTTGAGTTTGTTGTTGAATTTGTTGGTGTTTTTCAATGTTGAGGTTGTTGTTGAATTTGTTGGTGTTTTTCAATGTTGAGGTTGTTGTTGTTTTTCAATGTTGAGGTTGTTGTTGAATTTGTTGGTGTTTTTCAATGTAGAGGTTGTTGTTGTTTTTCAATTTTGAGTTTGTTGTGGAATTTGTTGGTGTTTTTCAATGTTGAGTTTGTTGTCGAATTTGTTGGTGTTTTTCAATTTCGAGGTTGTTGTTGAATTTGTTAGTGTTTTTCAATGTTGAGGATGTTGTTGAATTTGTTGGTGTTTTTCAATGTTGAGGTTGTTGTTGACTTTGTTGGTGTTTTTCAATGTTGAGGTTGTTGTTGTCTTTCAATGTTGAGGTTGTTGTTGTATTTGTTGGTGTTTTTCAATTTCGAGGTTGTTGTTGAATTTGTTGGTGTTTTTCAAAGTTGAAGTTGTTGTTGAATTTGTTGGTGTTTTTCAATGTTGAGGTTGTTGTTGTTTTTCAATGTTGAAGTTGTTGTTGAATTTGTTGGTGTTTTTCAATGTTGAGGTTGTTGTTGTTTTTCAATGCTGAGGTTGTTGTTGAATTTGTTGGTGTTTTTCAATGTTGAGGTTTTTGTTGAATTTGTTGGTGTCTTTCACTGTTGAGGTTGTTGTTGTTTTTCAATGTTGAGGTTGCTGTTGAACTTGTTGGTGTTTTTCAATGTTTAGGTTGTTGTTGTTTTTCAATGTTGAGGTTGTTGTTGAATTTGTTCGTGTTTTTCAATGTTGAGGTTGTTGTTGAATTTGTTGGTGTTTTTCAATGTTGAGGTTGTTGTTGTTTTTCAATGTTGAGGTTGTTGTTGAATTTGTTGGTGTTTTTCAATGTTGAGTTTGTTGTTGTTTTTCAATGTTGAGGTTGTTGTTGTTTTTCAATGTCGAGGTTGTTGTTGAATTTGTTGGTGTTTTTCAATGTTGAGATTGTTGTTGTTTTTCAATGTTGAGGTTGTTGTTGAATTTGTTGGTGTTTTTCAATGTTGAGTTTGTTGTTGAATTTGTTGGTGTTTTTCAATTTCGAGGTTGTTGTTGAATTTGTTAGTGTTTTTCAATGTTGAGGTTGTTGTTGAATTTGTTGGTGTTTTTCAATGTTGAGGTTGTTGTTGAATTTGTTGGTGTTTTTCAATGTTGAGGTTGTTGTTGTTTTTCAATGTTGAGGTTGTTGTTGAATTTGTTGGTGTTTTTCAATGTAGAGGTTGTTGTTGTTTTTCAATGTTGAGTTTGTTGTTGAATTTGTTGTTGTTTTTCAATGTTGAAGTTGTTGTTGAATTTGTTGGTGTTTTTCAATGTTGAGGTTGTTGTTGTTTTTCAATGTTGAGGTTGTTGTTGAATTTGTTGGTGTTTTTCAATGTTGAGGTTGTTGATGTCTTTCAATGCTGAGGTTGTTGTTGAATTTGTTGGTGTTTTTCAATGTTGAGGTTGTTGTTGAATTTGTTGGTGTTTTTCAATGTTGAGGTTGTTGTTGTTTTTCAATGCTGAGGTTGTTGTTGAATTTGTTGGTGTTTTTCAATGTTTAGGTTGTTGTTGTTTTTCAATGTTGAGGTTGTTGTTGAATTTGTTGGTGTTTTTCAATGTTGAGGTTGTTGTTGAATTTGTTGGTGTTTTTCAATGTTGAGGTTGTTGTTGTTTTTCAATGTTGAGGTTGTTGTTGAATTTGTTGGTGTTTTTCAATGTTGAGTTTGTTGTTGTTTTTCAATGTTGAGGTTGTTTTTGTTTTTAAATGTCGAGGTTGTTGTTGAATTTGTTGGTGTTTTTCAATGTTGAGGTTGTTGTTGTTTTTCAATGTTGAGGTTGTTGTTGAATTTGTTGGTGTTTTTCAATGTTGAGTTTGTTGTTGAATTTGTTGGTGTTTTTCAATTTCGAGGTTGTTGTTGAATTTGTTGGTGTTTTTCAATGTTGAGGTTGTTGTTGTTTTTCAATGTTGAGGTTGTTGTTGAATTTGTTGGTGTTTTTCAATGTTGAGATGGTTGTTGTTTTTCAATGTCGAGGTTGTTGTTGAATTTGTTGGTGTTTTTCAATGTTGAGATTGTTGTTGTTTTTCAATGTTGAGGTTGTTGTTGAATTTGTTGGTGTTTTTCAATGTTGAGTTTGTTGTTGAATTTGTTGGTGTTTTTCAATTTCGAGGTTGTTGTTGAATTTGTTAGTGTTTTTCAATGTTGAGGTTGTTGTTGAATTTGTTGGTGTTTTTCAATGTTGAGGTTGTTGTTGAATTTGTTGGTGTTTTTCAATGTTGAGGTTGTTGTTGTTTTTCAATGTTGAGGTTGTTGTTGAATTTGTTGGTGTTTTTCAATGTAGAGGTTGTTGTTGTTTTTCAATGTTGAGTTTGTTGTTGAATTTGTTGTTGTTTTTCAATGTTGAAGTTGTTGTTGAATTTGTTGGTGTTTTTCAATGTTGAGGTTGTTGTTGTTTTTCAATGTTGAGGTTGTTGTTGAATTTGTTGGTGTTTTTCAATGTTGAGGTTGTTGATGTCTTTCAATGCTGAGGTTGTTGTTGAATTTGTTGGTGTTTTTCAATGTTGAGGTTGTTGTTGAATTTGTTGGTGTTTTTCAATGTTGAGGTTGTTGTTGTTTTTCAATGCTGAGGTTGTTGTTGAATTTGTTGGTGTTTTTCAATGTTTAGGTTGTTGTTGTTTTTCAATGTTGAGGTTGTTGTTGAATTTGTTGGTGTTTTTCAATGTTGAGGTTGTTGTTGAATTTGTTGGTGTTTTTCAATGTTGAGGTTGTTGTTGTTTTTCAATGTTGAGGTTGTTGTTGAATTTGTTGGTGTTTTTCAATGTTGAGTTTGTTGTTGTTTTTCAATGTTGAGGTTGTTTTTGTTTTTAAATGTCGAGGTTGTTGTTGAATTTGTTGGTGTTTTTCAATGTTGAGGTTGTTGTTGTTTTTCAATGTTGAGGTTGTTGTTGAATTTGTTGGTGTTTTTCAATGTTGAGTTTGTTGTTGAATTTGTTGGTGTTTTTCAATTTCGAGGTTGTTGTTGAATTTGTTGGTGTTTTTCAATGTTGAGGTTGTTGTTGTTTTTCAATGTTGAGGTTGTTGTTGAATTTGTTGGTGTTTTTCAATGTTGAGATGGTTGTTGTTTTTCAATGTTGAGGTTGTTGTTGAATTTGTTGGTGCTTTTAAATGTTGAGGTTGTTGTTGAATTGGCTGGTGTTTTGCAATGTTGAGGTTGTTGTTGTTTTTCAATGTTGAGGTTGTTGTTGAATTTGTTGGTGTTTTTCAATGTTGAGGTTGTTGTTGTTTTTCAATGTTGAGGTTGTTGTTGTATTTGTTGGTGCTTTTCAATTTCGAGGTTGCTGTTGAATTTGTTGGCGTTTTTCAATGTTGAAGTTGTTGTTGAATTTGTTGGTGTTTTTCAATGTTGAGGTTGTTGTTGTTTTTCAATGTTGAGGTTGTTGTTGAATTTGTTGGTGTTTTTCAATGTTGAGGTTGTTGTTGTTTTTCAATGCTGAGGTTGTTGTTGAATTTGTTGGTATTTTTCAATGTTGAGGTTGTTGTTGAATTTGTTGGTGTTTTTCAATGTTGAGGTTGTTGTTGTTTTTCAATGTTGAGGTTGTTGTTGAATTTGTTGGTGTTTTTCAATGTTTAGGTTGTTGTTGTTTTTCAATGTTGAGGTTGTTGTTGAATTTGTTGGTGTTTTTCAATGTTGAGGTTGTTGTTGAATTTGTTGGTGTTTTTCAATGTTGAGGTTGTTGTTGAATTTGTTGGTGTTTTCAATGTTGAGGTTGTTGTTGAATTTGTTGGTGTTTTTCAATGTTGAGGTTGTTGTTGTTTTTCAATGTTGAGGTTGTTGTTGAATTTGTTGTTGTTTTTTCAATTTTGAGGTTGTTGGTGTTTTTCAATGTTGAGGTTGATTTTGAATTTGAGGGTGTTTTTCAATGTCGAGGTTGTTGTTGAATTTGTTGGTGTTTTTCAATGTTGAGGTTGTTGTTGTTTTTCAATGTTGAGGTTGTTGTTGAATTTGTTGGTGTTTTTCAATGTTGAGATTGTTGCTGTTTTTCAATGTTGAGTTTGTTGTTGAATTTGTTGGTGTTTTTAAATGTTGAGGTAGTTGTTGAATTTGCTGGTGTTTTGCAACGTTGAGGTTGTTGTTGTTTTTCAATGTTGAGGTTGTTGTTGAATTTGTTGGTGTTTTTGAATGTTGAGGTTGTTGTTGTTTTTCAATGCTGAGGTTGTAGTTGTATTTGTTGGTGTTTTTCAATTTCGAGGTTGTTGTTGAATTTGTTGGTGTTTTTCAATGTTGAAGTTGTTGTTGAATTTGTTGGTGTTTTTCAATGTTGAGGTTGTTGTTGTTTTTCAATGTTGAGGTTGTTGTTGAATTTGTTGGTGTTTTTCAATGTTGAGGTTGGTGTTGTTTTTCAATGCTGAGGTTGTTGTTGAATTTGTTGGTGTTTTTCAATGTTGAGGTTGTTTTTGAATTTGTTGGTGTTTTTCAATGTTGAGGTTGTTGTTGTTTTTCAATGTTGAGGTTGTTGTTGAATTTGTTGGTGTTTTTCAATTTTGAGGTTGTTGTTGTTTTTCAATGTTGAGGTTGTTGTTGAATTTGTTGGTGTTTTTCAATGTTGAGGTTGTTGTTGTTTTTCAATGCTGAGGTTGTTGTTGAATTTGTTGGTGTTTTTCAATGTTGAGGTTGTTGTTGTTTTTCAATGTTGAGGTTGTTGTTGAATTTGTTGGTGTTTTTCAATGTTTATGTTGTTGTTGTTTTTCAAAGTTGAGGTTGTTGTTGAATTTGTTGGTGTTTTTCAATGTTGAGGTTGTTGTTGAATTTGTTGGTGTTTTTCAATGTTGAGGTTGTTGTTGTTTTTCAATGTTGAGGTTGTTGTTGAATTTGTTGGTGTTTTTCAATGTTGAGGTTGTTGTTGAATTCGTTGGTGTTTTTCAATGTTGAGGTTGTTGTTATTTTTCAATGTTGAGGTTGTTGTTGAGTTTGTTGGTGTTTTTCAATGTTGAGGTTGATTTTGAATTTGAGGGTGTTTTTCAATGTCGAGGTTGTTGTTGAATTTGTTGGTGTTTTTCAATGTTGAGGTTGTTGTTGTTTTTCAATGTTGGGGTTGTTGCTGGATTTGTTGGTGTTTTTCAATGTTGAGATTGTTGTTGTTTTTCAATGTTGAGGTTGTTGTTGTATTTGTTGGTGTTTTTCCATTTCGAGGTTGTTGTTGAATTTGTTGGTGTTTTTCAATGTTGAAGTTGTTGTTGAATTTGTTGGTGTTTTTCAATGTTGAGGTTGCTGTTGAATTTGCTGGTTTTTTTCAATGTTGAGGTTGTTGTTCTTTTTCAATGCTGAGGTTGTTGTTGAATTTGTTGGTGTTTTTCAATGTTGAGGTTGTTGTTGAATTTGTTGGTGTTTTTCAATGTTGAGGTTGTTGTTGAATTTGTTGGTGTTTTTCAATGTTTAAGTTGTTGTTGTTTTTCAATGTTGAGGTTGTTGTTGAATTTGTTGGTGTTTTTCAATGTTTAAGTTGTTGTTGTTTTTCAATGTTGAGGTTGTTGTTGAATTTGTTGGTGTTTTTCAATGTTGAGGTTGTTGTTGAATTTGCTGGTGTTTTTCAATGTTGAGGTTGTTGTTGTTTTTCAATGTTGAGGTTGTTGTTGAATTTGTTGGTGTTTTTCAATGTTGAGGTTGTTGTTGTTTTTCAATGTTGAGTTTGTTGTTGAATTTGTTGGTGTTTTTCAATGTTGAGGTTGTTGTTGAATTTGTTGGTGTTTTTCAATGTTGAGGTTGTTGTTGTTTTTCAATGTTGAGGTTGTTGTTGAATTTGTTGGTGTTTTTCAATGTAGAGGTTGTTGTTGTTTTTCAATGTTGAGTTTGTTGTTGAATTTGTTGGTGTTTTTCAATGTTGAGTTTGTTGTTGAATTTGTTGGTGTTTTTCAATTTCGAGGTTGTTGTTGAATTTGTTAGTGTTTTTCAATGTTGAGATTGTTGCTGAATTTGTTGGTGTTTTTCAATGTTGAGGTTGTTGTTGAATTTGTTGGTGTTTTTCAATGTTGAGGTTGTTGTTGTTTTTCAATGTTGAGGTTGTTGTTGTATTTGTTGGTGTTTTTCAATTTCGAGGTTGTTGTTGAATTTGTTGGTGTTTTTCAATGTTGAAGTTGTTGTTGAATTTGTTGGTGTTTTTCAATGTTGAGGTTGTTGTTGTTTTTCAATGTTGAGGTTGTTGTTGAATTTGTTGGTGTTTTTCAATGTTGAGGTTGTTGATGTCTTTCAATGCTGAGGCTGTTGTTGAATTTGTTGTTGTCTTTCAATGTTGAGGTTGTTGTTGAATTTGTTGGTGTTTTTCAATGTTGAGGTTGTTGTTGTTTTTCAATGCTGAGGTTGTTGTTGAATTTGTTGGTGTTTTTCAATGTTTAGGTTGTTGTTGTTTTTCAATGTTGAGGTTGTTGTTGAATTTGTTGGTGTTTTTCAATGTTGAGGTTGTTGTTGAATTTGTTGGTGTATTTCAATGTTGAGGTTGTTGTTGTTTTTCAATGTTGAGGTTGTTGTTGAATTTGTTGGTGTTTTTCAATGTTGAGTTTGTTGTTGTTTTTCAATGTTGAGGTTGTTTTTGTTTTTAAATGTCGAGGTTGTTGTTGAATTTGTTGGTGTTTTTCAATGTTGAGGTTGTTGTTGTTTTTCAATGTTGAGGTTGTTGTTGAATTTGTTGGTGTTTTTCAATGTTGAGTTTGTTGTTGAATTTGTTGGTGTTTTTCAATTTCGAGGTTGTTGTTGAATTTGTTAGTGTTTTTCAATGTTGAGGTTGTTGTTGAATTTGTTGGTGTTTTTCAATGTTGAGGTTGTTGTTGAATTTGTTGGTGTTTTTCAATGTTGAGGTTGTTGTTGTTTTTCAATGTTGAGGTTGTTGTTGTATTTGTTGGTGTTTTTCAATTTCGAGGTTGTTGTTGAATTTGTTGGTGTTTTTCAATGTTGAGGTTGTTGTTGTTTTTCAATGTTGAGGTTGTTGTTGAATTTGTTGGTGTTTTTCAATGTAGAGGTTGTTGTTGTTTTTCAATGTTGAGTTTGTTGTTGAATTTGTTGGTGTTTTTCAATGTTGAGGTTGTTGTTGAATTTGTTGGTGTTTTTCAATGTTGAGGTTGTTGTTGTTTTTCAATGTTGAGGTTGTTGTTGAATTTGTTGGTGTTTTTCAATGTAGAGGTTGTTGTTGTTTTTCAATGTTGAGTTTGTTGTGGAATTTGTTGGTGTTTTTCAATGTTGTGTTTGTTGTCGAATTTGTTGGTGTTTTTCAATTTCGAGGTTGTTGTTGAATTTGTTAGTGTTTTTCAATGTTGAGGATGTTGTTGAATTTGTTGGTGTTTTTCAATGTTGAGGTTGTTGTTGAATTTGTTGGTGTTTTTCAATGTTGAGGTTGTTGTTGTCTTTCAATGTTGAGGTTGTTGTTGTATTTGTTGGTGTTTTTCAATTTCGAGGTTGTTGTTGAATTTGTTGCTGTTTTTCAAAGTTGAAGTTGTTGTTGAATTTGTTGGTGTTTTTCAATGTTGAGGTTGTTGTTGTTTTTCAATGTTGAAGTTGTTGTTGAATTTGTTGGTGTTTTTCAATGTTGAGGTTGTTGTTGTTTTTCAATGCTGAGGTTGTTGTTGAATTTGTTGGTGTTTTTCAATGTTGAGGTTTTTGTTGAATTTGTTGGTGTTTTTCACTGTTGAGGTTGTTGTTGTTTTTCAATGTTGAGGTTGCTGTTGAATTTGTTGGTGTTTTTCAATGTTTAGGTTGTTGTTGTTTTTCAATGTTGAGGTTGTTGTTGAATTTGTTGGTGTTTTTCAATGTTGAGGTTGTTGTTGAATTTGTTGGTGTTTTTCAATGTTGAGGTTGTTGTTGTTTTTCAATGTTGAGGTTGTTGTTGAATTTGTTGGTGTTTTTCAATGTTTAGGTTGTTGTTGTTTTTCAATGTTGAGGTTGTTGTTGAATTTGTTCGTGTTTTTCAATGTTGAGGTTGTTGTTGAATTTGTTGGTGTTTTTCAATGTTGAGGTTGTTGTTGTTTTTCAATGTTGAGGTTGTTGTTGAATTTGTTGGTGTTTTTCAATGTTGAGTTTGTTGTTGTTTTTCAATGTTGAGGTTGTTGTTGTTTTTCAATGTCGAGGTTGTTGTTGAATTTGTTGGTGTTTTTCAATGTTGAGATTGTTGGTGTTTTTCAATGTTGAGGTTGTTGTTGAATTTGTTGGTGTTTTTCAATGTTGAGTTTGTTGTTGAATTTGTTGGTGTTTTTCAATTTCGAGGTTGTTGTTGAATTTGTTAGTGTTTTTCAATGTTGAGGTTGTTGTTGAATTTGTTGGTGTTTTTCAATGTTGAGGTTGTTGTTGAATTTGTTGGTGTTTTTCAATGTTGAGGTTGTTGTTGTTTTTCAATGTTGAGGTTGTTGTTGAATTTGTTGGTGTTTTTCAATGTAGAGGTTGTTGTTGTTTTTCAATGTTGAGTTTGTTGTTGAATTTGTTGGTGTTTTTCAATGTTGAAGTTGTTGTTGAATTTGTTGGTGTTTTTCAATGTTGAGGTTGTTGTTGTTTTTCAATGTTGAGGTTGTTGTTGAATTTGTTGGTGTTTTTCAATGTTGAGGTTGTTGATGTCTTTCAATGCTGAGGTTGTTGTTGAATTTGTTGGTGTTTTTCAATGTTGAGGTTGTTGTTGAATTTGTTGGTGTTTTTCAATGTTGAGGTTGTTGTTGTTTTTCAATGCTGTGGTTGTTGTTGAATTTGTTGGTGTTTTTCAATGTTTAGGTTGTTGTTGTTTTTCAATGTTGAGGTTGTTGTTGAATTTGTTTGTGTTTTTCAATGTTGAGGTTGTTGTTGAATTTGTTGGTGTTTTTCAATGTTGAGGTTGTTGTTGTTTTTCAATGTTGAGGTTGTTGTTGAATTTGTTGGTGTTTTTCAATGTTGAGTTTGTTGTTGTTTTTCAATGTTGAGGTTGTTTTTGTTTTTAAATGTCGAGGTTGTTGTTGAATTTGTTGGTGTTTTTCAATGTTGAGGTTGTTGTTGTTTTTCAATGTTGAGGTTGTTGTTGAATTTGTTGGTGTTTTTCAATGTTGAGTTTGTTGTTGAATTTGTTGGTGTTTTTCAATTTCGAGGTTGTTGTTGAATGTGTTAGTGTTTTTCAATGTTGAGGTTGTTGTTGAATTTGTTGGTGTTTTTCAATGTTGAGGTTGTTGTTGAATTTGTTGGTGTTTTTCAATGTTGAGGTTGTTGTTGAATTTGTTGGTGTTTTTCAATGTTGAGGTTGTTGTTGTTTTTCAATGTTGAGGTTGTTGTTGAATTTGTTGGTGTTTTTCAATGTAGAGGTTGTTGTTGTTTTTCAATGTTGAGTTTGTTGTGGAATTTGTTGGTGTTTTTCAATGTTGTGTTTGTTGTCGAATTTGTTGGTGTTTTTCAATTTCGAGGTTGTTGTTGAATTTGTTAGTGTTTTTCAATGTTGAGGATGTTGTTGAATTTGTTGGTGTTTTTCAATGTTGAGGTTGTTGTTGAATTTGTTGGTGTTTTTCAATGGTGAGGTTGTTGTTGTCTTTCAATGTTGAGGTTGTTGTTGTATTTGTTGGTGTTTTTCAATTTCGAGGTTGTTGTTGAATTTGTTGGTGTTTTTCAAAGTTGAAGTTGTTGTTGAATTTGTTGGTGTTTTTCAATGTTGAGGTTGTTGTTGTTTTTCAATGTTGAAGTTGTTGTTGAATTTGTTGGTGTTTTTCAATGTTGAGGTTGTTGTTGTTTTTCAATGCTGAGGTTGTTGTTGAATTTGTTGGTGTTTTTCAATGTTGAGGTTTTTGTTGAATTTGTTGGTGTTTTTCACTGTTGAGGTTGTTGTTGTTTTTCAATGTTGAGGTTGCTGTTGAATTTGTTGGTGTTTTTCAATGTTTAGGTTGTTGTTGTTTTTCAATGTTGAGGTTGTTGTTGAATTTGTTGGTGTTTTTCAATGTTGAGGTTGTTGTTGAATTTGTTGGTGTTTTTCAATGTTGAGGTTGTTGTTGTTTTTCAATGTTGAGGTTGTTGTTGAATTTGTTGGTGTTTTTCAATGTTTAGGTTGTTGTTGTTTTTCAATGTTGAGGTTGTTGTTGAATTTGTTCGTGTTTTTCAATGTTGAGGTTGTTGTTGAATTTGTTTGTGTTTTTCAATGTTGAGGTTGTTGTTGTTTTTCAATGTTGAGGTTGTTGTTGAATTTGTTGGTGTTTTTCAATGTTGAGTTTGTTGTTGTTTTTCAATGTTGAGGTTGTTGTTGTTTTTCAATGTCGAGGTTGTTGTTGAATTTGTTGGTGTTTTTCAATGTTGAGATTGTTGGTGTTTTTCAATGTTGAGGTTGTTGTTGAATTTGTTGGTGTTTTTCAATGTTGAGTTTGTTGTTGAATTTGTTGGTGTTTTTCAATTTCGAGGTTGTTGTTGAATTTGTTAGTGTTTTTCAATGTTGAGGTTGTTGTTGAATTTGTTGGTGTTTTTCAATGTTGAGGTTGTTGTTGAATTTGTTGGTGTTTTTCAATGTTGAGGTTGTTGTTGTTTTTCAATGTTGAGGTTGTTGTTGAATTTGTTGGTGTTTTTCAATGTAGAGGTTGTTGTTGTTTTTCAATGTTGAGTTTGTTGTTGAATTTGTTGGTGTTTTTCAATGTTGAAGTTGTTGTTGAATTTGTTGGTGTTTTTCAATGTTGAGGTTGTTGTTGTTTTTCAATGTTGAGGTTGTTGTTGAATTTGTTGGTGTTTTTCAATGTTGAGGTTGTTGATGTCTTTCAATGCTGAGGTTGTTGTTGAATTTGTTGGTGTTTTTCAATGTTGAGGTTGTTGTTGAATTTGTTGGTGTTTTTCAATGTTGAGGTTGTTGTTGTTTTTCAATGCTGTGGTTGTTGTTGAATTTGTTGGTGTTTTTCAATGTTTAGGTTGTTGTTGTTTTTCAATGTTGAGGTTGTTGTTGAATTTGTTTGTGTTTTTCAATGTTGAGGTTGTTGTTGAATTTGTTGGTGTTTTTCAATGTTGAGATTGTTGTTGTTTTTCAATGTTGAGGTTGTTGTTGAATTTGTTGGTGTTTTTCAATGTTGAGTTTGTTGTTGTTTTTCAATGTTGAGGTTGTTTTTGTTTTTAAATGTCGAGGTTGTTGTTGAATTTGTTGGTGTTTTTCAATGTTGAGGTTGTTGTTGTTTTTCAATGTTGAGGTTGTTGTTGAATTTGTTGGTGTTTTTCAATGTTGAGTTTGTTGTTGAATTTGTTGGTGTTTTTCAATTTCGAGGTTGTTGTTGAATGTGTTAGTGTTTTTCAATGTTGAGGTTGTTGTTGAATTTGTTGGTGTTTTTCAATGTTGAGGTTGTTGTTGAATTTGTTGGTGTTTTTCAATGTTGCGGTTGTTGTTGTTTTTCAATGTTGAGGTTGTTGTTGTATTTTTTGGTGTTTTTCAATTTCGAGGTTGTTGTTGAATTTGTTGGTGTTTTTCAATGTTGAGGTTGTTGTTGTTTTTCAATGTTGAGGTTGTTGTTGAATTTGTTGGTGTTTTTCAATGTAGAGGTTGTTGTTGTTTTTCAATGTTGAGTTTGTTGTTGAATTTGTTGGTGTTTTTCAATGTTGAGGTTGTTGTTGAATTTGTTGGTGTTTTTCAATGTTGAGGTTGTTTGTGTTTTTCAATGTTGAGGATGTTGTTGAATTTGTTGGTGTTTTTCAATGTAGAGGTTGTTGTTGTTTTTCAATGTTGAGTTTGTTGTTGAATTTGCTGGTGTTTTTCAATGTTGAGTTTGTTGTCGAATTTGTTGGTGTTTTTCAATTTCGAGGTTGTTGTTGAATTTGTTAGTGTTTTTCAATGTTGAGGTTGTTGTTGAATTTGTTGGTGTTTTTCAATGTTGAGGTTGTTGTTGAATTTGTTGGTGTTTTTCAATGTTGAGGTTGCTGTTGTCTTTCAATGTTGAGGTTGTTGTTGTATTTGTAGGTGTTTTTCAATTTCGAGGTTGTTGTTGAATTTGTTGGTGTTTTTCAAAGTTGAAGTTGTTGTTGAATTTGCTGGTGTTTTTCGATGTTGAGGTTGTTGTTGTTTTTCAATGTTGAAGTTGTTGTTGAATTTGTTGGTGTTTTTCAATGTTGAGGTTGTTGTTGTTTTTCAATGCTGAGGTTGTTGTTGAATTTGTTGGTGATTTTCAATGTTGAGGTTTTTGTTGAATTTGTTGGTGTTTTTCACTGTTGAGGTTGTTGTTGTTTTTCAATGTTGAGGTTGCTGTTGAATTTGTTGGTGTTTTTCAATGTTTAGGTTGTTGTTGTTTTTCAATGTTGAGGTTGTTGTTGAATTTGTTGGTGTTTTTCAATGTTGAGGTTGTTGTTGAATTTGTTGGTGCTTTTCAATGTTGAGGTTGTTGTTGTTTTTCAATGTTGAGGTTGTTGTTGAATTTGTTGGTGTTTTTCAATGTTTAGGTTGTTGTTGTTTTTCAATGTTGAGGTTGTTGTTGAATTTGTTGGTGTTTTTCAATGTTGAGGTTGTTGTTGAATTTGTTGGTGTTTTTCAATGTTGAGGTTGTTGTTGTTTTTCAATGTTGAGGTTGTTGTTGAATTTGTTGGTGTTTTTCAATGTTGAGTTTGTTGTTGTTTTTCAATGTTGAGGTTGTTGTTGTTTTTCAATGTCGAGGTTGTTGTTGAATTTGTTGGTGTTTTTCAATGTTGAGATTGTTGTTGTTTTTCATTGTTGAGGTTGTTGTTGAATTTGTTGGTGTTTTTCAATGTTGAGTTTGTTGTTGAATTTGTTGGTGTTTTTCAATTTCGAGGTTGTTGTTGAATTTGTTAGTGTTTTTCAATGTTGAGGTTGTTGTTGAATTTGTTGGTGTTTTTCAATGTTGAGGTTGTTGTTGAATTTGTTGGTGTTTTTCAATGTTGAGGTTGTTGTTGTTTTTCAATGTTGAGGTTGTTGTTGTATTTGTTGGTGTTTTTCAATTTCGAGGTTGTTGTTGAATTTGTTGGTGTTTTTCAATGTTGAGGTTGTTGTTGTTTTTCAATGTTGAGGTTGTTGTTGAATTTGTTGGTGTTTTTCAATGTAGAGCTTGTTGTTGTTTTTCAATGTTGAGTTTGTTGTTGAATTTGTTGGTGTTTTTCAATGTTGAGGTTGTTGTTGAATTTGTTGGTGTTTTTCAAAGTTGAGGTTGTTGTTGTTTTTCAACGTTGAGGTTGTTGTTGAATTTGTTGGTGTTTTTCAATGTAGAGGTTGTTGTTTTTTTTCAATGTTGAGTTTGTTGTTGAATTTGTTGGTGTTTTTCAATGTTGAGTTTGTTGTTGAATTTGTTGGTGTTTTTCAATTTCGAGGTTGTTGTTGAATTTGTTAGTGTTTTTCAATGTTGAGGTTGTTGTTGAATTTGTTGGTGTTTTTCAATGTTGAGGTTGTTGTTGAATTTGTTGGTGTTTTTAAATGTTGAGGTTGTTGTTGTTTTTCAATGTTGAGGTTGTTGTTGTATTTGTTGGTGTTTTTCAATTTCGAGGTTGTTGTTGAATTTGTTGGTGTTTTTCAATGTTGAAGTTGTTGTTGAATTTGTTGGTGTTTTTCAATGTTGAGGTTGTTGTTGTTTTTCAATGTTGAAGTTGTTGTTGAATTTGTTGGTGTTTTTCAATGTTGAGGTTGTTGTTGTATTTCAATGCTGAGGCTATTGTTGAATTTGTTGGTGTTTTTCAATGTTGAGGTTTTTGTTGAATTTGTTGGTGTTTTTCACTGTTGAGGTTGTTGTTGTTTTTCAATGTTGAGGTTGCTGTTGAATTTGTTGGTGTTTTTCAATGTTTAGGTTGTTGTTGTTTTTCAATGTTGAGGTTGTTGTTGAATTTGTTGGTGTTTTTCAATGTTGAGTTTGTTGTTGTTTTTCAATGTTGAGGTTGTTGTTGTTTTTCAATGTCGAGGTTGTTGTTGAATTTGTTGGTGTTTTTCAATGTTGAGATTGTTGTTGTTTTTCAATGTTGAGGTTGTTGTTGAATTTGTTGGTATTTTTCAATGTTGAGTTTGTTGTTGAATTTGTTGGTGTTTTTCAATTTCGAGGTTGTTGTTGAATTTGTTAGTGTTTTTCAATGTTGAGGTTGTTGTTGAATTTGTTGGTGTTTTTCAATGTTGAGGTTGTTGTTGAATTTTTTTGGTGTTTTTCAATGTTGAGGTTGTTGTTGTTTTTCAATGTTGAGGTTGTTGTTGTATTTGTTGGTGTTTTTCAATTTCGAGGTTGTTGTTGAATTTGTTGGTGTTTTTCAATGTTGAGGTTGTTGTTGATTTTCAATGTTGAGGTTGTTGTTCAATTTGTTGGTTTTTTTCAATGTAGAGGTTGTTGTTGTTTTTCAATGTTGAGTTTGTTGTTGAATTTGTTGGTGTTTTTCAATGTTGAGGTTGTTGTTGAATTTGTTGGTGTTTTTCAAAGTTGAGGTTGTTGTTGTTTTTCAACGTTGAGGTTGTTGTTGAATTTGTTGGTGTTTTTCAATGTAGAGGTTGTTGCTTTTTTTCAATGTTGAGATTGTTGTTGAATTTGTTGGCGTTTTTCAATGTTGAGTTTGTTGTTGAATTTGTTGGTGTTTTTCAATTTCGAGGTTGTTGTTGAATTTGTTAGTGTTTTTCAATGTTGAGGTTGTTGTTGAATTTGTTGGTGTTTTTCAATGTTGAGGTTGTTGTTGAATTTGTTGGTGTTTTTCAATGTTGAGGTTGCTGTTGTTTTTCAATGTTGAGGTTGTTGTTGAATTTGTTGGTGTTTTTCAATGTTGAAGTTGTTGTTGAATTTGTTGTTGTTTTTCAATGTTGAGGTTGTTGTTGTTTTTCAATGTTGAAGTTGTTGTTGAATTTGTTGGTGTTTTTCAATGTTGAGGTTGTTGTTGTATTTCAATGCTGAGGCTATTGTTGAATTTGTTGGTGTTTTTCAATGTTGAGGTTTTTGTTGAATTTGTTGGTGTTTTTCACTGTTGAGGTTGTTGTTGTTTTTCAATGTTGAGGTTGCTGTTGAATTTGTTGGTGTTTTTCAATGTTTAGGTTGTTGTTGTTTTTCAATGTTGAGGTTGTTGTTGAATTTGTTGGTGTCTTTCAATGTTGAGGTTGTTGTTGAATTTGTTGGTGTTTTTCAATGTTGAGGTTGTTGTCGTTTTTCAATGTTGAGGTTGTTGTTGAATTTGTTGGTGTTTTTCAATGTTGAGTTTGTTGTTGTTTTTCAATGTTGAGGTTGTTGTTGTTTTTCAATGTTGAGGTTGTTGTTGAATTTGTAGGTGTTTTTCAATGTTGAGGTTGTTGTTGTTTTTCAATGTTGAGGTTGTTGTTGAATTTGTTGGTGCTTTTCAATGTTGAGATTGTTGTTGAATTTATTCGTGTTTTTCAATGTTGATGTTGTTGTTGTTTTTCAATGTTGAGTTTGTTGTTGAATTTGTTGGTGTTTTTCAATGTTGAGTTTGTTGTTGAATTTGTTGGTGTTTTTCAATTTCGAGGTTGTTGTTGAATTTGTTAGTGTTTTTCAATGTTGAGGTTGTTGTTGAATTTGTTGGTGTTTTTCAATGTTGAGGTTGTTGTTGAATTTGTTGGTGTTTTTCAATGTTGAGGTTGTTGTTGTTTTTCAATGTTGAGGTTGTTGTTGTATTTGTTGGTGTTTTTCAATTTCGAGGTTGTTGTTGAATTTGTTGGTGTTTTTCAATGTTGAGGTTGTTGTTGTTTTTCAATGTTGAGGTTGTTGTTGAATTTGTTGGTGTTTTTCAAAGTAGAGGTGGTTGTTGTTTTTCAATGTTGAGTTTGTTGTTGAATTTGTTGGTGTTTTTCAATGTTGAGGTTGTTGTTGAATTTGTTGGTGTTTTTCAAAGTTGAGGTTGTTGTTGTTTTTCAATGTTGAGGTTGTTGTTGAATTTGTTGGTGTTTTTCAATGTAGAGGTTGTTGTTGTTTTTCAATGTTGAGTTTGTTGTTGAATTTGTTGGTGTTTTTCAATGTTGAGTTTGTTGTTGAATTTGTTGGTGTTTTTCAATTTCGAGGTTGTTGTTGAATTTGTTGGTGTTTTTCAATGTTGAGGTTGTTGTTGAATTTGTTGGTGTTTTTCAATGTTGAGGTTGTTGTTGAATTTGTTGGTGTTTTTCAATGTTGAGGTTGTTGCTGAATTTGTTGGTGTTTTTCAATGTTGAGGTTGTTGTTGTTTTTCAATGTTGAGGTTGTTGTTGTATTTGTTGGTGTTTTTCAATTTCGAGGTTGTTGTTGAATTTGTTGGTGTTTTTCAATGTTGAAGTTGTTGTTGAATTTGTTGGTGTTTTTCAATGTTGAGGTTGTTGTTGTTTTTCAATGTTGAAGTTGTTGTTGAATTTGTTGGTGTTTTTCAATGTTGAGGTTGTTGTTGTTTTTCAATGCTGAGGTTATTGTGGAATTTGTTGGTGTTTTTCAATGTTGAGGTTTTTGTTGAATTTGTTGGTGTTTTTCACTGTTGAGGTTGATGTTGTTTTTCAATGTTGAGGTTGCTGTTGAATTTGTTGGTGTTTTTCAATGTAGAGGTTGTTGTTGTTTTTCAATGTTGAGTTTGTTGTTGAATTTGTTGGTGTTTTTCAATGTTGAGTTTGTTGTTGAATTTGTTGGTGTTTTTCAATTTCGAGGTTGTTGTTGAATTTGTTGGTGTTTTTCAATGTTGAGGTTGTTGTTGAATTTGTTGGTGTTTTTCAATGTTGAGGTTGTTGTTGAATTTGTTGGTGTTTTTCAATGTTGAGGTTGTTGCTGAATTTGTTGGTGTTTTTCAATGTTGAGGTTGTTGTTGTTTTTCAATGTTGAGGTTGTTGTTGAATTTGTTGGTGTTTTTCAATGTTGAGTTTGTTGTTGAATTTGTTGGTGTTTTTCAATTTCGAGGTTGTTGTTGAATTTGTTGGTGTTTTTCAATGTTGAGGTTGTTGTTGAATTTGTTGGTGTTTTTCAATGTTGAGGTTGTTGTTGAATTTGTTGGTGTTTTTCAATGTTGAGGTTGTTGCTGAATTTGTTGGTGTTTTTCAATGTTGAGGTTGTTGTTGTTTTTCAATGTTGAGGTTGTTGTTGTATTTGTTGGTGTTTTTCAATTTCGAGGTTGTTGTTGAATTTGTTGGTGTTTTTCAATGTTGAAGTTGTTGTTGAATTTGTTGGTGTTTTTCAATGTTGAGGTTGTTGTTGTTTTTCAATGTTGAAGTTGTTGTTGAATTTGTTGGTGTTTTTCAATGTTGAGGTTGTTGTTGTTTTTCAATGCTGAGGTTATTGTGGAATTTGTTGGTGTTTTTCAATGTTGAGGTTTTTGTTGAATTTGTTGGTGTTTTTCACTGTTGAGGTTGATGTTGTTTTTCAATGTTGAGGTTGCTGTTGAATTTGTTGGTGTTTTTCAATGTTTAGGTTGTTGTTGTTTTTCAATGTTGAGGTCGTTGTTGAATTTGTTGGTGTTTTTCAATGTTGAGGTTGTTGTTGAATTTGTTGGTGTTTTTCAATGTTGAGGTTGTTGTTGTTTTTCAATGTTGAGGTTGTTGTTGAATTTGTTGGTGTTTTTCAATGTTGAGTTTGTTGTTGTTTTTCAATGTTGAGGTTGTTGTTGTTTTTCAATGTTGAGGTTGTTGTTGAATTTGTTGGTGTTTTTCAATGTTGAGGTTGTTGTTGTTTTTCAATGTTGAGGTTGTTGTTGAATTTGTTGGTGCTTTTCAATGTTGAGATTGTTGTTGAATTTGTTCGTGTTTTTCAATGTTGATGTTGTTGTTGTTTTTCAATGTTGAGTTTGTTGTTGAATTTGTTGGTGTTTTTCAATGTTGAGTTTGTTGTTGAATTTGTTGGTGTTTTTCAATTTCGAGGTTGTTGTTGAATTTGTTAGTGTTTTTCAATGTTGAGGTTGTTGTTGAATTTGTTGGTGTTTTTCAATGTTGAGGTTGTTGTTGAATTTGTTGCTGTTTTTCAATGATGAGGTTGTTGTTGTTTTTCAATGTTGAGGTTGTTGTTGTATTTGTTGGTGTTTTTCAATTTCGAGGTTGTTGTTGAATTTGTTGGTGTTTTTCAATGTTGAAGTTGTTGTTGAATTTGTTGGTGTTTTTCAATGTTGAGGTTGTTGTTGTTTTTCAATGTTGAGGTTGTTGTTGAATTTGTTGGTGTTTTTCAATGTTGAGGTTGTTGTTGTTTTTCAATGTTGAGGTTGTTGTTGAATTTGTTGGTGCTTTTCAATGTTGAGGTTGTTGTTGAATTTGTTCGTGTTTTTCAATGTTGATGTTGTTGTTGTTTTTCAATGTTGAGTTTGTTGTTGAATTTGTTGGTGTTTTTCAATGTTGAGTTTGTTGTTGAATTTGTTGGTGTTTTTCAATTTCGAGGTTGTTGTTGAATTTGTTAGTGTTTTTCAATGTTGAGGTTGTTGTTGAATTTGTTGGTGTTTTTCAATGTTGAGGTTGTTGTTGAATTTGTTGGTGTTTTTCAATGATGAGGTTGTTGTTGTTTTTCAATGTTGAGGTTGTTGTTGTATTTGTTGGTGTTTTTCAATTTCGAGGTTGTTGTTGAATATGTTGGTGTTTTTCAATGTTGAAGTTGTTGTTGAATTTGTTGGTGTTTTTCAATGTTGAGGCTGTTGTTGTTTTTCAATGTTGAGGTTGTTGTTGAATTTGTTGGTGTTTTTCAATGTTGAGGTTGTTGTTGTTTTTCAATGCTGAGGTTGTTGTTGAATTTGTTGGTGTTTTTCAATGTTGAGGTTGTTGTTGAATTTGTTGGTGTTTTTCAATGTTGAGGTTGTTGTTGTTTTTCAATGTTGAGGTTGTTGTTGAATTTGTTGGTGTTTTTCAATGTTGAGGTTGTTGTTGTTTTTCAATGTTGAGGTTGTTGTTGAATTTGTTGGTGTTTTTCAATGTTGAGGTTGTTGTTGAATTTGTTGGTGTTTTTCAATGTTGAGGTTGTTGTTGTTTTTCAATGTTGAGGTTGTTGTTGAATTTGTTGGTGTTTTACAATGTTGAGTTTGTTGTTGTTTTTCAATGTTGAGGTTGTTGTTGTTTTTCAATGTTGAGGTTGTTGTTGAATTTGTTGGTGTTTTTCAATGTTGAGGTTGTTGTTGTTTTTCAATGTTGAGGTTGTTGTTGAATTTGTTGGTGCTTTTCAATGTTGAGGTTGTTGTTGAAATTGTTGGTGTTTTTCAATGTTGAGGTTGTTGTTGTTTTTCAATGTTGAGGTTGTTGTTGAATTTATTGGTGTTTTTCAATCTTGAGTTTGTTGTTGAATTTGTTGGTGTTTTTCAATTTCGAGGTTGTTGTTGAATTTGTTGGTGTTTTTCAATGTTGAGGTTGTTGTTGAATTTGTTGGTGTTTTTCAATGTTGAGGTTGTTGTTGAATTTGTTGGTGTTTTTCAATGTTGAGGTTGTTGTTGTTTTTCAATGTTGAGGTTGTTGTTGAATTTGTTGGTGTTTTTCAATGTTTAGTTTGTTGTTGTTTTTCAGTGCTGAGGTTGTTGTTGAATTTGTTGGTGTTTTTCAATGTTGAGGTTGTTGTTGTTTTTCAATGTTGAGGTTGTTGTTGAATTTGTTGGTGTTTTTCAATGTTGAGGTTGTTTTTGAATTTGTTGGTGTTTTTCAATGTTGAGGTTGTTGTTGTTTTTAAATGTTGAGGTTGTTGTTGAATTTGTTGGTGTTTTTTCAATTTTGAGGTTGTTGGTGTTGTTCAATGTTGAGGTTGATTTTGAATTTGAGGGTCTTTTTCAATGTCGAGGTTGTTGTTGAATTTGTTGGTGTTTTTCAATGTTGAGGTTGTTGTTGTTTTTCAATGTTGAGGTTGTTGTTGAATTTGTTGGTGTTTTTCAATGTTGAGGTTGTTGCAGTTTTTCAATGTTGAGGTTGTTGTTGAATTTGTTGGTGTTTTTAAATGTTGATGTTGTTGTTGAATTTGCTGGTGTTTTGCAATGTTGAGGTCGTTGTTGTTTTTCAATGTTGAGGTTGTTGTTGAATTTGTTGGTGTTTTTCAATGTTGAGGTTGTTGTTGTTTTTCAATGTTGAGGTTGTTGTTGTATTTGTTGGTGTTTTTCAATTTCGAGGTTGTTGTTGAATTTGTTGGTGTTTTTCAATGTTGAAGTTGTTGTTGAATTTGTTGGTGTTTTTCAATGTTGAGGTTGTTGTTGTTTTTCAATGTTGAGGTTGTTGTTCAATTTGTTGGTGTTTTTCAATGTTGAGGTTGATGTTGTTTTTCAATGCTGAGGTTGTTGTTGAATTTGTTGGTGTTTTTCAATGTTGAGGTTGTTGTTGAATTTGTTGGTGTTTTTCAATGTTGAGGTTGTTGTTGTTTTTCAATGTTGAGGTTGTTGTTGAATTTGCTGGTGTTTTTCAATGTTTAGGTTGTTGTTGTTTTTCAATGTTGAGGTTGTTGTTGAATTTGTTGGTCTTTTTCAATGTTGAGGTTGTTGTTGAATTTGTTGGTGTTTTTCAATGTTGACGTTGTTGTTGTTTTTCAATGTTGAGGTTGTTGTTGAATTTGTTGGTGTTTTTCAATGTTGAGTTTGTTGTTGTTTTTCAATGTTGAGGTTGTTGTTGAATTTGTTGGTGTTTTTCAATGTTGAGGTTGTTGTTGTTTTTCAATGTTGAGGTTGTTGTTGAATTTGTTGGTGTTTGTCAATGTTGAGGTTGTTGTTATTTTTCAATGTTGAGGTTGTTGTTGAATTTGTTGGTGCTTTTCAATGTTGAGGTTGTTGTTGAATTTGTTGGTGTTTTTCAATGTTGAGGTTGTTGTTGTTTTTCAATGTTGAGGTTGTTGTTGAATTTGTTGGTGTTTTTCAATGTTGAGGTTGTTGGTGTTTTTCAATGTTCAGGTTGTTGTTGAAATTGTTGGTGTTTTTCAATGTTGAGGTTGTTGTTGAATTTGTTGGTGTTTTTCAATGTTGAGGTTGTTGTTGTTTTTCAATGTTGAGGTTGTTGTTGAGTTTGTTGGTGTTTTTCAATGTTGAGGTTCTTGTTGAATTTGTTGCTGTTTTTCGATGTTGAGGTTGTTGTTGAATTTGTTGGTGTTTTTCAATGCTGAGGTTGTTGTTGTTTTTAAAGGTTGGGGTTGTTGTTGAATTTTTTGGTGTTTTTCAATTTTGAGGATGTTTTTGTTTTTCAATGTTGAGGTTTTTGTTGAATTTGTTGGTGTTTTTCCATGATGAGGTTGTTGTTGTTTTTCAAAGTTGAGGTTGTTGTTGAATTTGTTGGTGTTTTTCAATGTCGGGGTTGTTGTTGAATTTGTTGGTGTTTTTCTATGTTGAATTTGTTGTTGTTTTTCAATGTTGAGGTTGTTTTTGTTTTTAAATGTCGAGGTTGTTGTTGAATTTGTTGGTGTTTTTCAATGTTGAGGTTGTTGTTGTTTTTCAATGTTGAGGTTGTTGTTGAATTTGTTGGTGTTTTTCAATGTTGAGTTTGTTGTTGAATTTGTTGGTGTTTTTCAATTTCGAGGTTGTTGTTGAATGTGTTAGTGTTTTTCAATGTTGAGGTTGTTGTTGAATTTGTTGGTGTTTTTCAATGTTGAGGTTGTTGTTGAATTTGTTGGTGTTTTTCAATGTTGCGGTTGTTGTTGTTTTTCAATGTTGAGGTTGTTGTTGTATTTTTTGGTGTTTTTCAATTTCGAGGTTGTTGTTGAATTTGTTGGTGTTTTTCAATGTTGAGGTTGTTGTTGTTTTTCAATGTTGAGGTTGTTGTTGAATTTGTTGGTGTTTTTCAATGTAGAGGTTGTTGTTGTTTTTCAATGTTGAGTTTGTTGTTGAATTTGTTGGTGTTTTTCAATGTTGAGGTTGTTGTTGAATTTGTTGGTGTTTTTCAATGTTGAGGTTGTTTGTGTTTTTCAATGTTGAGGATGTTGTTGAATTTGTTGGTGTTTTTCAATGTAGAGGTTGTTGTTGTTTTTCAATGTTGAGTTTGTTGTTGAATTTGCTGGTGTTTTTCAATGTTGAGTTTGTTGTCGAATTTGTTGGTGTTTTTCAATTTCGAGGTTGTTGTTGAATTTGTTAGTGTTTTTCAATGTTGAGGTTGTTGTTGAATTTGTTGGTGTTTTTCAATGTTGAGGTTGTTGTTGAATTTGTTGGTGTTTTTCAATGTTGAGGTTGCTGTTGTCTTTCAATGTTGAGGTTGTTGTTGTATTTGTAGGTGTTTTTCAATTTCGAGGTTGTTGTTGAATTTGTTGGTGTTTTTCAAAGTTGAAGTTGTTGTTGAATTTGCTGGTGTTTTTCGATGTTGAGGTTGTTGTTGTTTTTCAATGTTGAAGTTGTTGTTGAATTTGTTGGTGTTTTTCAATGTTGAGGTTGTTGTTGTTTTTCAATGCTGAGGTTGTTGTTGAATTTGTTGGTGATTTTCAATGTTGAGGTTTTTGTTGAATTTGTTGGTGTTTTTCACTGTTGAGGTTGTTGTTGTTTTTCAATGTTGAGGTTGCTGTTGAATTTGTTGGTGTTTTTCAATGTTTAGGTTGTTGTTGTTTTTCAATGTTGAGGTTGTTGTTGAATTTGTTGGTGTTTTTCAATGTTGAGGTTGTTGTTGAATTTGTTGGTGCTTTTCAATGTTGAGGTTGTTGTTGTTTTTCAATGTTGAGGTTGTTGTTGAATTTGTTGGTGTTTTTCAATGTTTAGGTTGTTGTTGTTTTTCAATGTTGAGGTTGTTGTTGAATTTGTTGGTGTTTTTCAATGTTGAGGTTGTTGTTGAATTTGTTGGTGTTTTTCAATGTTGAGGTTGTTGTTGTTTTTCAATGTTGAGGTTGTTGTTGAATTTGTTGGTGTTTTTCAATGTTGAGTTTGTTGTTGTTTTTCAATGTTGAGGTTGTTGTTGTTTTTCAATGTCGAGGTTGTTGTTGAATTTGTTGGTGTTTTTCAATGTTGAGATTGTTGTTGTTTTTCATTGTTGAGGTTGTTGTTGAATTTGTTGGTGTTTTTCAATGTTGAGTTTGTTGTTGAATTTGTTGGTGTTTTTCAATTTCGAGGTTGTTGTTGAATTTGTTAGTGTTTTTCAATGTTGAGGTTGTTGTTGAATTTGTTGGTGTTTTTCAATGTTGAGGTTGTTGTTGAATTTGTTGGTGTTTTTCAATGTTGAGGTTGTTGTTGTTTTTCAATGTTGAGGTTGTTGTTGTATTTGTTGGTGTTTTTCAATTTCGAGGTTGTTGTTGAATTTGTTGGTGTTTTTCAATGTTGAGGTTGTTGTTGTTTTTCAATGTTGAGGTTGTTGTTGAATTTGTTGGTGTTTTTCAATGTAGAGGTTGTTGTTGTTTTTCAATGTTGAGTTTGTTGTTGAATTTGTTGGTGTTTTTCAATGTTGAGGTTGTTGTTGAATTTGTTGGTGTTTTTCAAAGTTGAGGTTGTTGTTGTTTTTCAACGTTGAGGTTGTTGTTGAATTTGTTGGTGTTTTTCAATGTAGAGGTTGTTGTTTTTTTTCAATGTTGAGTTTGTTGTTGAATTTGTTGGTGTTTTTCAATGTTGAGTTTGTTGTTGAATTTGTTGGTGTTTTTCAATTTCGAGGTTGTTGTTGAATTTGTTAGTGTTTTTCAATGTTGAGGTTGTTGTTGAATTTGTTGGTGTTTTTCAATGTTGAGGTTGTTGTTGAATTTGTTGGTGTTTTTAAATGTTGAGGTTGTTGTTGTTTTTCAATGTTGAGGTTGTTGTTGTATTTGTTGGTGTTTTTCAATTTCGAGGTTGTTGTTGAATTTGTTGGTGTTTTTCAATGTTGAAGTTGTTGTTGAATTTGTTGGTGTTTTTCAATGTTGAGGTTGTTGTTGTTTTTCAATGTTGAAGTTGTTGTTGAATTTGTTGGTGTTTTTCAATGTTGAGGTTGTTGTTGTATTTCAATGCTGAGGCTATTGTTGAATTTGTTGGTGTTTTTCAATGTTGAGGTTTTTGTTGAATTTGTTGGTGTTTTTCACTGTTGAGGTTGTTGTTGTTTTTCAATGTTGAGGTTGCTGTTGAATTTGTTGGTGTTTTTCAATGTTTAGGTTGTTGTTGTTTTTCAATGTTGAGGTTGTTGTTGAATTTGTTGGTGTTTTTCAATGTTGAGTTTGTTGTTGTTTTTCAATGTTGAGGTTGTTGTTGTTTTTCAATGTCGAGGTTGTTGTTGAATTTGTTGGTGTTTTTCAATGTTGAGATTGTTGTTGTTTTTCAATGTTGAGGTTGTTGTTGAATTTGTTGGTATTTTTCAATGTTGAGTTTGTTGTTGAATTTGTTGGTGTTTTTCAATTTCGAGGTTGTTGTTGAATTTGTTGGTGTTTTTCAATGTTGAGGTTGTTGTTGAATTTGTTGGTGTTTTTCAATGTTGAGGTTGTTGTTGAATTTTTTTGGTGTTTTTCAATGTTGAGGTTGTTGTTGTTTTTCAATGTTGAGGTTGTTGTTGTATTTGTTGGTGTTTTTCAATTTCGAGGTTGTTGTTGAATTTGTTGGTGTTTTTCAATGTTGAGGTTGTTGTTGTTTTTCAATGTTGAGGTTGTTGTTCAATTTGTTGGTTTTTTTCAATGTAGAGGTTGTTGTTGTTTTTCAATGTTGAGTTTGTTGTTGAATTTGTTGTTGTTTTTCAATGTTGAGGTTGTTGTTGAATTTGTTGGTGTTTTTCAAAGTTGAGGTTGTTGTTGTTTTTCAACGTTGAGGTTGTTGTTGAATTTGTTGGTGTTTTTCAATGTAGAGGTTGTTGCTTTTTTTCAATGTTGAGATTGTTGTTGAATTTGTTGGCGTTTTTCAATGTTGAGTTTGTTGTTGAATTTGTTGGTGTTTTTCAATTTCGAGGTTGTTGTTGAATTTATTAGTGTTTTTCAATGTTGAGGTTGTTGTTGAATTTGTTGGTGTTTTTCAATGTTGAGGTTGTTGTTGAATTTGTTGGTGTTTTTCAATGTTGAGGTTGCTGTTGTTTTTCAATGTTGAGGTTGTTGTTGAATTTGTTGGTGTTTTTCAATGTTGAAGTTGTTGTTGAATTTGTTGTTGTTTTTCAATGTTGAGGTTGTTGTTGTTTTTCAATGTTGAAGTTGTTGTTGAATTTGTTGGTGTTTTTCAATGTTGAGGTTGTTGTTGTATTTCAATGCTGAGGCTATTGTTGAATTTGTTGGTGTTTTTCAATGTTGAGGTTTTTGTTGAATTTGTTGGTGTTTTTCACTGTTGAGGTTGTTGTTGTTTTTCAATGTTGAGGTTGCTGTTGAATTTGTTGGTGTTTTTCAATGTTTAGGTTGTTGTTGTTTTTCAATGTTGAGGTTGTTGTTGAATTTGTTGGTGTCTTTCAATGTTGAGGTTGTTGTTGAATTTGTTGGTGTTTTTCAATGTTGAGGTTGTTGTCGTTTTTCAATGTTGAGGTTGTTGTTGAATTTGTTGGTGTTTTTCAATGTTGAGTTTGTTGTTGTATTTCAATGTTGAGGTTGTTGTTGTTTTTCAATGTTGAGGTTGTTGTTGAATTTGTAGGTGTTTTTCAATGTTGAGGTTGTTGTTGTTTTTCAATGTTGAGGTTGTTGTTGAATTTGTTGGTGCTTTTCAATGTTGAGATTGTTGTTGAATTTATTCGTGTTTTTCAATGTTGATGTTGTTGTTGTTTTTCAATGTTGAGTTTGTTGTTGAATTTGTTGGTGTTTTTCAATGTTGAGTTTGTTGTTGAATTTGTTGGTGTTTTTCAATTTCGAGGTTGTTGTTGAATTTGTTAGTGTTTTTCAATGTTGAGGTTGTTGTTGAATTTGTTGGTGTTTTTCAATGTTGAGGTTGTTGTTGAATTTGTTGGTGTTTTTCAATGTTGAGGTTGTTGTTGTTTTTCAATGTTGAGGTTGTTGTTGTATTTGTTGGTGTTTTTCAATTTCGAGGTTGTTGTTGAATTTGTTGGTGTTTTTCAATGTTGAGGTTGTTGTTGTTTTTCAATGTTGAGGTTGTTGTTGAATTTGTTGGTGTTTTTCAAAGTAGAGGTGGTTGTTGTTTTTCAATGTTGAGTTGGTTGTTGAATTTGTTGGTGTTTTTCAATGTTGAGGTTGTTGTTGAATTTGTTGGTGTTTTTCAAAGTTGAGGTTGTTGTTGTTTTTCAATGTTGAGGTTGTTGTTGAATTTGTTGGTGTTTTTCAATGTAGAGGTTGTTGTTGTTTTTCAATGTTGAGTTTGTTGTTGAATTTGTTGGTGTTTTTCAATGTTGAGTTTGTTGTTGAATTTGTTGGTGTTTTTCAATTTCGAGGTTGTTGCTGAATTTGTTGGTGTTTTTCAATGTTGAGGTTGTTGTTGAATTTGTTGGTGTTTTTCAATGTTGAGGTTGTTGTTGAATTTGTTGGTGTTTTTCAATGTTGAGGTTGTTGCTGAATTTGTTGGTGTTTTTCAATGTTGAGGTTGTTGTTGTTTTTCAATGTTGAGGTTGTTGTTGTATTTGTTGGTGTTTTTCAATTTCGAGGTTGTTGTTGAATTTGTTGGTGTTTTTCAATGTTGAAGTTGTTGTTGAATTTGTTGGTGTTTTTCAATGTTGAGGTTGTTGTTGTTTTTCAATGTTGAAGTTGTTGTTGAATTTGTTGGTGTTTTTCAATGTTGAGGTTGTTGTTGTTTTTCAATGCTGAGGTTATTGTGGAATTTGTTGGTGTTTTTCAATGTTGAGGTTTTTGTTGAATTTGTTGGTGTTTTTTCACTGTTGAGGTTGATGTTGTTTTTCAATGTTGAGGTTGCTGTTGAATTTGTTGGTGTTTTTCAATGTTTAGGTTGTTGTTGTTTTTCAATGTTGAGGTCGTTGTTGAATTTGTTGGTGTTTTTCAATGTTGAGGTTGTTGTTGAATTTGTTGGTGTTTTTCAATGTTGAGGTTGTTGTTGTTTTTCAATGTTGAGGTTGTTGTTGAATTTGTTGGTGTTTTTCAATGTTGAGTTTGTTGTTGTTTTTCAATGTTGAGGTTGTTGTTGTTTTTCAATGTTGAGGTTGTTGTTGAATTTGTTGGTGTTTTTCAATGTTGAGGTTGTTGTTGTTTTTCAATGTTGAGGTTGTTGTTGAATTTGTTGGTGCTTTTCAATGTTGAGATTGTTGTTGAATTTGTTCGTGTTTTTCAATGTTGATGTTGTTGTTGTTTTTCAATGTTGAGTTTGTTGTTGAATTTGTTGGTGTTTTTCAATGTTGAGTTTGTTGTTGAATTTGTTGGTGTTTTTCAATTTCGAGGTTGTTGTTGAATTTGTTAGTGTTTTTCAATGTTGAGGTTGTTGTTGAATTTGTTGGTGTTTTTCAATGTTGAGGTTGTTGTTGAATTTGTTGCTGTTTTTCAATGATGAGGTTGTTGTTGTTTTTCAATGTTGAGGTTGTTGTTGTATTTGTTGGTGTTTTTCAATTTCGAGGTTGTTGTTGAATTTGTTGGTGTTTTTCAATGTTGAAGTTGTTGTTGAATTTGTTGGTGTTTTTCAATGTTGAGGTTGTTGTTGTTTTTCAATGTTGAGGTTGTTGTTGAATTTGTTGGTGTTTTTCAATGTTGAGGTTGTTGTTGTTTTTCAATGTTGAGGTTGTTGTTGAATTTGTTGGTGCTTTTCAATGTTGAGGTTGTTGTTGAATTTGTTCGTGTTTTTCAATGTTGATGTTGTTGTTGTTTTTCAATGTTGAGTTTGTTGTTGAATTTGTTGGTGTTTTTCAATGTTGAGTTTGTTGTTGAATTTGTTGGTGTTTTTCAATTTCGAGGTTGTTGTTGAATTTGTTAGTGTTTTTCAATGTTGAGGTTGTTGTTGAATTTGTTGGTGTTTTTCAATGTTGAGGTTGTTGTTGAATTTGTTGGTGTTTTTCAATGATGAGGTTGTTGTTGTTTTTCAATGTTGAGGTTGTTGTTGTATTTGTTGGTGTTTTTCAATTTCGAGGTTGTTGTTGAATATGTTGGTGTTTTTCAATGTTGAAGTTGTTGTTGAATTTGTTGGTGTTTTTCAATGTTGAGGCTGTTGTTGTTTTTCAATGTTGAGGTTGTTGTTGAATTTGTTGGTGTTTTTCAATGTTGAGGTTGTTGTTGTTTTTCAATGCTGAGGTTGTTGTTGAATTTGTTGGTGTTTTTCAATGTTGAGGTTGTTGTTGAATTTGTTGGTGTTTTTCAATGTTGAGGTTGTTGTTGTTTTTCAATGTTGAGGTTGTTGTTGAATTTGTTGGTGTTTTTCAATGTTGAGGTTGTTGTTGTTTTTCAATGTTGAGGTTGTTGTTGAATTTGTTGGTGTTTTTCAATGTTGAGGTTGTTGTTGAATTTGTTGGTGTTTTTCAATGTTGAGGTTGTTGTTGTTTTTCAATGTTGAGGTTGTTGTTGAATTTGTTGGTGTTTTACAATGTTGAGTTTGTTGTTGTTTTTCAATGTTGAGGTTGTTGTTGTTTTTCAATGTTGAGGTTGTTGTTGAATTTGTTGGTGTTTTTCAATGTTGAGGTTGTTGTTGTTTTTCAATGTTGAGGTTGTTGTTGAATTTGTTGGTGCTTTTCAATGTTGAGGTTGTTGTTGAAATTGTTGGTGTTTTTCAATGTTGAGGTTGTTGTTGTTTTTCAATGTTGAGGTTGTTGTTGAATTTATTGGTGTTTTTCAATCTTGAGTTTGTTGTTGAATTTGTTGGTGTTTTTCAATTTCGAGGTTGTTGTTGAATTTGTTGGTGTTTTTCAATGTTGAGGTTGTTGTTGAATTTGTTGGTGTTTTTCAATGTTGAGGTTGTTGTTGAATTTGTTGGTGTTTTTCAATGTTGAGGTTGTTGTTGTTTTTCAATGTTGAGGTTGTTGTTGAATTTGTTGGTGTTTTTCAATGTTTAGTTTGTTGTTGTTTTTCAGTGCTGAGGTTGTTGTTGAATTTGTTGGTGTTTTTCAATGTTGAGGTTGTTGTTGTTTTTCAATGTTGAGGTTGTTGTTGAATTTGTTGGTGTTTTTCAATGTTGAGGTTGTTTTTGAATTTGTTGGTGTTTTTCAATGTTGAGGTTGTTGTTGTTTTTAAATGTTGAGGTTGTTGTTGAATTTGTTGGTGTTTTTTCAATTTTGAGGTTGTTGGTGTTGTTCAATGTTGAGGTTGATTTTGAATTTGAGGGTCTTTTTCAATGTCGAGGTTGTTGTTGAATTTGTTGGTGTTTTTCAATGTTGAGGTTGTTGTTGTTTTTCAATGTTGAGGTTGTTGTTGAATTTGTTGGTGTTTTTCAATGTTGAGGTTGTTGCAGTTTTTCAATGTTGAGGTTGTTGTTGAATTTGTTGGTGTTTTTAAATGTTGATGTTGTTGTTGAATTTGCTGGTGTTTTGCAATGTTGAGGTCGTTGTTGTTTTTCAATGTTGAGGTTGTTGTTGAATTTGTTGGTGTTTTTCAATGTTGAGGTTGTTGTTGTTTTTCAATGTTGAGGTTGTTGTTGTATTTGTTGGTGTTTTTCAATTTCGAGGTTGTTGTTGAATTTGTTGGTGTTTTTCAATGTTGAAGTTGTTGTTGAATTTGTTGGTGTTTTTCAATGTTGAGGTTGTTGTTGTTTTTCAATGTTGAGGTTGTTGTTCAATTTGTTGGTGTTTTTCAATGTTGAGGTTGATGTTGTTTTTCAATGCTGAGGTTGTTGTTGAATTTGTTGGTGTTTTTCAATGTTGAGGTTGTTGTTGAATTTGTTGGTGTTTTTCAATGTTGAGGTTGTTGTTGTTTTTCAATGTTGAGGTTGTTGTTGAATTTGTTGGTGTTTTTCAATGTTTAGGTTGTTGTTGTTTTTCAATGTTGAGGTTGTTGTTGAATTTGTTGGTCTTTTTCAATGTTGAGGTTGTTGTTGAATTTGTTGGTGTTTTTCAATGTTGACGTTGTTGTTGTTTTTCAATGTTGAGGTTGTTGTTGAATTTGTTGGTGTTTTTCAATGTTGAGTTTGTTGTTGTTTTTCAATGTTGAGGTTGTTGTTGAATTTGTTGGTGTTTTTCAATGTTGAGGTTGTTGTTGTTTTTCAATGTTGAGGTTGTTGTTGAATTTGTTGGTGTTTGTCAATGTTGAGGTTGTTGTTGTTTTTCAATGTTGAGGTTGTTGTTGAATTTGTTGGTGCTTTTCAATGTTGAGGTTGTTGTTGAATTTGTTGGTGTTTTTCAATGTTGAGGTTGTTGTTGTTTTTCAATGTTGAGGTTGTTGTTGAATTTGTTGGTGTTTTTCAATGTTGAGGTTGTTGGTGTTTTTCAATGTTCAGGTTGTTGTTGAAATTGTTGGTGTTTTTCAATGTTGAGGTTGTTGTTGAATTTGTTGGTGTTTTTCAATGTTGAGGTTGTTGTTGTTTTTCAATGTTGAGGTTGTTGTTGAGTTTGTTGGTGTTTTTCAATGTTGAGGTTCTTGTTGAATTTGTTGCTGTTTTTCGATGTTGAGGTTGTTGTTGAATTTGTTGGTGTTTTTCAATGCTGAGGTTGTTGTTGTTTTTAAAGGTTGGGGTTGTTGTTGAATTTTTTGGTGTTTTTCAATTTTGAGGATGTTTTTGTTTTTCAATGTTGAGGTTTTTGTTGAATTTGTTGGTGTTTTTCCATGATGAGGTTGTTGTTGTTTTTCAAAGTTGAGGTTGTTGTTGAATTTGTTGGTGTTTTTCAATGTCGGGGTTGTTGTTGAATTTGTTGGTGTCTTTCTATGTTGAATTTTTTGTTGAATTTGTTGGTGTTTTTCAATGTTGAGGTTGTTGTTTTTCAATGTTGAGGTTGTTGTTGAATTTGTTGTCGTTTTTAAATGTTGAGGTTGTTGTTGAATTTGTTGGTGTTTTCAATGTTGAGGTTTTTGTTGAATTTGTTGGTGTTTTTCAATGTTGAGGTTGTTGTTGTTTTTCAATGTTGAGGTTGTTGTTGAATTTGATGGTGCTTTTCAATGTCGACGTTGTTGTTGAATTTGTTGGTGTTTTTCAATGTTGAAGTTGTTGTTGAATTTGTTGGTGTTTTTCAATGTTGAGGTTGTTGCTGTTTTTCAATGTTGAGGCTGTTGTTGAATTTGTTCGTGTTTTTCAATGTTGAGATTGTTGTTGTTTTTCAATGTTGAGGTTGTTGTTGAAATTGTTGGTGTTTTTAAATGTTGAGGCTGCTGTTGAATTTGGTGTTTTTGAATGTTGAGGTTGTTGTTGTTTTTCAATTTTGAGGTTGTTGTTGAATTTGTTGGTGTTTTTCAATGTGAAGTTGTTGCTGAATTTGTTGGTGTTTTTCAATGTTGAGGTTGTTGTTGTTATTCAATGTTGAGGTTGTTGTTGAATTTGTTGGTGTTTTTCAATGTTGAGGTTCTTGTTGTTTTTCAATGCTGAGGTTGTTGTTGAATTTGTTGGTGTTTTTCTATGCTGAGGTTGTTGTTGAATTTGTTGGTGTTTTTCAATGTTGAGGTTGTTGTTGTTTTTCAATGTTGAGGTTGTTGTTGAATTTGTTGGTGTTTTTCAATGTTGAGGTTGTTGTTGTTTTTCAATGTTGAGGTTGTTGTTGAATTTGTTGGTGTTTTTCAATGTTGAGGTTGTTGTTGAATTTGTTGGTGTTTTTCAATGTTGAGGTTGTTGTTGTTTTTCAATGTTGAGGTTATTGTTGAATTTGTTGGTGTTTTTCAATGTTGAGGTTGTTGTTCTTTTTCAATGTTGAGGTTGTTGTTGAATTTGTTGGTGTTTTTCAATGTTGAGTTTGTTGTTGTTTTTCAATGTTGAGGTTGTTGTTGAATTTGTTGGTGTTTTTCAATGTTGAGGTTGTTGTTGTTTTTCAATGTTGAGGTTGTTGTTGAATTTGTTGGTGTTTTTCAATGTTGAGGTTGTTGTTGTTTTTCAATGTTGAGGTTGTTGTTGAATTTGTTGGTGTTTTTCAATGTTGAGGTTGTTGTTGAATTTGTTGGTGTTTTTCAATGATGAGGTTGTTGTTGCTTTTCAATTTTGAGGTTGTTGAATTTGTGGGTGTTTTACAATCTTGAGTTTGTTGTTGAATTTGTTGGTGTTTTTCAATGTTGATGTTGTTGTTGAAGTTGTTGGTGTTTTTCAATGTTGAGGTTGTTGTTATTTTTCAATGTTGAGGTTGTTGTTGAGTTTGTTGGTGTTTTTCAATGTTGAGGTTGTTGTTGAATTTGTTGGTGTTTTTCAATGTTGAGTTTGTTTTTGAATTTGTTGGTGTTTTTCAATGTTGAGGTTGTTGTTGTTTTTAAATGTTGAGGTTGTTGTTGAATTTGTTGGTGTTTTTTCAATTTTGAGGTTGTTGGTGTTGTTCAATGTTGAGGATGATTTTGAATTTGAGGGTCTTTTTCAATGTCGAGGTTGTTGTTCAATTTGTTGGTGTTTTTCAATGTTGAGGTTGTTGTTGTTTTTCAATGTTGAGGTTGTTGTTGAATTTGTTGGTGTTTTTCAATGTTGAGGTTGTTGCAGTTTTTCAATGTTGAGGTTGTTGTTGAATTTGTTGGTGTTTTTAAATGTTGAGGTTGTTGTTGAATTTGCTGGTGTTTTGCAATGTTGAGGTCGTTGTTGTTTTTCAATGTTGAGGTTGTTGTTGAATTTGTTGGTGTTTTTCAATGTTGAGGTTGTTGTTGTTTTTCAATGTTGAGGTTGTTGTTGTATTTGTTGGTGTTTTTCAATTTCGAGGTTGTTGTTGAATTTGTTGGTGTTTTTCAATGTTGAAGTTGTTGTTGAATTTGTTGGTGTTTTTCAATGTTGAGGTTGTTCTTGTTTTTCAATGTTGAGGTTGTTGTTGAATTTGTTGGTGTTTTTCAATGTTGAGGTTGTTGTTGTTTTTCAATGCTGAGGTTGTTGTTGAATTTGTTGGTGTTTTTCAATTTTGAGGTTGTTCTTGAATTTGTTGGTGTTTTTCAATGTTGAGGTTGTTGTTGTTTTTCAATGTTGAGGTTGTTGTTGAATTTGTTGGTGCTTTTCAATGTTTAGGTTGTTGTTGTTTTTCAATGTTGAGGTTGTTGTTGAATTTGTTGGTCTTTTTCAATGTTGAGGTTGTTGTTGAATTTGTTGGTGTTTTTCAATGTTGAGGTTGTTGTTGTTTTTCAATGTTGAGGTTGTTGTTGAATTTGTTGGTGTTTTTCAATGTTGAGTTTGTTGTTGTTTTTCAATGTTGAGGTTGTTGTTGAATTTGTTGGTGTTTTTCAATTTTGAGGTTGTTGTTGTTTTTCAATGTTGAGGTTGTTGTTGAATTTGTTGGTGTTTGTCAATGTTGAGGTTGTTGTTGTTTTTCAATGTTGAGGTTGTTGTTGAATTTGTTGGTGCTTTTCAATGTTGAGGTTGTTGTTGAATTTGTTGGTGTTTTTCAATGTTGAGGTTGTTGTTGTTTTTCAATGTTGAGGTTGTTGTTGAATTTGTTGGTGTTTTTCAATGTTGAGTTTGTTGTTGAATTTGTTGGTGTTTTTCAATGTTGAGGTTGTTGTTGAATTTGTTGGTGTTTTTCAATGTTGAGGTTGTTGTTGAATTTGTTGGTGTTTTTCAATGTTGAGGTTGTTGCTGTTTTTCAATGTTGAGGTTGTTGTTGAATTTGTTGGTGTTTTTCAATGTTGAGATTGTTGTTGTTTTTCAATGTTGAGGTTGTTGTTGAATTTGTTGGTGTTTTTAAATGTTGAGGTTGTTGTTGAATTTGTTGGTGTTTTTTCAATGTTGAGGTTGTTGTTGTTTTTCAATGTTGAGGTTGTTGTTGAATTTGTTGGTGTTTTTCAATGTTGAGTTTGTTGTTGTTTTTCAATGTTGAGGTTGTTGTTGAAATTCAATGTTGAGGTTGTTGTTGAATTTGTTGGTGTTTTTCAATGTTGAGGTTGTTGTTGTTTTTCAATGCTGAGGTCGTTTTTGAATTTGTTGGTGTTTTTCAATTTTGAGGTTGTTGTTGAATTTGTTGGTGTTTTTCAATGTTGAGGTTGTTGTTGTTTTTCAATGCTGAGGTTGTTGTTGAATTTGTTGGTGTTTTTCAATGTTGAGGTTGTTGTTGTTTTTCAATGTTGAGGTTGTTGTTGAATTTGTTGGTGTTTTTCAATGCTGAGGTTGTTGTTGAATTTGTTGGTGTTTTTCAATGTTGAGTTTGTTGTTGTTTTTCAATGTTGAGGTTATTGTTGAATTTGTTGGTGTTTTTCAATGTTGAGGTTGTTGTTGTTTTTCAATGTTGAGGTTGTTGAATTTGTTGGTGTTTTTCAATCTTCAGTTTGTTGTTGAATTTGTTGGTGTTTTTCAATGTTGAGGTTGTTGTTGAATTTGTTGGTGTTTTTCAATGTTGAGGTTGTTGTTGTTTCTCAATGTTGAGGTTGTTGTTGAGTTTGTTGGTGTTTTTCAATGTTGAGGTTGTTGTTGAATTTGTTGGTGTTTTTCAATGTGGAGATTGTTGTTGAATTTGTTGGTGTTTTTCAATGTTGAGGTTGTTGTTGAATTTGTTGGTGTTTTTCAATGTGTAGGTTGTTGTTGAATTTGATGGTGTTTTTCAATGTTGAGGTTGTTGTTGTTTTTCAATGTTGAGGTTGTTGTTGAATTTGTTGGTGTTTTTCAATGTTGAGGTTGTTGTTGTTTTTCAATGTTGCGGTTGTTGTTGAATTTGTTGGTGTTTTTCAATGTTGAGGTTGTTGTTGAATTTGTTGGTGTTTTTCAATGTTGAGGTTGTTGTTGTTTTTCAATGTTGAGGTTATTGTTGAATTTGTTGGTGTTTTTCAATGTTGAGATTGTTGTTGTTTTTCAATGTTGAGGTTGTTGTTGAATTTGTTGGTGTTTTTCAATGTTGAGTTTGTTGTTGTTTTTCAATGTTGAGGTTGTTGTTGAATTTGTTGGTGTTTTTCAATGTTGAGGTTGTTGTTGTTTTTCAATGTTGAGGTTGTTGTTGAATTTGTTGGTGTTTTTCAATGTTGAGGTTGTTGTTGTTTTTCAATGTTGAGGTTGTTGTTGAATTTGTTGGTGTTTTTCAATGTTGAGGTTGTTGTTGAATTTGTTGGTGTTTTTCAATGATGAGGTTGTTGTTGCTTTTCAATTTTGAGGTTGTTGAATTTGTGGGTGTTTTTCAATCTTGAGTTTGTTGTTGAATTTGTTGGTGTTTTTCAATGCTGATGTTGTTGTTGAAGTTGTTGGTGTTTTTCAATGTTGAGGTTGTCGTTATTTTTCAATGTTGAGGTTGTTGTTGAGTTTGTTGGTGATTTTCAATGTTGAGGTTGTTGTTGAATTTGTTGGTGTTTTTCAATGTTGAGGTTGTTTTTGAATTTGTTGGTGTTTTTCAATGTTGAGGTTGTTGTTGTTTTTAAATGTTGAGGTTGTTGTTGAATTTGTTGGTGTTTTTTCAATTTTGAGGTTGTTGGTGTTGTTCAATGTTGAGGTTGATTTTGAATTTGAGGGTGTTTTTCAATGTCGAGGTTGTTGTTGAATTTGTTGGTGTTTTTCAATGTTGAGGTTGTTGTTGTTTTTCAATGTTGAGGTTGTTGTTGAATTTGTTGGTGTTTTTCAATATTGAGGTTATTGCAGTTTTTCAATGTTGAGGTTGTTGTTGAATTTGTTGGTGTTATTAAATGTTGAGGTTGTTGTTGAATTTGCTGGTGTTTTGCAATGTTGAGGTCGTTGTTGTTTTTCAATGTTGAGGTTGTTGTTGAATTTGTTGGTGTTTTTCAATGTTGAGGTTGTTGTTGTTTTTCAATGTTGAGGTTGTTGTTGTATTTGTTGGTGTTTTTCAATTTCGAGGTTGTTGTTGAATTTGTTGGTGTTTTTCAATGTTGAAGTTGTTGTTGAATTTGTTGGTGTTTTTCAATGTTGAGGTTGTTGTTGTTTTTCAATGTTGAGGTTGTTGTTGAATTTGTTGGTGTTTTTCAATGTTGAGGTTGTTGTTGTTTTTCAATGTTGAGGTTGTTGTTGAATTTGTTGGTGTTTTTCAATGTTTAGGTTGTTGTTGTTTTTCAATGTTGAGGTTGTTGTTGAATTTGTTGGTGTTTTTCAATGTTGAGGTTGTTGTTGAATTTGTTGGTGTTTTTCAATGTTGAGGTTGTTGTTGTTTTTCAATGTTGAGGTTGTTGTTGAATTTGTTGGTGTTTTTCAATGTTGAGTTTGTTGTTGTTTTTCAATGTTGAGGTTGTTGTTGAATTTGTTGGTGTTTTTCAATGTTGAGGTTGTTGTTGTTTTTCAATGTTGAGGTTGTTGTTGAATTTGTTGGTGTTTGTCAATGTTGAGGTTGTTGTTGTTTTTCAATGTTGAGGTTGTTGTTGAATTTGTTGGTGTTTTTCAATGTTGAGGTTGTTGTTGAATTTGTTGGTGTTTTTCAATGTTGAGTTTGTTGTTGAATTTGTTTGTGTTTTTCAATGTTGAGGTTGTTGTTGAATTTGTTGGTGTTTTTCAATGTTGAGGTTGTTGTTGAATTTGTTGGTGTTTTTCAATGTTGAGGTTGTTCCTGTTTTTCAATGTTGAGGTTGTTGTTGAATTTGTTGGTGTTTTTCAATGTTGAGATTGTTGTTGTTTTTCAATGTTGAGGTTGTTGTTGAATTTGTTGGTGTTTTTAAATGTTGAGGTTGTTGTTGAAATTGTTGTTGTTTTTCAATGTTGAGGTTGTTGTTGTTTTTCAATGTTGAGGTTGTTGTTGAATTTGTTGGTGTTTTTCAATGTTGAGTTTGTTGTTGTTTTTCAATGTTGAGGTTGTTGTTGAAATTCAATGTTGAGGTTGTTGTTGAATTTGTTGGTGTTTTTCAATGTTGAGGTTGTTGTTGTTTTTCAATGCTGAGGTCGTTGTTGAATTTGTTGGTGTTTTTCAATTTTGAGGTTGTTGTTGAATTTGTTGGTGTTTTTCAATGTTGAGGTTGTTGTTGTTTTTCAATGCTGAGGTTGTTGTTGAATTTGTTGGTGTTTTTCAATGTTGAGGTTGTTGTTGTTTTTCAATGTTGAGGTTGTTGTTGAATTTGTTGGTGTTTTTCAATGCTGAGGTTGTTTTTGAATTTGTTGGTGTTTTTCAATGTTGAGTTCGTTGTTGTTTTTCAATGTTGAGGTTATTGTTGAATTTGTTGGTGTTTTTCAATGTTGAGGTTGTTGTTGTTTTTCAATGTTGAGGTTGTTGAATTTGTTGGTGTTTTTCAATCTTGAGTTTGTTGTTGAATTTGTTGGTGTTTTTCAATGTTGAGGTTGTTGTTGAATTTGTTGGTGTTTTTCAATGTTGAGGTTGTTGTTGTTTTTCAATGTTGAGGTTGTTGTTGAGTTTGTTGGTGTTTTTCAATGTTGAGGTTGTTGTTGAATTTGTTGGTGTTTTTCAATGTGGAGGTTGTTGTTGAATTTGTTGGTGTTTTTCAATGTTGAGGTTGTTGTTGAATTTGTTGGTGTTTTTCAATGTGGAGGTTGTTGTTGAATTTGATGGTGTTTTTCAATGTTGAGGTTGTTGTTGTTTTTCAATGTTGAGGTTGTTGTTGAATTTGTTGGTGTTTTTCAATGTTGAGGTTGTTGTTGTTTTTCAATGTTGAGGTTGTTGTTGAATTTGTTGGTGTTTTTCAATGTTGAGGTTGTTGTTGAATTTGTTGGTGTTTTTCAATGATGAGGTTGTTGTTGTTTTTCAATGTTGAGGTTGTTGTTGAATTTGTTGGTGTTTTTCAATGTTGAGTTTGTTGTTGTCTTTCAATGTTGAGGTTGTTGTTGAATTTGTTGGTGTTTTTCAATGTTGAGGTTGTTGTTGTTTTTCAATGTTGAGGTTGTTGTTGAATTTGTTGTTGTTTTTCAATGTTGAGGTTGTTGTTGTTTTTCAATGTTGAGGTTGTTGTTGAATTTGTTGGTGTTTTTCAATGTTGAGGTTGTTGTTGAATTTGTTGGTGTTTTTCAATGATGAGGTTGTTGTTGCTTTTCAATTTTGACGTTGTTGAATTTGTGGGTGTTTTTCAATCTTGAGTTTGTTGTTGAATTTGTTGGTGTTTTTCAATGTTGATGTTGTTGTTGAAGTTGTTGGTGTTTTTCAATGTTGAGGTTGTTGTTATTTTTCAATGTTGAGGTTGTTGTTGAGTTTGTTGGTGTTTTTCAATGTTGAGGTTGTTGTTGAATTTGTTGGTGTTTTTCAATGTTGAGGTTGTTTTTGAATTTGTTGGTGTTTTTCAATGTTGAGGTTGTTGTTGTTTTTAAATGTTGAGGTTGTTGTTGAATTTGTTGGTGTTTTTTCAATTTTGAGGTTGTTGGTGTTGTTCAATGTTGAGGTTGATTTTGAATTTGAGTGTCTTTTTCAATGTCGAGGTTGTTGTTGAATTTGTTGGTGTTTTTCAATGTTGAGGTTGTTGTTGTTTTTCAATGTTGAGGTTGTTGTTGAATTTGTTGGTGTTTTTCAATGTTGAGGTTGTTGCAGTTTTTCAATGTTGAGGTTGTTGCTGAATGTGTTGGTGTTTTTAAATGTTGAGGTTGTTGTTGAATTTGCTGGTGTTTTGCAATGTTGAGGTCGTTGTTGTTTTTCAATGTTGAGGTTGTTGTTGAATTTGTTGGTGTTTTTCAATGTTGAGGTTGTTGTTGTTTTTCAATGTTGAGGTTGTTGTTGTATTTGTTGGTGTTTTTCAATTTCGAGGTTGTTGTTGAATTTGTTGGTGTTTTTCAATGTTGAAGTTGTTGTTGAATTTGTTGGTGTTTTTCAATGTTGAGGTTGTTGTTGTTTTTCAATGTTGAGGTTGTTGTTGAATTTGTTGGTGTTTTTCAATGTTGAGGTTGTTGTTGTTTTTCAATGTTGAGGTTGTTGTTGAATTTGTTGGTGTTTTTCAATGTTTAGGTTGTTGTTGTTTTTCAATGTTGAGGTTGTTGTTGAATTTTTTGGTGTTTTTCAATGTTGAGGTTGTTGTTGAATTTGTTGGTGTTTTTCAATGTTGAGGTTGTTGTTGTTTTTCAATGTTGAGGTTGTTGTTGAATTTGTTGGTGTTTTTCAATGTTGAGTTTGTTGTTGTTTTTCAATGTTGAGGTTGTTGTTGAATTTGTTGGTGTTTTTCAATGTTGAGGTTGTTGTTGTTTTTCTCTGTTGAGGTTGTTGTTGAATTTGTTGGTGTTTGTCAATGTTGAGGTTGTTGTTGTTTTTCAATGTTGAGGTTGTTGTTGAATTTGTTGGTGTTTTTCAATGTTGAGGTTGTTGTTGAATTTGTTGGTGTTTTTCAATGTTGAGTTTGTTGTTGAATTTGTTTGTGTTTTTCAATGTTGAGGTTGTTGTTGAATTTGTTGGTGTTTTTCAATGTTGAGGTTGTTGTTGAATTTGTTGGTGTTTTTCAATGTTGAGGTTGTTCCTGTTTTTCAATGTTGAGGTTGTTGTTGAATTTGTTGGTGTTTTTCAATGTTGAGATTGTTGTTGTTTTTCAATGTTGAGGTTGTTGTTGAACTTGTTGGTGTTTTTCAATGCTGAGGTTGTTGTTGAATTTGTTGGTGTTTTTCAATGTTGAGTTCGTTGTTGTTTTTCAATGTTGAGGTTATTGTTGAATTTGTTGGTGTTTTTCAATGTTGAGGTTGTTGTTGTTTTTCAATGTTGAGGTTGTTGAATTTGTTGGTGTTTTTCAATCTTGAGTTTGTTGTTGAATTTGTTGGTGTTTTTCAATGTTGAGGTTGTTGTTGAATTTGTTGGTGTTTTTCAATGTTGAGGTTGTTGTTGTTTTTCAATGTTGAGGTTGTTGTTGAGTTTGTTGGTGTTTTTCAATGTTGAGGTTGTTGTTGAATTTGTTGGTGTTTTTCAATGTGGAGGTTGTTGTTGAATTTGTTGGTGTTTTTCAATGTTGAGGTTGTTGTTGAATTTGTTGGTGTTTTTCAATGTGGAGGTTGTTGTTGAATTTGATGGTGTTTTTCAATGTTGAGGTTGTTGTTGTTTTTCAATGTTGAGGTTGTTGTTGAATTTGTTGGTGTTTTTCAATGTTGAGGTTGTTGTTGTTTTTCAATGTTGAGGTTGTTGTTGAATTTGTTGGTGTTTATCAATGTTGAGGTTGTTGTTGAATTTGTTGGTGTTTTTCAATGATGAGGTTGTTGTTGTTTTTCAATGTTGAGGTTGTTGTTGAATTTGTTGGTGTTTTTCAATGTAGAGTTTGTTGTTGTTTTTCAATGTTGAGGTTGTTGTTGAATTTGTTGGTGTTTTTCAATGTTGAGGTTGTTGTTGTTTTTCAATGTTGAGGTTGTTGTTGAATTTGTTGTTGTTTTTCAATGTTGAGGTTGTTGTTGTTTTTCAATGTTGAGGTTGTTGTTGAATTTGTTGGTGTTTTTCAATGTTGAGGTTGTTGTTGAATTTGTTGGTGTTTTTCAATGATGAGGTTGTTGTTGCTTTTCAATTTTGACGTTGTTGAATTTGTGGGTGTTTTTCAATCTTGAATTTGTTGTTGAATTTGTTGGTGTTTTTCAATGTTGATGTTGTTGTTGAAGTTGTTGGTGTTTTTCAATGTTGAGGTTGTTGTTATTTTTCAATGTTGAGGTTGTTGTTGAGTTTGTTGGTGTTTTTCAATGTTGAGGTTGTTGTTGAATTTGTTGGTGTTTTTCAATGTTGAGGTTGTTTTTGAATTTGTTGGTGTTTTTCAATGTTGAGGTTGTTGTTGTTTTTAAATGTTGAGGTTGTTGTTGAATTTGTTGGTGTTTTTTCAATTTTGAGGTTGTTGGTGTTGTTCAATGTTGAGGTTGATTTTGAATTTGAGTGTCTTTTTCAATGTCGAGGTTGTTGTTGAATTTGTTGGTGTTTTTCAATGTTGAGGTTGTTGTTGTTTTTCAATGTTGAGGTTGTTGTTGAATTTGTTGGTGTTTTTCAATGTTGAGGTTGTTGCAGTTTTTCAATGTTGAGGTTGTTGCTGAATGTGTTGGTGTTTTTAAATGTTGAGGTTGTTGTTGAATTTGCTGGTGTTTTGCAATGTTGAGGTCGTTGTTGTTTTTCAATGTTGAGGTTGTTGTTGAATTTGTTGGTGTTTTTCAATGTTGAGGTTGTTGTTGTTTTTCAATGTTGAGGTTGTTGTTGTATTTGTTGGTGTTTTTCAATTTCGAGGTTGTTGTTGAATTTGTTGGTGTTTTTCAATGTTGAAGTTGTTGTTGAATTTGTTGGTGTTTTTCAATGTTGAGGTTGTTGTTGTTTTTCAATGTTGAGGTTGTTGTTGAATTTGTTGGTGTTTTTCAATGTTGAGGTTGTTGTTGTTTTTCAATGTTGAGGTTGTTGTTGAATTTGTTGGTGTTTTTCAATGTTTAGGTTGTTGTTGTTTTTCAATGTTGAGGTTGTTGTTGAATTTTTTGGTGTTTTTCAATGTTGAGGTTGTTGTTGAATTTGTTGGTGTTTTTCAATGTTGAGGTTGTTGTTGTTTTTCAATGTTGAGGTTGTTGTTGAATTTGTTGGTGTTTTTCAATGTTGAGTTTGTTGTTGTTTTTCAATGTTGAGGTTGTTGTTGAATTTGTTGGTGTTTTTCAATGTTGAGGTTGTTGTTGTTTTTCTCTGTTGAGGTTGTTGTTGAATTTGTTGGTGTTTGTCAATGTTGAGGTTGTTGTTGTTTTTCAATGTTGAGGTTGTTGTTGAATTTGTTGGTGTTTTTCAATGTTGAGGTTGTTGTTGAATTTGTTGGTGTTTTTCAATGTTGAGTTTGTTGTTGAATTTGTTTGTGTTTTTCAATGTTGAGGTTGTTGTTGAATTTGTTGGTGTTTTTCAATGTTGAGGTTGTTGTTGAATTTGTTGGTGTTTTTCAATGTTGAGGTTGTTCCTGTTTTTCAATGTTGAGGTTGTTGTTGAATTTGTTGGTGTTTTTCAATGTTGAGATTGTTGTTGTTTTTCAATGTTGAGGTTGTTGTTGAATTTGTTGGTGTTTTTCAATGCTGAGGTTGTTGTTGAATTTGTTGGTGTTTTTCAATGTTGAGTTCGTTGTTGTTTTTCAATGTTGAGGTTATTGTTGAATTTGTTGGTGTTTTTCAATGTTGAGGTTGTTGTTGTTTTTCAATGTTGAGGTTGTTGAAATTGTTGGTGTTTTTCAATCTTGAGTTTGTTGTTGAATTTGTTGGTGTTTTTCAATGTTGAGGTTGTTGTTGAATTTGTTGGTGTTTTTCAATGTTGAGGTTGTTGTTGTTTTTCAATGTTGAGGTTGTTGTTGAGTTTGTTGGTGTTTTTCAATGTTGAGGTTGTTGTTGAATTTGTTGGTGTTTTTCAATGTGGAGGTTGTTGTTGAATTTGTTGGTGTTTTTCAATGTTGAGGTTGTTGTTGAATTTGTTGGTGTTTTTCAATGTGGAGGTTGTTGTTGAATTTGATGGTGTTTTTCAATGTTGAGGTTGTTGTTGTTTTTCAATGTTGAGGTTGTTGTTGAATTTGTTGGTGTTTTTCAATGTTGAGGTTGTTGTTGTTTTTCAATGTTGAGGTTGTTGTTGAATTTGTTGGTGTTTATCAATGTTGAGGTTGTTGTTGAATTTGTTGGTGTTTTTCAATGATGAGGTTGTTGTTGTTTTTCAATGTTGAGGT